>JAJJWW010007085.1:0-355038 GCA_023531295.1 Papaver armeniacum
GGTGCACTCATGCTAGACACTCGAACATTGTAATGTTGACCGTTGAATAAATACGGTAAAAACTCCATATATTAATAGACTTGGGACTTCACAAAATTATTAATATATGGAGTTTATTAATATAAGGAGGTATACCAAAAAAAAATTGCTCGACAAGAAGCTTTAAACATGCTTGACAAGTTAGAAATATTTTAGCTTCAACAAGAAGGTACACATAGTAACGAGGTCTTAAGCATATGTAAATAAAAAACAATCTAAAAAATTACATCCTTTTCTAAAACAACTATAGATACATATTTTTCTTTATCTTAAATTTTGGTGTAACAAGATCTATAATTTTCCGATTATGTCTATTATATTAATATATGGAGGTAAGTTCATTATGGAGGGACTAGAAAAATCTATTAATATTAAAATGTGGAGTTTATCACTATTTATTACTGGCCCAAGTTGGGACCATGATTTTTTATTAATATATAGAGTATCAATATATGGAGCTTTTACTGTAGTGTTGAGTGTTGTTGACCATGAACATGAGTCTAGTTGACTGGTCAATATTTCGAATGCACTATTAGTGCACTCCAAAAAAAAAAAAAAAAATCCTACTGCATTCATCGTGCGGTCTTGTATATATAGGGACATTAACGTTATTTTTTTTAGTCATATTTTCCCTTTTTGGTCATGTATGTTGTTTTTGGAATTCAGTAGTAGGTTGACCATATACACGGAATTAGGCGATTTTTTATGTCCTTTTACGGCAAAAATCTCATTTGGTTCTGCCTATGAATGAGGTTTGACTTTGCTTCACTAATGGATACAAGCGTCATTATATCCATATTTAAAGACTTAAAGGTGTAGACAAATAAAGCTCCCACGTTGAACAATGAAGAAATCCTCATTTTCTATTGACCGAAATAAATCTTTTGTGGCTTTTGTGAAACGAGAGATTTAGCGAGGACACTTGCAAAATATGATTGGTTTAAAAACTATAAACTCAAAAGGAAAACTTAACTTACCGTGATTGGGATTTGGAAGTCGAATACCTACAATATTAGGATTTTTTTTTTCCAAATTAATACATACAGGGAAAACAAAAACACATATTTACACATATTTCCAAATTAATACATACAGGGAAAACAAAAACACATATTTCCAAATACATAGAGGGAAAACAAAAACACATATTTACACATGTTTTCCGCACATATTTCATATCTTTTCTCCACTTTTTTATTGTATTCACCCCATGTACACAGAATCATAACTGCATCGCCGCGAGGTGGTCGGAGACGGAGGCAGCCCACTACGAGGGTAGGCTGTTGCCTGCCCTGGGTTTCCCCATTCTTCCACTATGTTATACATTTTCAAACCTAATTGAACAAAAAAAAAGGTTTTGCCTACCTTGAAAAAGCTGAATTATTCTAGGGAAAGAAAATGAAATATTTGTAAACTTTGAATGCTTAATTATTTGGAACTCGTAATGTATTAAATCCTTGTGTTGTTGTTGATCTGCCGTTGTTGTCTCATAAATGATTCTGATAATCGAATTATAACATTGTAATGCAATGGCTTCAATTCCTATAAGTTACGGTTTTGAAATTAAATTTTCTTTTGTTTTTTGGAATCTCTGGATTTTTTTTTATGATGTTAACTAATCAAGATTAACATTGCATTTAGGTGTTCATTGTACTTGAATATTTGGATGGGTTTAGCTAGATGAATGGGCCGGTCATTGGTGCTTCTTGATTGAGTAAGGTCATAAGATTGATTAGGATTGTGCTCAGAAAAAAAATTTGTTACCCACCCCCCCTCTCTTAAAATCTTGGCTTCGCCGCTAGGTGGCATGAAACCCCGCACACACCAAGTAAAAAAAAATACCTGGCGTGTAATACGGGCACAAATCTAGTTTTCTTCAAAGAAGTTATGAATATGGTAAATTGCACGATACTTTCTGAAAGTACTATTAATACATGTACCAGAAGGATAGTGAACCAAAAGACCAAGGCCAACTCGGAAGTTTCTTTTTAACTTCTAAAACCAAAAAAAGTCAAAAACTAGGTAGACAACAAAATCTATTTTTTCGTGAATCAATTTTTTATTTTTACTTTTCAACTTCTGAAATTGTTTCCTTCTTTTGAGTACCTCAATTCTAGAATATCAAATATGACTTATTATGGACCCTTCTTATCGAGAACCACAAACAAAAGCACGTATGCTTTACAATAGTTTCTAATTTTGAGAATTTTTGTTTTTCTTCTTCAAATGCATCTTCACCACTAACTAAATTTAAGCCTTTATATATTTATATACTAGATCTTAACCCGTGCCGTAACGGCACGGGATGTTTTGTCTCTAATACGATATTGTTCACATTTTTCTTGCTTCATTTTATTCGTGAGTAATTATTTTGATATTCAAATAGGTTTTGGGAAACAAATGGGTTACCCGATCTTTTATTTTTTACTTAAGCATGTTATTCCAATTTATTATCTGGACGGAGTAATAATGTTGTGCCAACATGAAAATAAAATAAAAAATACAGTAAATTTTTTTTTCCCCATTTATTGTTCCATCATACCATAATTTCAAACTTCAAAAAGAATATTTCATCTAACAATACATATACCTAAACTGCCAATCCAACTCCATGATGTTTATGAATACTTTTGTTCAAATTATTGATAACTAAGGCTCTAAGGAGTGAAGCAAAAACCCATAATATTTTCCCTACTATAGATAAACACTATTTATTTATTTTTTGCAAAATGTGAGAGTTATAAAAATGAAGAACCCTTGGCTATTGGAAGGCTGAGATATACACATGTGAGTGGAAAAAATAAACTTATAATAGTAAATCAAAACATGTGTAAGATTCTTTCTCAATCATATTGATAACATAATATTGAAGAAATTCGTGGATAAAAAGATTTCACACCAACTATGCTAAGTAGTGCATGAATAACGTTCTCACATCTAGTGTTACTCAAGTAATTTGGAGTTTTAAAGAGCATAGTCATATTGATATTTGTATCTACATAAATTCAACTAACCTTCCGAAGAAAAATTATTAGTTTCAAGGTAGAGCCGACACCTCGCCTTCAATGTATACAACACACATTGGGTTTAATCGGCCTTGAGATTAAACAAATACCCCAATATTAGTCAAATAATGTCTACAAATACGGGATCAAAACAATGTGATAACGGGAAAAATGAGAGACTAACATCAGTTCTACAAAGAAAATACCCTATATGTATCAAAGTTTGTTAACCAAACATGTATTCAAATTAAAAAGTCATCAACTTAACACAAAAATATAAAAGAACCCAAGTTAAATCAATGCTTGCATAAACAAAACTTATAAGAGAAATTTATAATTATTAAATACCTTTAAAATCACTATTAGAGATTTAATTGCATGCCCCGCAACGGTAGGAGGAAATCACCAGATTAATTTGTAGAAATTTCACTGGATATGTAGCAATTCAGAGAAGTTTACACTGGTGGTGATGCGTTCCATCTAAGTGTTGTTCGATTGATTATTTTTTTTTAGAAGGTTTCGGTTTTCATTGGACAAACCGAGAGGGAGCGTTTCATTATATTCATTATCATTCAGAAATCCAAGACCAACTCGCCCTATGCTTACGGGATCTCAATACAACCTTAGATTTATCTATTGGACGGAGAAACCTTGATACTAAATATGTAGTTTTTAGTGTTATTTATTATATAACGTGACATCCAAATGTTTTTTTCTTCTTCTTAATTTTCATGTATTTTAACCGAGTTTATATTAGCATTAAGACGATCAACCACATTTCTAATTTATAGTGTTATCCTTTTGTAGTGACACATAATTAACATAGTCAATTACTACTCATCAAAACCGCCCAGTACCACAAACCACCAGATATTACTTCTTTCTCCACCACCACCATTTTCCATCCCTCGTAGAATATTGGGCGCACTTATAACTTTTAATCCCACACGTCATGTATAAAGTTTAGATTTAACAAACTTAGGTCGTCAATTAATTTATTCAACTATATGTTTTTTTGTTAATACTGAAAATCATGCGTATTTAACGGTTACCAAAGATAGTAAAGTGGCACCAAAAACAACCATTTTGTCTTATATGATTTGGTATCATCCCAAAAGTATTTTTTATCCGCCTTTTTGATCGTGTCAAAAACAACCAACTATACTTTTCACAATACAATGTTACCCATCATGTAAATTTTTTTATTATTTTTGATTCAAAAGAAAAACTAATACCACCGCCATTAAAACCATCCAGCGCCACTATTTCTTCCACCAAAACTAATGTTACCGCCTCCACCACTTTGTAACACATTCCACCGCTTCCACCACTTACTTCTTCCTCTACTACCACCACCACCACTAATATCTATTGAAATAATTTTTGTCAAAATTATTACTTATTGATGGAGATATGTATTAATATTAATTAAGGGATATTTATGATGTAAAATTAATAAATCATTTATCATGAGAAATTAATGTTTCCTAAATTAATAAAACACTTATACTAATTAATATTTAAGTTGAACAAACCATAACCATAGATTTATCTTCTCTCTAGACAAATCACTTATACTAATTAATAAAATACTTATACTAATTAATAAAATACTTATACTAATTAATATTTATCTTTTTATCAATTCCAACCAAGGTGGAACAATGGTTAGAGGCCACTCTTATGACACAATAGGTCATGAGTTCGAACCTCCCCGTTATAATTTTTAAAATTCAATATCTTGACTTGAGTATTCATTTTTAATTCATAATATTGGAATGAACACCACGTGCGGGTTATGGGTGTGGTCTGCACAACCACGACCGTAGATTTATCTTTGCCCAGAATAAATCCTGGCCACCACTCAGAAACAAACTGTGCTTTATATTGTACTAGGCCTTGACCCGTGCCGTAACGGCACGGGAGTTGATCATTGTCTATATGTTCATTGCCCAATTTATATCACCAAAACGTGTCTTGCCGCGGATCATATAAAAAAAAAAAAAAAGATACATAACCCATTGGTTGCCCTCCATCAAAACCAAAATGGTCTTGTACCAAAAGACAATAGGTAAACTTTACTTAGGTGGCCACAAATACGTTTTCACTTTTGGCATAACAATGTTTTTTGTTCTTAATTCGTGATTCCATTTTTTTCCGATAAATATGAAAATTGGAATCGATGAGATGTTAACCCTTACCCGGGGAAGCAGGTATTCCCATCCGATGTTTAATTCTGTGACTCTTTAACCCAACCGCAGTACCTATCGGAAAAATGAAATTGCAGTAATCACAATAACTCACGCCGATTGATGATATGTCATCTTCTTAGAGAAGTTCTTCTCCTTCTCTAATTGTTACTCCAAAACGTTATCATGCACGATGCTATACCATGGAGCTATATCGGATTGATTGATTTTTTCTTTTCTACACGGATTAACGTCGGGCTAATGTGGAAATCATTGGAATCAAATCGATAAGTTGACCGAAATAACGTCAATGCCATTGTTAGTTTCTCACCGTAACGGCTAGGTGATCGGATTACATTTTAGGGCCTTGTTGTTCCAAAACTTATGTTGTCCGCAAATTAAGAGAAGTTGGGAGGTTAACCCGAAGGTGAAGTTTCTTATTCTTAGTTTGTTACATGCAAATTAAGAGAGAACTTGAAAACAACAATCCATCCTAAGGGAGCTCTAAAATAAGCACATGACGCGATGGATTGTGCATTAACCTATTACTCTGGGTTAATGCAATTTGTTTCCATGGTTTTTTTTTTTTTTTTTTAGAATTTCTAGGTTGACCGTAATAAGTGTTTAGAAGAAACCACCGAATGAAACATATAATGGGACCAACTGAAAACCGTTACCATCCCAATAACATATACATTACACTATCAACGTTAAATTTTTATCGAGTTGTTTTTAGGGTAAATTGCGGTCAGCCTGTACAATCTTTTTTTTTTTTTTTTTTTTTTTTTTTTTGTATTATAACCAGCTTATTTTCACATAGAGTAAGAATTCCCCACTACCTGACTACCACACTGACCACCTACACTACCACCACCAGAACCGCCCATCACCACTACCTCATCACCATCATCACCGGCTCCATGGACCACCAACAAATACTACCCAATTGATATGATTATTAACAAATTTATTATTTATTTAATGAAAGTATTTATTAGGATAATCATAAGACATTTATAAGGAAACATTAATAAAATATTAATGATGAAAGTATATTCATTAAGAAAATTGTGAGACATCTATTAAATTAAGATATTTATGATGTAAGAAGATATTTATAATGAAAAGTTCATAAGAAATTTAATGAAAGTATATTAATTAACATAATTATAAGACATTTATAATGAGAGATTAATAAAATATTCATTATAAAAAATTAATGATACAATAATGATGTAAACAACCACAACCATAGATTTAGCTTCCCCAAGAATGAATCCAGAGCGTCCTTTATCTAAGCTAAGTTGTCCATGCTTTGTTTTATATTAGAGATATATATAACGTTACACATTTTGTGGCGTTACGAAATTAGCATAATATGTTTTTGTTCACCAATACCCGCCACCACCATAAAACCATTTGAATCCACTTTTTTTATCCACCACCACCTAGTGGCGGAGCCAAGGGTTGACTAACCTGGCTCTAACCCCTTAAATTTTTAATAACTACATAACTTTCTTAGTTTATTTTATAAATAGTACTTTGTCCATATATATTTATGGTTTAGTCCACCAAAGTTTACATGTTTCTTTTTTTTAAAAAAATAGGCCTCCTCAATGTCAATTTTTGACTCCACCACTGCCACCATCACTGCCGCCCATCCCATGTAGGTTGTTGGACGCAGTTCTAATTTTCAATCACAAATGCCATGTATGAGGTTTAGATTGAACAAAATTTAAATCAATTGATTAGTTTCATTATTATTATTTTTCCGTGTATATATGATTTTTTTGTATTGCAATCAATTTTATTTTAACATTAAAAAATCATGATTTATACGATATAGTACCAAAGATAACAGGGGTACCATTTGGGTGATCCAACTACGATCATGAAAATATTGTCTTGTATGATATCATCCCTGAAATATATGGTACCTTCCTTTATCAAAAGTGTTAAAAACAACCAACCACATCTTCCACACTACGATGTTATCGATGTTGTAACGACAACATAAAATTAATATTGTCCATCACTACTCACCAAAGATTCACCGTCACTACTTCTTCCACCACAAACCGGGGAGGAGCCAGGATTTTGAGGAGAGAGGGAGAAAAAATTCTTGGCAAGTTGGATACAGGTGAAAAATGGACTTTGTATCCCATTTTACGATAAAAGAACAAAAATAAATATAATAGTGCTTGGCTCCGGACTTAACCACCACTAATCTTTCGGCCTCCACCTCTTCTACTACTCATTGTCGCAGAAAATGTCTATTGATTCTATTTATCAAAATAACTTATTAATAGAAATAAATATTATAATTAATTAAGAAAACATTTATAATTAAAAAATGATTAGTCATTTATTATGAGCAATTAGTGAAACACTAATTAATAAAACACTTTATAATGAATAGATTATTTATTATGTGCAATTAGTGAAACACTAATTAATAAAGAATTTATGGTATTTAAGTTGAACAAACCACCACTTGTTGATTTATCTTTTCTATCAATTCCAACCAAGGCGCAACCTTTGGTTAGAGGCTACTCTTATGACACAATAGGTCATGAGTTCGAACCTCCCGTTATAATTTTTGAAATTCCATATCTTGACTTGAGTATTCATTTTTCATTCATAATATTGGAATTAATGCCACGTGTGCGAGTTGTAGGGGGTGGTCAGGAGAACCACAACCCTTGATTTATCTTTCCCACGGACAAATCCTGACCACCACTCAGACAGGCAAACTTAGCCTAGCTTTGTTTTGTATTCTTGAAAAGATATATATATATATATATATATAATAGACATTTCTTTCGGATCAAAATGCATCACATGAATAAACAAATGAGACACACTCATTGAATCATCAATGGAGAGTTGGAGACAGTATATCCTACGGGTACACCTTATAGACAAAGATAAAGATTTTGTTTTCATGCTAGTGGATGCCACAAGTGTAAGAGAGGAGCATGACTGCAAATGTCGACAGCTGAAACATTTTTGATCACAGAAGTGCAATTAAATATTGTATTGCATTTTATTTAATAAAAAGATCTGCTAGTTTAATGAAGTATGACTAGTTGTGATCGTTGCCAAAATTGATTAAATATGTTTATATCTATATAATAATATTTGAAATCAAATACTTGCTCTGTATTGATTCTGGCTCCACATTTTGAAACTTCATGGAGCCGTGGTAAGAATGTTTCAAATGAAGCTCTCTCATTGAAGAAGATGAATTATTTTAAAGAGATATTACTTTATTGATAAAATAATAATTTATTATTTAATGAATAATTTTTAATTTAATTTTTTTTAGAAAAAACAAGAATTTTCATATTAAAAAATAAAAATAAAGTATCTTACGATAAATACAGGGACAGATTTTAAAAAGTGAAAATATATAAAAAGATAAAACTAGTACAACTGTTGCCACGGTGAAAGGGCCGACCGAATAACTTCACGAAACGACACCACTGCGTGATTGTAGTGATTCAAATTTGTAAAGGAAATTTTTTTTGTAAAAGAGATGCACGAATAATCCTGCATGCTGAGAGGCCCATATTCTCAAATCTCCAGCACTTCATTTCTGGGAGTTCAGGTAAAGATGCACGAATACTTTCGACATAATCCTCCGTGAAAACCATTTCTGGAAGGTCTGGTTTAGGGAAATATCGATAGTCCGCAAGTCCCTCTTTTTTCCTCATGGTCGCCAGGATTATGCATATGGACAAGGAAAATAACGTCTCTGCAATGATATGGAATAGAGTTGGAAATTGATCTTCATGAATCATGATACAAGGTTGTTAGAAAACCACGAAACAACACCACACCAATGCCAAAGAACATATCTAAATTACTAGAGATACCGCAGGCAACACTTCATTCTTTAATTCCATTAGAACCAGCCAAGCAATAAGAATTTATGCATAATATTTCATTCTACTTCTCTTCACTCTTTCTAACTTTTTTCTCTTAGGACTTAAAATAATGGATTACTGGAAATATAAAGTCCCAATTCCTAGAGAGACAGAATCCCAAGTAACTTAACAATATTCTGTCCCTTGTGAAGACAACAAATAGAGGGAAAACGTTGGCATGTCCCCAGTGCGATCACTCAGCAATCTGCAAGCATAACATACCGGACAAGTCGGGACTGAAATGAGGACAAATTGAGCTTAAGATTAATGCTCCTCCTTTTCATCATCAAAATCCTCATATTGTGACTGCATAACATGGACTTGGTATTCACCTTCGTCTGTATTTTGAGTTCAACCCAGTGGATGTATTTATGTAATGCTCTTAAATTAGATAAATGGAAGGAAGGTAATCAAATATGTGTATCATATCTACTTCTAGTCTATGTTTGTGATAGATTGCAAACTCCATGACTGTAGAAGCAATGAAGAGATCAGAAACGATTCTAAGATCATTTACCTGGTTAAGAGGATTGTCTGGTGCCTTCGAACTTTTTGAAAACTTAGCCACCATCTAATGTCAATGTCATTACGTATGTGAGACTTTTAATAGTCCAACTACGTCTTGTGCCTCCATTTGTACCTGTGAAGTATATTCTTAGGAATTTGCATTCCGAGCTTTATCAGAACCATCTGGTTGATGAAAAGGTAGTCATCACTGCATGCAATTTTTCCTTTTTATCTGCATACACATGAAATTTTGAAACATCCACTTCAATTTATCTAAGTACACTCCCATTAAAAATAGAAATCTAAAATCAACATTAGAAAACACTCAGATTGTACCTTCCTGACCAATTATGTGCAACGAAAGCACTACGTAAGTGCTGGCTGGTAATAGGTTCGAGCTGTATACGACATTGGATGTAAGTATAATCATGAGATATAAAAGATATGAAACGAGACTATGGAACACAAAAACAAGAAGACACAACAAAAGTAGTTGTATAAAGACTAAAGAGATAGCCGATTGGAAGCTAAAATTCGGTTAGGCACGTGTATTCATGGGGGTTTGCAATATTACATTATACCTAATCCCAATTCCAAATAAAAATTCTTTCCCTATCATGTTTCAGTTTCAAGCAGTGTTGAAATCAAATCCTAAGCAAACCCTAGGTTCTTCAATAATAATATTGATAGCAGTGAGTGATTGAATCATTGAAGAAGATACGATAAACGTTCAATATATTGGAGCAGGAAGAAATAACATTGAAATCGTACCTTAAATCCCAACTGGAATTGGCCAATGGTTCATAACCAACACCTTTCTTTCTCTAAGTTAGAATCGGAAATTTAGATTAGGATTCATGATTTCGAAATCCATACTCTGATTCTTCAATTTCGACACAAACCCTAACTTCTCTGCTCCATCTCGATCTCCTCTATCGGCTTGAAGAAGAAAGAAGAAAGGAAAAAGAAAAGAAGGAAGAAAAAAAAAGGAGGTTACGAGATTCGAACCTGTAACGTTTATGTCACTTTACCCTGGATTTTACTAAACTTCCCCTCAACAATTACTACATTACCAACCTCCGTGTCCTTTTTTCTGCACACGAAATTTAAGTGATTACCCATCGTGTTTTGTTATATTTACGCCAATTTTAGTGAAAAATAAAAACATAGAGGGGCTCTTTAGTCCTTTCATTGTTGATTGAAAATGGTTTGGGACACCAAAATCCAATCTTTTTGTGTCAATTGATGACTTACAATTTACAAAAAAGTGGTCATATAAAGGACCTCCTTTCGGGCCAATGTCGGCCCAATAACATTAACGGAAATATTTTTAGAACGGAATGCATTTGTTTTTTAAAGTAATAAATCTTATTAATTTCCATGAAAAAAGATTTTTATACCGAAAATTTTTGTATTTAACATACAATTTGCAATTCAACTTAGTCACAAAAATACAAGCTTCTGAATCACTAGGATGTCTTATTATTTCTTTGATTTGAACTTCAGAGAAAAACAAACCAACAATGAATCATATTTTGAGAAAATTTAATGTGTATGAAAATTATTTTTTATTTTCTAATGAAATTACTCCCTCCGTCCCACTATTAAGTGACCTAGTTCAAGTTTGCACAATTTTTAAGGCAAGCAAGGGGGAAAGTATTTTTAAGCACTTTTTACAATTATACCCTTAAATAGTGAAATTTTGAAGTGATTTATCTCTCAAACTACACCACGGATGTTCGCAAACTTCGTACCATTGAAAAGCATTTTAAAACACCTACGTAACGAATATAAACATGACTATCAAATTATGCATATTTCTTATATTTCTTATAATCAATTAAAAAGATAATTTTAGAAATATCTCCTTGTTTAGTGATATAGGTCACTTAATGGTGGGACAAAATCTAAAAGTAACTAGGTCACTTATTAGTGGGACGGAGGGAGTATTATTTTATATAATATTTGGGGCATATTAATATTTAAGGGGAACTTTTGAAGAGTCCATCTATGTGCACCCCCTCTTAACCGGGGGTGCACATTCCTCCCGTGTTGATTGGTTAGGCACTTAACTCTGGTTATTATGGTAAATAGGGATATTAAATACCATGTGGGAAATTGGAAACGTGGGAGAAATAATATGTTCGCAAATGTAGGTCTTCTCTCTTCTCCGTAAAACGTGTTTTTCTCGTTAAAAGCTCCATTAAAAGAACCCAAATTTACTCTCTTCCTTGGAACATTTTCTTGGTTAGAAGCTATATTAAAAAAATAAATAAAAATAAAGGATAATTATCAAAGAAAAATTAGACGCTGTGTACCTATAATTCATTATAATAATTCTTTTTGATATTGTCTTTAGATTGAAATTTATCCCCATCTTGATCAGTTGTGTTTTCATTATCAGTTAAATTTTCTGAACGCTAATCACAATTAATGACTTATCTTTGTCTTTTATTGAAGCAACTGAATAGCTTCTCACGAATCTCACCCAGACTCTCTTCCTTGTTACAAAAAGTTTTGTTCCTTTGTGTCAAATCAGCGAACATTTTAAATTATACAGATACATTGTCATTTTTTTGTACAAACTACTACTGCTACCATTTTTTTTTCTCCATTCTTTTCTTTTTGATTGAGAAATCTTTATTTAATTTGATCTATTCATCAAAGAAAAATCTGAAGTGAACCCACTCAAGCCTACTAAATAGATCTGCACGTTTTTATTATACCAAAATTGAATCGAAATCTTAGTTTTTTTTTTTAGCTTGATTAGATCAAAGTTTTACAATCAAGCGATCTGTATTTTGGATTGAAAACTTTTTTTCGCAGGGTTCAAAGTCGATGGAGAGAGAAAAAAGAATCTGGGTGATATTAATTTCCAATATTCAACATTTAAAGGCATTAACCAAGGTTAGAAGCCAACCAATCAACACGGGAGGAATGTGCACCCTGAGTTAAGAGGGAGTGCACATAGATGGACTCACTGTTGAAATATATATATTATATTATAATTTTATCAAATTTATTATTTTTGCACTAAGGGTCCGAGTTGGGACTGGAAAATTGTATTATTTTAGCAAGACTATTATATTATCGAGTATTATTTTAAAAAAAATTTACGTTAAATTTATTTTTCTATCCCACTTTTATTGTCCTTGGCAATAACATTTATGTATTTTCCTATCCAATCGGACATAATATCCTAGCATTTTTAGGGGCGACCCCAAACGAATTAGGGGCGACACAAAAGACAAAATAGGATGAAAATACTTGTATGCCCCTTCATAATCGGTAGTTTAGTTAGCTACCGATTGCAAAATCTCATTTTTGGGACAACACTATATTCGGTAGTTATATACTATTTTGACTACCGATTATAGGCTCAACCAAATTAGAAAAAAAGAGGATTTTTGCAAAATCTTATTTTGGGGCAACTCTATATTCGGTAGTTATATGAACTATTTTGACTACCGATTATAGGCTCAACCAAATTAGAAAAAGAGGATTTTTGCAAAATCTCATTTTGGGGCAACTCTATATTCGGTAGTTATATGAACTATTTTGACTACCGATTATGGTTGGATATTTGCAAAGAGAGTCACTGTATAATCGGAAGTCATGATAACTCTTCCTTTCTTACCGATTATAGGCTCAACCAAAATTCAAAAAAAAAAAAGGATTTTCGCAAAATCTGATTTTGGGGCTACTCTACATTCGGTAGTTATATGAACTATTTAGACTACCGAATATGGTTGGATATTTGCAAAGAGAGCAAGGATAATCGGAAGTCAGGATAACTTCATTTACTACGGATTATAGGCTCAACCAAAATTTCAAAAAAAAAATGGATTTTTGCAAAATCTGATTTTGGGGCTACTCTATATTCGGTAGTTATATGAACTATTTTGACTACCGATTATGGTAGGATATTTGCAAAGAGAGCCACTGTATAATCGGAAGTCATGATAGCTCTTCCTTTCTTACCGATTATAGGCTCAACCAAAATTCCAAAAAAAAAGATTTTCGCAAAATCTCATTTTGGGGCTACTCTATATTCGGTAGTTATGTGAACTATAATTACTACCGATTATGGTAGGATATTTTCCAAAGGTCTACTTTAATCGGGAGTCAAGATAACTTTATTTACTACCGATTATAGGATAATCAAAATTCAAAAGATAGAGGATTTTATTTTGGGGATACTTTATATTCGGAAGCTAAAAAAACCAAATTGACTCCCGATTGTTGATTAACTACCGATTGTATAGTTACCTACCGATTGTAAAGGGTAGTTTGGGATTAAAAAAAACGCTCCGAAAATAACCTACCGATTGTGGATTAACCTTCCGATTATTACCTATTTTGTCCTTTTGTGTCGCCCCTAATTCGTTTGGAGGCGCCCTAAATTTGCAAGGCATAATATTTCTTCAATTTTTTGATAGTAAAGTGCAGTTAGAAGAAACAAAAAAATGAAGATGGTAGACTCAATGTGGGTTATGTCAGAGTTTATCACACGAATTAGACCCAGAGAGGGGAGCGATTCTAACGCTTGAGTTAGTAGTGGGCTTCGGTTGGAAAATGGGGCCCTCTCCCCTCATCACAACGGACGGACGGTTGCAGATTAAGGGTTACCCACGTCCAATTCGTCAAAGTTGCGGATTTGAAAATCCAACCGTGTCCGTCCTAATTACCCGAGGATTTCACATCCACGGATCAACGGGTGATACGGGCCAGATGCGGATTAACCACGGATTTAGTAAAAAAAAAAAGTAAAAAAAAAAAAATACTAAGCTTAGAAAATAGAATTTTAACACAAAGGATAGTTAACAATTAACACAAAAGAGTATTATGTTCTTTTTTACGTAAATAAAAAAGTACTAATTCTTGCGACAACGGAAGGCAAACTATCAAATGCAACAACAAGTCTATTGTCAAGCCAATGGAACTTCTGCTGCTAAAAAAGAGTTCTTGGATTTGAGTATTAGTTCATTTAATCCATGATAGATATGTCTGGAATTTCCTCCGAGATTTCTGTCACATCTGTAAAATGAGAAGGAGTTATAGAGTAAAATAACTAGATTACTGCTACAGCAGTGGGGCCGACCGAAACCAAAAACCTTCCTGATCGTAGAGGTGAGAATGCCAGTGACTCCTACGTTACATTTTTTCTACATTTGACATTAAATTATTTTTGTCGACCCCTGCACCATAGTCTAAAAAATCACCTGAATTACATTTTTATCACCTAAATTACACTTTTATTTTGTCGTAGAAGTATTGAAGTGACCAGGAAGCAATTGTGCAATTTTATCCATTGCATTATAACTAATCATCTCTATTAGTATAGAGACACATTCTGTTGGCTTAGGTAGGTAGAAGAACTAAAACTAAACCTAAACCTAAACCCATCCTAATAAATGCTAGCCGTAGATATACATACATTATATCATAGCCATTGAACGGACGTATAAAATACCTTTAATCAAGACACCTTCACCAACTTCTAATTCTACTTTCTTCTTCTCATTTGGTACCGCCTCCACTCTCAACTGCCACACAACCACCTTCTTCTACTTCTTCGTATGTAAACAAATATTTAGTTTTCGTTCTTATTTCAATTTTGTTTTCGTTCCTCTAGTTCATTCTACTAAACCAAAATCCTAAATTCAACACCTAAACAAAATTTTGCAAATCTGTTTTCTTTGGTACTGTTAATTTTCCTATAATGGTGTTTATAAGTGTGGGTTGTGAGGATATTGGAGATCCGGGTAAGAAATTATTGCTCAAGATGAGTTTATCATCTGTTGTGTTTTGGATCGAATTTCGGATTTTGGGTCGGGTTTGGTTTTACCCGGTTACCCTTCATCTTCTTCACCCGATTATCTCAGAATCGCAACATGACAATTTCTTTTCGTACTCTGGAATTGATCGAAATTGGTTATTTTTTTCATAAATTTATCACTTTGCTTAGTGTTATATGTACAAGAAAATCAAGCTGAAATTGCATTCGTTAGCTTAATTTGATGAAATTGTTTGATTTTTTAATTGTAACTACTGCTATGTTTGGAAGGTGCAATTCGTAGAGATATTAGTAAAATCATCGTAAATTGTTGTGAAATTAGAGTTCAGTTGTCGATCAATTAGAAGAAAGTGAAACAAATTTGATAAAAAACGATTCAGAAATGAAGAATTATGATCAAATAAAACAGAAATCTTGGATATCAAAAAGATGACCATAAAAGTGTGACGGACATAATCCATCTAACCCACCCTATAGAAGGCCTCCTAAAGTCGGCCAACAATCAGTGAGCACTATTGCCACAAAAGAATATCATCCAAAGTCTAGGATACTGTGAATGTAAAATCTTTATGCATGTTTTACATTTCCGACATACATTTTCACTAACACTTGACAAACCCCAACCCCCTTTAACTCTTTTCTCTTTCGTTCTCCCTTTCTCGAAGATAAGAGAAACCCAGAAAAAATAAACCAGCCGTCGGCTCAGATTTGCTCATTTGGAGAGGATCCGAGCCGGTCACATCTTAAAATCATCTCTTGTCCTAGGGTTGATCTTTGTTAATCTTTTGTTTCAGCAAGAGTTGGACTTCTTTTGCTGCTTAGATTTTGTATTTAGCAATTGGAATTTTAGTTTCGATCTAGCTATTTCAAATCTATGATCTCAGGAAGAACTAGGGTTTTAAATTATTTTTTAGATTTTGGTTTTATTATTAAGTTATCCTGCTTTAATCTTCCTATTTTGGGGTTTGTTATTAGGAAATCTCGGCTCATAACCTTGCTGTTTGATTTGTCTTTTGCTTAATCAAATTTTGATGTGGTTCAACTTCACTGGAAATGGTCTTCCCAAAAGAACACTAGCTTCAGCAAGGTCAATATCAACATCCAACTCTTCAACGATAGCAGCAATATCAACAGCAGCAAATTCAGATTGCCACAGACAAATTCAGACTGAGCTTATTACTTTATGCCGCTTTAGTTTACTTTGGTCACTTTACTTGCAGTGTTATTATACTGTTTTGGGTTGTCTTCTACAAACATGGCCATTTAACTTATTCATGAAAATCCTTGAGAAATGGTTGGATCACTTGTTGATCCAAACATCTCTTCCTCGTGCAGTTATGTTAAATTGTTTGGTATCGGTAATAACCATCCAAACATGGCCATTTAATCCAGTTTCGTCTATTTTTTCTTGGCATTTGATTGTTTTGATGGTTATAAGGGTGGAATTTCTTTATCAGTGGAGAGTCCCCAGTTTAGATGGTGGTAACTTAATCTCAGAATATGTAGCTTTTGATAACACTGTAATGGTTGTAAACACAATAATCAAGTCTTGTAACAGCCTTGGAATCATGTTAATGTAAGAGGTTTTCCTATAAAAAATAAAAGAAATACAGTGTCACTGTACTCTACACTTAAAACAACAGCTTTGGTCTCTTCAACCCCTACCTAACCCATAACTAGTTTAATAATCTTATAAAATCCTAAATCTGTTCATGGAAGCTGTAGTGCAACTGAATTCCTAAACCAATCTACTCAAATTCGTTGAAACCATATCCTTACCATAAAAAAATATTATCTGCATAACAAAAAATTAACAAGAAAGCAAAAAATATAAAAAATTAACAAGAAAGCAAAATTGATACTTTCGCTCTGTTTCAGAAAAAGTGATACTTTCGCTCCGTCTGAGAAAAAGTGATACTTTCGCTTCGTTTCTGGTATCACTTTTTCTGAAATGGAGTAAAAGCATCACTTTTTCTGAAACGAAATGTGAAAGTATTACTTTTCAATAAACGAAAAATTAGTCGATCCATAAACCAAAATATGGTTACATGATGTGCATCATTTGTGGTAATTTGCATAATAGTTATACATTTAATTTTTAAGAATTGTGCCTAAAGTGAAAGTATCACTTTTCTTAAAACGGAGGGAGTACATCGTTTTATTAGTTGCAACGGAAAATTAGTTGATGCATAAACCAAAATATGACTACATATAGTATTATGGATATACATTTAATTTTCTAAAATCGTACTTAAAATGATATATGCCTCCGAAGTTTTCGTAAAAACTCTAAATTTGATATTGTTGTTTGTACTGATTGCATAGATTTTTTTTATAACCTTTCCAAAAAGATAAAATTTGTAAAGTTTCAAGGCACGGATTTTTAGATATGTTATATTAAAATTTGGTTGCCAATTATACCAAAAAAAAAAAGAACGCGAAATTGGGGGATATAAAAAGGAATTGGAGGATATTGATTACTTCTCCCAACCCATGGTGTCTGCTAAGGGGTGGTTTTGGGGTGCAAAAATACTAAAATATCCTCCCTTCAAAATAAAAATCAAAAAACTTAAAATCAAAAAACAAAATCATATCCCCATTTCCATCTCCACTTCTTATTAATCTCTTTCAGGGTTAGAGCTTTGAAACCTAAATATTCCCAATTCCCTTTCAAATTCTAAACTCTCCCCACTCTCTTTCAAATTCTCTTCTCCTTCTCTGCTGGCTCCTCACTTTGGAAACGAATTATTTATTTTTTAATTCGGAAGTGATGAAGATCATGCTGCAAGTGATGAAGACCATGCCGGAATTGATGAAGACCATGCCGGAAACTGCTTGGTAACTAACATTCAATTCCGTAACTAAGTACCTAAGCATGCTCAATAGAAATCTATCAATCTTTGGTAGTCAAGTGAAAAAAAAATTCAACTTTCTCGGATACTTTACATCATGTGCCGACATAAAAATTAAAGCAACATACTATGCCGAAACCCAGGTTAGGCATGATCGAGAATTAACTAATTGTGCGGAAGTGGACCGATTAAAACCAGAAAAAATTCAAAACGTAATATTTTTTTACATCGCCGGAACTGATGAAGACCATGCCGGAATTGGTGAAGAACCATGCCGAAAAATTGTGCCGGCTTGCTTGGTTACTAACATTCAATGTCGTAACTGAGTTCCGGCATGCTCGATAGAAATCTATCAATGCCGGTAGTCAAGTGAAAAAAACATCAATTTTCTGGATACTTTTCATCATGTGCCGGCATAGAAATTTAAGCAACATACTTGCTCGAAAATTAGATAACTGTGCCGGAAGTGGACTGATTAGAACAAAAAAAAAAAGGTTTTGAAGATCAGCAAACAATTTATGCCGGCATGGTTTTTTATGAAAATTATGAAAATTTATGAACCCCCGGATAGTGGCAAACAATTTATGAAAATTTCCCGCAAATGCCGGCATGGTTTTTTGGTTGAATACAATGCAGGCACCGAGCTATTTCAGCTGCAACAATGGTGGATTCAAAGAAAAAAAATCAAATTTTCAACCTCTTAGCAGCAATTCTCTCTTCACAATCATCCTCCACTTTCACCAAAAAAAGTTCCCTCTCAAAATTTTTTTCCATCTTTCTACTCTCATCTCATTCACCCAAATACAAATGCACACTAATCATTTAAATACTTAAGATTTTTACTAATTATTATTAACCACTAATTAAACCTGATCAGTGAGGGGTAGATTAGGATTTAAAAAAATACTTAGATAAGGGGTGACCCCGAATTGATATTTGGATCCAGTATTTGTCCTTTTCTTATATCCCCAATTTCGCGTTCAAAAAAAAAGGATATATAAGGAAATTATAATACAATTTGACACTTATATCTATTTATCCTTCCTCTTTAGTTTATTTACAAAAATGTCTAATACTTACTGCCCTTGTTTTTGGTTTGTTTATGAAAATGTCCAATATATATTTCCCTTCCTCTTCGGTTTATTTACGAAAATGGCTAAAGAAAAAAAAAAAAGAAAAATACGATTTAGAGGGAATTATTGGTTTTTCAGCCTTAACCATTTCCAACTTTTTTTTGTGTCAATTACAAAAAAAAAAAAGTGGTCATATAAGGTCCTTCCTCACTTCGCTCGGTCGGCCCAACTACATACTGAGCCCATTGGGCTTGGTAACGTATTATATCCGATTTGATTTGTTGAACTCCGGTTTGGGAACCATCACCTACAGAGACTGCCTAGAAAGAAAAAAAAAAAAACACTACAGTGACATCGGCCAGGGAAACCTTCGTTCATATGTTTCTTAGATAATAAGGTTTTATTAGATCAGTTTATCTTCTGCATATGTTTCTTATTGAATTTCTATTCTCTTACTTCTACATATTGAGCCCAATGGGCAGGTTTAAAAATATTAATGAGCCCAAACCATTTCGCAACCTGGGTAAAAGCTCACACCACATTTGACAAACTCCATTACGAAATACTCCCTCTGTTTTTGGAAAAGAGATACTTTCACTTTTTCATTTCAGCCTAAAATATGTTAAATTAAAAAAGTGAAAGTATCTCTTTCCTAGAAACGGAGGGAGTATATGTTTGGTTGCCAACACTTCGAATAATTTGACAATCGAGATTTCTCTCTCGATGTTAGGCGGGAATTGCCTTATGCCTTCATCGCAACAATTTGTCCCGTTTGTATGTTTCTTGCACGATGTACCTCTGCCAATGCACCGCAACTTGACTAGTCGACCAAGCTTGTATTTCGAACAAAAGCACACATTCAGTTCATCTTCTTCGTTTGTTTCTTAATTTGTTCTTGTTTTCTATTATGACTCCGTGAAACCTGTTTTGAGGCATACAAGAATTTTTTGAGGCATACTTTTCCATAGGTTCTGCTGAAATGTTATCAGCCGAACCTATGAGTTACCAGCCGAACCTAGGCAAAACATAGGTTCGGCTCAAAATTTGAGTATGTCTCAAAAAATTCTTGTATGCCTCAAAACAGGTCTCTAGATCTGCATAACGAGCCCAATGGGCCAATATGATAATACTAATAAAGCCTAAACTATCTCGATTCTGAATCAAGCTAAAGCCGTAACTAAAACAACTAGATTTGTGCCCGTGCTACGCATCGGGCACATTTTTTCTTTTAACTTGGTGTGCGCGGGACTTTACCCCATCCCGTGGAGATGTATTTTTGATTTGGTGTGCGAGGGGCTTCGCCCCGTCCGGTGGAGATGTATTTTTGATTTGGTATGGCGGGGCAAATACATTAAATAGGTAGAAAATGTGTGCAAATTTTATTTATTTTTTTCTTATTAACTTGATGTGTGCAGGGCTTTTTTGCCCCGTGACAATACATTTTTGATTTGGGGTGCGCGGGGCTTCGCTTCGCCCCGTGGAGATGTATTTTTTATTTGGTATGGCAGGGCAATTACATTAAATAGGTGGAAAATATGTGCAGATTTTATTTATTTTTTTCCTTTTAACTTGGTGTGCGCGGGGCTTAGCTCCGTCCCGTGGGAATACATTTTTGACTTGGTGTGCGCTTTCCCCGCCCCGTCGAGATGTATTTTTGATTTGGTGTAGCGGGGGCAAATACATTAAATAGGTGGAGGATATTTGCAAATTTTATTTATTTTTTTCCTTTTATTTTTCCAGAAAATTTGTGTATTTTTTCCGTTTTATATATTAATTTGGAAAAAATAGTCTTAATATAGTAATTACTCGATTTCCAAATTGAATTTGGACTTCCATAAAATTCCAAACACAATAAGTTAGGGTTTCCTTTTAAGTTTGTTATTTTTAAACCAATCATACGTTGCCAAATGTCCTCACCTAAATTTTGTCACTTCATGAATTCCAAATTGAACTCGGTTTTCCTTTTTCAATCTTTTTCCTATTCTTTTTAAACCAATCATACATTGCCAAGTGTCCTTACCAAAATGCTCTTTCACAAAACTCAAAAAAGGCATACTTCGGTCAATAGGAAGCGACGGTTTCCTCTCCGTTCAACATGGGAGCTTTATCTGTCTAGGCCTTAAGTCTTTAGATAATTCAAATCCGAATAAAATTTGAAATTCAGTAATTCATGATATTCACATCTTAGATCAAACTACATGGTGCCGAAAATTTGGGATTTGCCATCCATCGTCTCATCTACAACTGTTTAAAAAGAAGAGAGACTCTCTTTTAAGTATGGGCCCTACTTGCGATGTATTAGGTTGAGTAATTCAAACAAATGATCTCCACCCCACACAAAGCCAAAGATTTCAATGGGAAATCATGTTTTTCCTCTAAGCTTAATAACTCCAAAGGGACAACAAATTAAAGCAAAGATTTCCCTTATCCACTCTTTTTACTTACCTTTTCTTGCAGCTTACTTGGACAATAACGTCCCTTGAGATTTCTATGCTATGTAATATGAAATGTCTGATAACACTCTTCCTACTAATCTATTCATATAAGACTTTATCATCACCATGTTTATGGTTCATTCAACCACAACCTCAAGGAGGGGAGGTGTAATAATCCAAAAATATAACAATCAATATAATTAATTTTTGAAACTGATTTTAGTCAATTCCCCAAAATAACTCCTTGTGATTTTCTTCATTTGGTGCTGTTGGTCAACTCATTTGATTATAGGCAACATGCAAAATTTACTGGGGGGAGCTGCTACTTACGTGCATAAACCTAGTGTACAGTATCTTAGTTCATAAGCGATGTTTTAGCTTATATAATCATCCAATGAATCCGGAAGAAAAAAAAATTAATTTAAAAACAAATGTCTTCCGTTAAAATAAATTTGATGATGTATTAACTTGAACTGGTATTTGGAGGAATGGCAATTGTGGCCGTAATTGGTGACGTTAAACTTGACTTTTTAAATTGTGGCGGCACCTTGTTTAGCAATTTCATTACATTTCTTAATTTCTAGCATTAGGAGGAGCCATTAAACTTTGGTAAATTCGGTGAAAAATAAAAAAATAGTACAGAAGAAGATGTCTCTTAGTAGCTGCTTCCGCTTGCATGTTGGTAGTATTAGGTGTATTTGTAACTGTTCATTTCCCTAATTATCGACATTTAGATAGACAATTATTTTTGCTCATCAGCGATTAAGGTGACTGTATAACATGCACATGCATCAAAAAGAGCGTACATTCTATCATGATTTATGTGAAAACATGCATTTAGTTTGTTGGCTTGGTAGGGTAAATCAAGAGACGGGTCAAACCTTCTCGATCCACCGGCCACAGAACAGTAACAATTGAGCAAGTACAAGCAACACACATCAATCGACATGCGCATTCACAGCTACAAAGCACACTAAATTCATGGAAGAGAGTGTTAAAAAACTTGGGTGACTTGTGTTAGGTATAAGACAGCGCGACTAAATGAACATGTATTGCGGCAGCAGATATCTAGATAAACTTGTTGAGCTTCACACGATAATACCAGTGGTAAAGTTATTGGGTGATGATATCAGTGACTTGAATTCGAAACTCGCCAACACCAAATTGTTTACCGATCAATAACAAAAAAACTACATGATGAGGATATGCTGCCAGGAAGGTTATGTATCCAAGTTTTGACGAGACGTTCGGCAGCTGAGTTAGGCATATAGTTGGCCACAACATTGCTTTCCTAAATAGGTTGTGAAAAGGCCTTAAACCTACCTGACTAAAACTAAATAGATTAAACTGTCATTATCCACATTTTTAACTACTGCACGTCATTAGCGCATAACGTACAGTTACCAATAACAAATCAAGGATTTAGTAATTTGAAGGTGCAAATCATGAGGTAAGATTAGCATTCCTTGGCCACACCAGCATTAAAGTAATGTATATTAGTGGTGGATGAGCCTCTAATGACTAATTACACCAACAAATTTTATTTTCTAATCTTGTTCTTACGTACATAATTAATTCATAATTAATGAACCGACTGTATCAATAATTTATTAATTTTTTTTTTTTTTGAAAAATCAACTGTAATATTATTAGTGTCACAGATGTGAATTGCATTAAGGTATAATTAACTAATAAATTTTGTACGATTAATCAACGGGAATTTTATTTTTTGGGGTGCGATTTTGTCATCATCGATACTTTTTGATTCTTTTGCTTTTCTGTTCTTTTGGTTCACTTGCTTGGCGTTATTGAGAAAGTCGAATATCATTGCCATTATTTTCTTTTTCAAGGAAAACACTAAAAATTGTTGGTTAATGTCAAAATATAGCAAAAAATGAGGAAAGATGTGTCACTTTCTTAAAGAATTATTGTATTAAATTTTTCTACGATTTTTTTTTTCTTTTTGAATTTAATCCCAAGTCATAACTGTTTGACATTTTACGAGAATAGTTATATGTTTATGATTTTTTTTTTCCACTGAAATCTTTTTACATATGCGATTGAATTTAAACTATAAACATATAATAAATCGTACTTTTTCGAAATTAGTGATTGACAATTTTTACGGGGTTTTAGAATGAGGAAAGAATTCTGTTCGTTTAATAGAATTATAAGAAAATGACAACCTGTAGATGTTTTTCACCAAAATAATAAATTTGACAAAAATTATGCAATGTCTTAATAAATTATCAAACATTTTTTCAGAAAACTTTGCATGAGAAACTAAAAATTAAAATCAAAACCGGAAAATGATACGAAAGGGAAATTAAAGCCAAAAACTTTAAATGGAGAGAAATAAGAAGAGAAATTTGAAATTAAATAAACCGGGAAAAAAATTATAACATAACCCGATTTATCATTTCTTAATATTTCTCCCTATATATTATTTTGTTTTCTATATTTTTATTTAATATTTATTCACACACATACAATTGCTTTTTCAACAACAGCAAACAAAGACGGACACGCCAACGAACTACCGACGTGAAGGATACGGGTATCAACACTTCGGATACCCGAAATCGTCTAGTCGGGTTCAATTAGTATTACCCGACCCACTTGCCTCCGGCTGGTAAATCAGCGAACTTAGCTCCGGCTGGATTTTCTTCTTCCAAACACCTTCATACGACCGTACCTCCACCACGGCTAACTTTTCCGTCAACTGATACATTTCAACTCCGACGAGTAATTTCCCATTTTGCCCTTCCAACATCAATTTCCAATCTTTTTTCCTCATCGTTAGCCCCTCTTTCGTTGCAGCTTCACTGATCTTTTTAGTAATGTTTTCCGGCGTCTCAGCAGTAATAAATCGATCACTTTCTACCGCAACCGAGTTATCGAAATCTTTAAACAGACCCGACAAATCAAACCCGGAAGAGAATGAGATAATATCAAACGCATTCAAGAACTTCGACCCGCCGTTGTTTTCTTGATCCACCTCTTTGATCAGATTATCATCATATTCATGGAATTTGATCTCTTTATAACCTTTCCGGAACCACGGGTCTTGGATAATCTCATCGACGGTAATCCTAGTAACCGGATTTATATCCAGAAGCCGTGAGAAAAGATGCCGTAAACCCGGCGAAGTCCATTTCGGTACACGGAACTCCCCTTTGTATATTTTCCGATACATCACCATCAAATTCCGATCATTAAACGGAAGATAACCGGAATTCAACACGAACAATATCACTCCACATGACCATATATCAATCTTCGCCCCATTATATCCCTTTTTCGCTAAAATCTCCGGTGCCACATACGCCGGCGTTCCACATAATGTATGCAACAACCCATCATTTTGCACCTGGGATGTCACCGCACTGAGACCAAAATCCGACACCTTCAAATCGCCCTTATCGTCCAGCAACAAGTTCTCCGGCTTCAGATCACGGTGGAAAACACCATGAGAATGACAATAACCAACAGCTGAAATCAACTGCTGAAAATACCGTCGACTCAAATCTTCGCTAAATCTACATTTCGCCACCTTGGCGAAAAGCTCACCACCTTTCACAAACTCCATCACGAAATATATCTTTGATTTTGTCGCCAACACTTCGAACAATTTGACGATATACGGATGATGCAGTTGCCTCATAATCGAGATTTCCCTCTTGATGTTCGTCATCAACCCGCCCTTGATGATCTTCTGTTTGCTGATTGCTTTAATGGCGACACTCTGCCCCGTCTGTATGTTTCTTGCGTGATATACTTTTGCGAACGCACCGCAACCGAGTAGACGACCGATCTCGTATTTCTCGAATAGAATGTGCTCGGTTACCGGTGATATGTCACCGTATTCTGATGATGGTTCCTCCATTGTTGGTGATAGAATGGATTAATCGAGCTGAAGCTCGAAATCAAAGAAGAGTTTGGTTTGTGTTTGAGTTGTTTTTAGAGATGTTTTTGGAAAATGGCTGTTAGATGGTGGTTGAAGATGGGCGGTGTTCACGGGGAAGTACCAGACTTTTATAATGGGGATGATAAGGAAGAGTAAGGGGACCTTCTTGGTGTACCCTACATTTGTACCCGAAAACGTGATAATGTGCCATTTTTATAAGCCTTCGAGATTTATCATTTTTAACTTTGCTGTGTTGTGCTGGTTACTGTTCTCCTTAAGGAAGAGACTACGTATGTCCTATGGATTTGTGGTTACTAAGAAGAAAAAATAAATAAATAATCCCCGTAATCTTACAATTTGCTCTAAACGAATGGGATTTAGGAGTACTCTGGGGACTATTGTACCAAGCTATAAAAAAAAAAAAAAATCAACAATTTCTGGGTGAAAAAGATGTATAAAATTTGATATTGTTTAAATGGATGAATTTGTAAAAATAGACAGGATGTAAACAGTTTCATCCTGCCCATTTTCAAATACTTTTTCTTATTTTTAATTTATATCAGGATGCATCCAGTTTCATCCTCACTATTTTGTAAGTTTAGAACATGATGAATCCAGTTTCATTCTTGTCAGTTTCATTCTTGTCCATTTCACTCATACTAATTTTTACTCGTCCATTTGAACATTTTAAGAATATTTGGACAATTAACCCAATTTCCGAAGAAAAAAAGAATCTTACAATTTGCTACAAAATTTTCCCAAACGATCTGAGTCACAACTATAAATCAAACCTATTGTGAATCTATCTTTTTTTTTTTTTTCTTCATAAAAATAGAGGAAGACCCCCCCTATAACATTACACATTTACATTTATAGTTCTTGTCATGATAGGCACTGGATTCGACCATGAAATGTTTTCATTGAAATACTGAGAATTAAAGAAGTTCAAAAGAACCGATCAAAAAAAAAAAAAAAATTCAAAAGAAAGCCTAAATCCTCTCCTTTCCAACTGATTTGGAGATTAAAATATCACAATAAGCCGCAGTATTAGCTTCCCACATTATATTTAGTCTAGTAGATAAAACAAGTTCTGAAATTTTTAAAGTTTATAACTTCCACATTGATCTGAAAATCATTGCTAATAGAATATCTATGTTTCCTAGCTTCAACATACATTCCTTTCAGCAGCATCAAAGTAGGCAGAGAGTCACTTTGAAAAGCCACATCATGACCACTCCATTTTGTTGCCCAATGGAAAGCTATCTCCGCTCCTCTCCTCTCTAATTCCTCCCTAGTATTGCAATTGCAGGTGGCTTCAATTGTGTAGCCTGCAAAATCTGTAAGAGTTATGCCAATACCAGAAGAAGAAATAGGATTCATCATAGTTATAGCTATGCTGAATTTGTAAACAATTTTGGATTCTAAAGTTATAATTCACATTTTGTGTTGTGTGATTCTAACTGATTCATATGTCAGACATGTATAAATTTGTTCTTCCCAAGTGATTTTTGTTAAATAATAATTTTTTAAAGATATCTCGACTCAATCGAGAGCATAAGATTCGAAATCAAGAGCCATGTCCACTTAATTAAGTGCCCCACCACTAATTTGGACCCTAAATTGTGTTATGCATTCTTCATTATCCATATTTATAATACTGATAACATATATTTCTACTTACTAATCTACAAATCCAATATGTAGATGTGTATTTAATTAGAGATTTACCATGAATCTTCTATTCACAATTCAACATACGACTTGAGTCTTAAAAGTGAAAAACGATTCGCGATGCGATTCACAATTTAACACCTTACCGACCCGTATGTCCATTCGTTTGAGCAAGCGCGATGATTATGATAATCTTGGTTATTTTTTTACGATCCAGCTAAATTAAGAAGAGGAAAAAATCAACCAGTATGGCTCTTGGATTCATTTAGATAGATATTCAATTATGCTTAAATAGTGTTTGGCGTAAACTGAGTTGCCTCAGTACGCAATGAATTGTGTGGTTGGGTTTAGAATTGATTAGAACATACAAAAAGTGAAAATACAAAAAATTAACTGGCATGAGTTTTTTCGTACCAGGACAGAATTTCCGCGCACAATGAATGTTTTTCTTCAGCGAGCGAAGGCATATTTTACCAGCACCGCAGATGTTTAGTCTTCCACAATCATGGCTTAGCTATTGGTTGAAATCTGAGAAGTTTCTCTAATATCTATCCAGAGAGTAAAACATAGTGCTCGCTCTTAGTAGATTGGCAATCAAAGTTATATATGCATCTCTAAATAGCAACACCTGAACGACAATCAAATTTAATTAATAGGAATTGGAAAAAATATATTTGCTTAATCTTTCTGAAATTTAATGGGGTAGATTCTTGTAGTTATTTGTAAATTGTTGTACTTCAATAAGTCTTCTTCTCCTATAAAATAAAAACACTTTAGCGATAACCCTATCTATTTTTTCCGTCGCCTACTCAGATCGCCTCCTTTGGAGCCGATCTGAGCAGCCTTCTTTCCCAGTTAATAGCCAGTCTTGTTTATGGGTTGACACTAGCATTATTTTTCAGTTATGTAATGTTTTAATTTATGTTCAT
Organism: Papaver armeniacum; assembly: GCA_023531295.1. Classification (NCBI taxonomy): domain Eukaryota; kingdom Viridiplantae; phylum Streptophyta; class Magnoliopsida; order Ranunculales; family Papaveraceae; genus Papaver; species Papaver armeniacum. The sequence continues at coordinate 28,334 of JAJJWW010007085.1, forward strand.
GGTTTGGCTTTTGTTGTATTGGTTTGCTTGGGTTTTGGGTGGTTTATGCATCTATGATTAGGGATTTGATGAAGAAAAAATACCATCACTTAGCATCATTCTCAACTCCGACCTACATGCAAAGTGCAGTTTCAACATCAACTCTGGCGGCTTTGTTTACATCCACATTGTTTATCAGCTTTGGATATCATCTGGTTTTTCATTTAGGGTTTATTCTTGATCTTTTTTCAACTAGATCAATTTTTTATTTCGCATGTTAGAACTAGTTCTAGGTTTTTCAGGTTTGCAATGGTGTTTTCATTGATCCCTAATGTGTTAATCTTTGACATGAGATTCTTATGTGTTAATCTAGCCCCAAGTGTGGTAAAGATCTCTGCAGGCAGGAACAACAACTCCGACGTTTGTTCCGGCGAGTTACATATGTTCCGACATGCAAAGTTTCTGATAAACCTTACTTGGAAGGTCTTGTGTTTCGGATAAAAATTAAAACTTATTCTAGGGTTGTGGATCATGCCACAACGTTCTAAGCTCTCCCGTATGTAAGCGAGTGTTACTGTTACTATTATTATGGGTCTTTCCAGTGTTTAATCGGGCGTTACCTGATTCTGGTATATGTAATTCTGTTAACTGAGATTTTATTACTGAACCTTCGTCACTCGGTCATGTTTAACCTGGCACTTTTAGGGGCGACCCCGAAAGAATTAGGGGCGACACTAAAAGACAAAAAAGGTCACCCAAACGTAAATCTAAGCTACCCCTTATCTTCGATTTTTCGAAATGGCCAATATGCCCTTATATAATCGGTAGCCAACACCATAATCGGTAGGTAAACATGCAATCGGTAGGTTAAATTAAAATATACCTACCGATTGTTGTGTAGATACTTCGGCCAATAATCCCTTTTATAATCGGTAGCTTATCCAACTTGTAAGACTACCGATTATAAGGTGCCCCATATTCAGCCTTGGCCAAATTCCATTGGTTTTGAGAGGTGCGGAGCCAACCATAACCACTTTGCTTGAGCTGTGGATGTAGCCATAATCGGAAACCTAATATGTTACATAAACTACCGATTATAAGTTGCCCCAAAATGAGTTATTTCTATAATCCTTCACGTAATGAATTTTGAAATATACCATAATCGGTAGGGTATATAATTATATAGCCCACCGATTATAACGAGCCCAAGATCCAACCTTTGCCATATTTCATGGGTTTTGAGTGCACTGGCCCAAATTTTAACCACTTGGTTTGCGTTTTGGATGCAGCCATAATCGGGAGTTAAATATATTACCAAACCATCCGATTATGGGTCGCCCCAAAATGAGTTTTTTCTAAAATCATTCATGTGATGAATTTTGAAATCTACCATAATCGGTAGAGTTAACAACTTAAAAACCTACCGATTATAAGGAGCTTGAGATCGAACCCTTGCCAAATTTCATAGGTTTTGAGTGTACAGAGCCCGGCATAACCATGTGGTTCGTGATTTGGATGCAGCCATAATCGGGAGTTCAATATATTACCATACCCTCCGATTATGGTGTTGTTTGGTTACAGAAACCATAGTTGTTTTTTAGTATAATAATCGGACATTAACGAAACCACAAACATCCGATTACGAATATTCGGTAGTAAATGCGCTCAATTCTCGTCCGATTATGGTGTTGGTTGGTTCTGAGAGAACAAATTTTTTTTACTTATAACAGTCGGAAGGAACATTACAAATAAACCAACCGATTATTGTTATTCGGAAGTTAAGGTGCACATTTACCTTTCGATTGTGGTGTTGTTTGGATACAGAAGACAGGTTTTCTTTACACATGATAATCGGAGAGCAAAGTATATTATCAATCCTCCGATTCTGACAAAATATTTTGCACAATCCCCAGAATCGGTAGGTTAATAACGTATAACCCTACCGATTCTGACTAAAAATTGGAACATCCCCAGAATCGGTAGGTTAATATATAAACCTATCTTCCGATTGTGCTCCAAAATTCAACACTTTCATGTCTCTTCATGTGATTCGCTTGCGAGTCATCGTTAAATGCATAAAATGTGTAAAATAAATGTTCTTAATCCATAAACATAACGAAACAACTAATATTCCGACACAATCTTTGAAAACGACATAATCCGACATAACCAACATAAACAAAGTTATCCATAAAGTTAACGAAAAACATCGAGAGTTTACAACACCGAGAGTTCACTTGTTCCTATTTGCTTTGACTTTGCGATTTTTATTAGCTCTACGACTTGGACCAGCATCATCATGGGTTTCATCAACTTGAGTGCTTGATGAAGCCCGAGTTCTTTTGTTCACCTTGGTTGCAGGTTTCTTTTGCAATTTTTCCCCGAACTGAGATGCATACTCCTCATTGTCAACGTTGTCAATCAACTGTTTGTGGTCTTTTATCTTCTCAATTGAAACAGGCTTTCCGGCCTTTATACAATCAGTGCACCATTTCGACAAACGCTTGAACCTGTTCAGCTATTTTAAAACATAGCATACCATCAAACGGTTATTACTCTATTTTGACCCATAATATTAAACTAAATTAACAAAACAATACGTACCAATCTATCAAAACCCATGAGGCTTCTCTTTGAGGATACTCTTGTACGAAAAGTTGGCTTTGCTTTAAGATCACGGATTACGAACATGAAAAACATTGCGGTACCAATCCATGTAGTTGGGAGCATTTTCAAAACCTTGGTTGGCTGCCCTTCCTTGGTTGATCAAGTAATGCGCCCTTCTATCCCAATGGAATTGACAGGATGGTGAACCCTTGTGAACCACCGTGATAGAATCTTTATCAGACTTGCATTGCTCCAGAACCAAAGTGAAATTGCCATGGATTTCCTCCTTTGGTATACCTTGTACAAAACCGTGTTGTCGCATCACCCTTGAGGCATTGTACATCACATATCCCGTGGGGTGCCACAACGGTCCAAAATAAAGTGCCAAATCCGACCGACCCGCGATATGTCCAGTAGCTCGGTCTTCCTTGTATGGATCAAAGCATACGTCTTGGGCTTTAAGTGAGTCCAAAATCTCCCTCAAACGAATCAACCGATGCTCCTTCGTCCTAGAATGGTTGTCATCGAAGACGTACTTTCTTCCTATAGGGTCACCTTTCTCCCACGCCGGGTTTTCAATGGCCAATCCCAAGATAGGGAAGTGGACGTAGATCCAAGTCTATAATGTCATTTTTGCAAGTATTAGGAAATTGATTCTTGATAGTATAAAAAAAATAAAAAAATAACCAAGTATGTGGAGTTAATAAACAATACCTCGTAGCGAGACTCACGTTCCGGCCACTTGGCTAATTCCAACCCTCGACGCCTTTCTCAACTCTTCCATCAACCACGCATGGCATGCCGTGCCCCAAGAGTACTCATGCACTTTATCGAGAGGATCCGAAGTTGTAAAATGTTGGCGTCGACCCGATTTCCACCGGTATTGGGGAAAATGACACATCCCAATACACATAGGAGATATGCGGTGGCGCGTGGTTGACTTGCTCGTTCGTTAAAGTTCCTTTCTCTTCTTTTTCCTTGGTGCCCTTGAACATATCCATCGTAGTACCCATGTTGAACTGTCTAGTTCTATACTTCATGCATCTTTTGAACTCAGTTGTTGATGTTTCTTCATCCCAACCCAAACACCTCTTAGTCAGATCATAAAGATTCCTCCATTCCAACTGCTTAGTGAACTCGGCCCTAACACCCTTGCCATGGACGGGGAGTTTAAGAATCTGCTCAACATCATCTCAGGGTTATCGTCATCTCCCCCAAACGGCATATGGAAGGTGTCGGTCTCAGGATAAAGTCTCTCCACAAACGCCGATATAGCCACCGGTCATGTTCCAACATTGAGTTCTCCGCAGCATTGGCCAACCCTGAATTCGCAATAATGGTCTTGAACCTTTCACATTCACCCTCCAAAGGCCAATCTAGCATTTTTGTTGGTGCGGCGGTCGCTTTGAGTAAACGAACCGCATCGGAATGATACTATTAAACACATGACAAGTTAAAAAATAAAATTAGAATAACCTAAAACTACAACCCTTAAAAGTATTACGGAGAAAAACATAATAAGTTAATAAAATGGATACGATCATTACCTCAGTTTCATATATTTCTCGGCCGAGGATTCTTTGTATCCAAATAACAATTGTCCTCCATCCTCCAGGCAGCCCAAGGATTACACCTTACGGAATATCCTTCACCTTCAGTTCATCTCTGACAAGGTGTTTCGCTTTCTTTCGAGGAGGATTTTTCTTTTCGGCTTGTCCTACTTCTTCTGCTTGTTCAATTTCTGGTTGTGATGGTGGAGCACTTGGTTGAACAGCTTCTTGGATTGGTTGTGATTGAGAGGCACTTGGTTGAACACCTTCTTGGATTGGTTGTGATTGAGAGGCACTTGGTTGAACACCTTCTTGGATTGGTTGTGATTGAGAGGCACTTGGTTGAACACCTGATTGAACCGGTTCCGATTGAGGGGCACTAGGTTGAACAGCTTCTTGGCTTGCTTGTTGAGTTCCAACTTGACCACTTGAAGCGGCGTTAGCGATCCTAGCTCTCCTTGCACTAGGTCATCGGGTTCGACGCCTATCCTTCCTTGCACTAGCCGAGACAATTGAATCTTGGATGTTTTTACCTCGCCTATCCCTAAACAACAACAAAAAGTACAACAGGTTATGAAACTAAATATTCGGTTGGTTGATTTAACAAATTGCCTCCGATTATTCACAATCGTAAGTATCAGTTAACCTAAAGCTACCGAATACGTATAATCGGAAACAAAATAAACTTTTTTGTGTTCGAATATGTTTATCTACACAATAATCGGAACCTAAAGTTCAACATACCCTCCGAATTCCACACAATCGGAAGCCTAACAAAACTAATGTCTACCGAATATGCGTCTCTTTGTATCCAGAAACAAATCAAGTTGTTAGCCTAAACAATCGGAAAGATATTACAGAATATTTCACCCGATTATTGCGTCTCTAATACTTGTTCTTCCCTAGTTTATTCGGAAGGATAAATCACAATTAGCTTCCGATTATGATTGAATTAGGCCTCAGTAATGAAAAACGTTATATAATCGGTAGGGTACCTAAATTTTTAACACCCGAATATGACAAATTTTCTAGTGAAATGAAGAGTTCGACCACAATCGGAAGTTTATAACAATACCTAACCTACCGATTCTGGGTAATAACCGAAAACCCAAAAAAAATAAACATGGATTCGTCCAATTGAAGCAATATAAACCAAATTAATGGTAGAATCTTACCTAATCGGCGCCATTTGAAGTTGCCTGAGAGTTTGGCTATCGCATCGCCTACTTCATCGTCTTCGTGTTCTTCGGGTTCGTGAGTTAAAACCTCTTTATTACGGGCATGCAATCCAATATTCGGATCCTCACCGCGCACAACGTTTTTGGTTCGAGCTTTCTTACGTTCCGTTTCTTTCATCTTTATAGAAAATAATCGACGATGATTCGATTCGACGATGAACGATGTATAGCGAGGAGAGGGAGAGTTTTCCTCTCTGCAATCGGAAGGAAAGAGGAGAAGAGGAGTTGAAGTTGAAGTTGAAAAGAAAATGAAATGAATTTGAATTTAGGTCGACTTTGGTTTTATCTCGTCAAACGGTTATTAATCGGTAGGTAATACCACCTCATTAGCTACCGATTGTTGAGTAGCCCAAAATCGGTAGAAATGGTTACTTATAACCTACCGATTATTGGAAGCCCCAAATTGAGCATTGGCCAAATTCCCTAGGTTTTGAGGGGTGCGAGCCGACCATAACCATGTGGTTCGTGATTTGGATTTAGCCATAATCGGAAGCCAAGTAGGTTACCCAACCTCCCGATTATAGGTTGCCCCAAAATGAGTTTTTTGTAAAATCATTCATTGTAGGAAATTTGAAATCTACCATAATCGGTAGTCTACTCAACTTAATAAACTACCGATTGTAAGGAACCCAGATCGAACCCTTGCCGAGAATCCATAGGTTAAGAGGGTACAAGGCCAGGCCTAACCATGTGGTTCGTGATTTGGATGTAGCCATAATCGTACGGAATATAGGTTCCAAAACCTACCGATTATAGGTTGCCCCTAAATGAGTTTTTCTAAAATCCTTATTTCCACACCGGCTAAAATTGAACCAAAGATTTGAAGTCACTCATTTTATTGAATCGAAAAAACATACATGTAGTTGAAATAAAATAGAAGTAAAACACATAAAATTGTTCAATACATCGCCTCTAGGGATTCTCTACGAGTTTAATTATATTGGGCGAATTGCCATTCAACTTCTTCCAAGAGAGTGTAGCGAGTCCTCGTGCGTGAAACTCATGACCGTACCTTAATTCGTATTGGCTCGACCCAAAGTATACTTTGGGAAAACAATTTTTAAAATAAGTTAGCGTTGTTGAATAATCATAACCAAATAAAAGAATTTTTGATAAGAGGCCTATTGATTCACAAACTTACTCTACTCATTCGGTCTTCGTTTGGCATAGCGTCCTTACGAGCTTTCAATTCGTTTCTCAAAGAAGACGCATTCATTGTATAAATATGCGTACCTTTCCCTTATTTGTGGAGCGTCCTCCTATAACGATTTCCGCTTAGTGCTTTAAAAACCTTAAACACCCGTTTCCACCAAGCATTGGTGTTTTGATCATCCCCAAAGTAAGGCCCTCTTGTTGGGTCTACGTTATCGGTCACCCATTGCGCTTCCTCAACGGAGTGCTTTGTGAGAGTGGTGTGTGTGCTCGACAATAGCAACATCTTCTATATTATTGAACGGAGTTGTAGCCATTTTTGGTGATTCAAAGTGATGGGTGACTCGATTTAGGAAGATTGAATGTGATGGGTGAATAAGTTTGGTAGAGATAGGTCTCTATTTATAGCAAAAAGTACCCAACGGCTAGTTTTTTAAAAAAAACAGTTACTTCAACATAATCGGAGGTTTGTCAATATGTATTATCTACCGATTGTGTTTGGTTTTGAGGGCACGGCTAGTTTATTTTGAACGAACTAGTTTTGGAGTATAATCGGTAGTTAGATCAACAATTAAAACTTCCGATTTTCATAAATATTTTGCAGGTAGTTGGAGTATAATCGGTAGCGTATAATCGGTAGCTAATAACCTACCGATTATACAGTTGCCCCAAATTTAGTTTTTGCAGAAATGTCATTTTTTTCGAATTTGGGAACTAGAATAATCGGTAGTTAATAAGGCTTAGATTATACGGTTGCCCCAAATTTCTTTCTTGGCGAAATCACCAATTTTGGGAATTTATGAGCTACTATAATCGGTAGTCTCTTGAGGTTATTTCCCTTCCGATTGTCATAGAAGCCAGATGCGAGTTTGGCACAAAATCGATAATAATCGGTAAGATAACATAGTTACTAAGCTTCCGATTGCGTTATTATAATCGGGAACAAAATAGCTTCCGATTGTGTAAGGGCATTAACGTATTCTCCGCGTTTTTGGACATCCCTTAACGGTGTATATGGGTTGGGAATAAAAAAGTCGCCCCTAATTCTTTCGGGGTCGCCCCTAAAAGTGCCAGGATGTTTAAATGTCGCTTATAGTCGGTCATGTTCTTATTTTGTGTCCTGTCCTGTAACTTTCAGGTTTAACACCTGGTTTATCTATTAGAAAAAGGACAAAAAAAAAAAAAAAACACTTTCAATCTGAGGTCGGTAGTGAAATCAACGGAATATTAATTCATGGATATTGGAGAACCTGGTTATTTTTGTTTCTTCCTCCCGCTTATTAGTGTACTACAGGGTACCCCTCGAGGTAGGCGTAGGCGGAGGCTGGTGTGATAAATGAGTCACACTGCGTTATAGTCAAAGGAAAAGATACCGTTGGGGACTGTAAATATCGACAGTGGGAATCATTTCTGATCACACACGTGTACTTGTATATTTATTGTTTAGTGGTTGATATTTATTTTTGGAGGTAAAGAATGATTAAAAAAAGAAATGTATGAACACGCAAAAAGTGGTAGTTTTGAGGACTTGAATGCAAAAATCAAAAAGATATTCTGTTTATCCGTTCCATCTACTAACTCTGACAAAGAGGAATGTGGTCCTATTTATTTTTGAATTTAAAATGCCATTGGTTTAATAAGAGAAGTGCGAGGCACCGAGAGCATCCACAGTCATCGACCAAAATTAAAAATTTGGTCGAAAACACAGACGCAGCGGAGAGGACTATCGATCAAATATCAGACTATAACCAAAAACCAAACCATATTTGGTCTTTGGTTTTAGTTTTGGTCGGGCGTAGATTAAAAAGTTGCACGATGGGGCGTAACTTTGAATTAGCCCGAACTAAAAAAAAAAAAAAAAAAAATGGGACGCAAGATTTTGGTTGCGCCTGATTGGGGCGTAACTCAAAGTTACGCCCCAACAAAAAAAAAAATATATGGGACTCAAGATTTTGGTTGCGCCCAACAATAAAAAAAAAAAAAAAAAAAAATGGGACGCATTTTGGAGTTGCTTTCGACCAAATTTTGGTCTCCTCCACCGCGTTACAACACGGATTAAAACCAAAATTTGGTTTTTTTTTTCTCTTTGCTCTTTGGTTTATGATCGCACCACTGTAGTTGCTCTGAGAGTTCGAGATGAACCATGCATGAGCCATGATACAGTAAAGTGGGGTGTTGCACATTCCAGAGATTTGCTTCTACGCGGCCATCCTAATGCTGTGAGCCCGTGAGCCAAAAAAAAGTGAGTCCATTTTTGTGCACACTCCTTTAAAGAGTACTCTGTTTGATTCTTCAAAACAAATGGTTATCTCATGTCATTAAATTAATTTTCTCTTATTAGTTAATAATTTAGATCTAAAAAAAGGGAATGATATAAACTCCTACTAAATTTCCTGATATTATTAACCTAATATATATTTGAAGAACCAATCAGCATAATTTGTTACGTGCACGCTCGTTAACGAAATGTGCACAAAATTGGACTGTACGCATTGGCTACACATTTGTAGCCGTTCAACAGAAATATGATTTCATGTGGAATAAAAATATAAGTAGTATATATTAATTATGCGCACAATGTTCACATTTCGAAAGCTGGTAGTTTGAATGGTGGTTGTTGGTTAGGTTAGCAGCTAGCTGGTGCCGTAAGAGCAAGTGAAGGCCAGGAGTAACGGTAGCAGCAATCCCATGCCTAACAAAAGGGCATATTCAAGAATCATTCAGTTTTTGATCCCTTCAGAGTTGCATCCGGTATGGAGAATTTACTTACCCCAGTTGTATTAGTCCATCAATTGATTATTCAATGGGACGGGGAGAAAGAGGGTGGGAAGGGACAAGTTTGAAATTATGGCACTGGACTTTCTCTATAGTATACGGCTGTACGCCCCCCATGATACAGAGTTATGGCCTTCCATATATATAGTACCACATTCATTCAAATGACTTCTTCTACAGGGGACCTAGTCCCTCCTCATGGACGGTTCAACAAAATTTATTCAAATGACTTTAGGTTGGCAGTTGTTGGGTGCCCCCATTGATGAAGAACTCAACGCCATATATTTGTTTTCTTTTCTACGCGGTTACTGTTTACTTTCTCTTCGAGTTTGAATTGATTGATTAAACGAGTAAAACGATACCAATTTGGGAGACATGTTTAACAAAGTTCATTTCTTAATGAAAGGCCATTATAATATACCGACTAGTGAATTCAATGCTTACCTAGTTCTAGTTATGTAGATTTACTTTTCGCTGTAACGGTATGCAGTACAGTGTTGCTTCCTGGAAATATCCAGGAAGAAGGGACCAAAATTCCAGATGGTTCAGTCATCTGAGTCATGTCATTGTACTCTTAGAGCAACTGCAGTGGGCGACTAAACCCATTTATTTGGTCTCTGAACCAGGCGTAGCGGGACGGACCATCGACCAAATACCAGACTAAATGAACAGTGGGCGATTATATTTGGTCGGGGACCAAAGACTAAACCCAAATATAGTCGAGCGTTCATATAATGTTCGCCCCAAAACCAGGCGAACTTAAAGTTTACGCCCCACACCCTGCGGGGATATAGTTTACGCCCCACACCAAGCGGGGATAAAATGTTCGCCCCACTTTTATTTATTTATTTTATTTTTTTTTGTTGAGGCGAACATTATATGTGATCCCCACACCAGGCGGACATTATATGTTCGCCCTTTTTTTTTTTTTTTGTCGGGCGGGGATAAAATATTCGCCCCACACCAGGCGAACTTATATGTTAAGCCCCACCAAATTTAGTCGGCACCGCTCGGACCAAACTAAAATTTGGTCTTTGTTTTTTGGTCTTTGATCTTTGGTAATAAGGCCACTGGAGTTGCTCTTAGGACGACCAAAGTTTGGGTCTAGGAAGAGAGAATTTTAGTCTAATAGTCTCAGCCACAAGCTTATATTCTTTACAAGGTCCACCAAAATGGGGACTATCCTAGTGCTAAACTATTACTAGTTGATATGATGTGAAACAGATTAATATGCAAGGGATGGGTTTGTGTGTGGAGGTTTTTACTTGGTTTTTACCGCTCGGTCCGTTTTGTTTATTTAATTACAAGGTGGTGACGAATAAGGCTTAGAGCATCCACAGTGGGAGACCAAAACCAAAATTTTGGTCCAAAAACCGCTTGATGGAGAAGGAGTAAAGATCAAAGACCGGACTAAAACTAAAAACCAGGACCAAATATAGTCTTTAGTTTGGTTTTAGTCGGGCGTAATTTAAAGTTAAAAACAACAGCGTAATTATAACTCGCCCGTCATAAGAAGACAAAAAAAAAAATTTGGGGCGCAACTTAGAGTTGCGCTGATTGGGGCGTAACTCAAAGTTACGCCCCATTGAAAAAAAAAAAAAAAAAAAAAAATTAATGGGGGCGCAACTTGAAGTTATGCTGAATCAGCGCAACTTCAAGTTGCGCCCATTTGGTTTAATCTTTCTCCCGTAGCGTGTGAACACGGACTAAACCCAAAATTTGGTTTTTTTGCTCTTTAGTCTTTGGTTTATGATCGCACCACTGCAGTTGCTCTTAGGGGCTTACTCAACTTAATTATGGAATAAGTAGTAGACAAAAAAACAAAAAAAAAGAAATCAAGAAAAGCTCAAATTAGTTATTTAATAAGAATTTTCAAATAGTAAAAATTATGGATTCTTGATTTAATTGGTGCCAATATATTAGGGCGGCGGCGAAACTCCGTCATCAGACTCATCGCCAGTCATTATTTAATTTATTTTTGCATCTTTTATTCTGGGGGCATTGCACGCCACGTCTCATCCCCAAGAATCTGACTCTCTCAGCTTCCGATAGGGTTTACAACATAACTCGGATAGCACCGTCACTGCATCTTTTATTCTAAGCTTTGCACGTCTCATGCTGCATGCCAAGGCTCAGCTTTCAATAAGTCCACAACATTGCCTCTAAACTGGCCTGATATTTTGCATTACAGTAACTGAAGTCCACGACGACCACGAGTAGTAAATGGTAGCAGCAGGAGCTGCATTTTCCTTCCCATGATAATAAAAGCAGCTGCATTCAAGATTGGCTCTAAAGATTGCATCCAGTATGGGTATGGTTATGGACAACTTTGAGGTTATCAGGAAACCTCGCCGAAATAACTACCTAGCTAGTGTAACAATCAGTAGATATGAAAAGTCTTGCATAAAGATATTGGTAAATGGTGGGAATGAGGTCGGTGGTACATCATGCATGTTGCCCAGCTTTGAATGGTCATTCTGTTCATGCCAAGGCACTTACTTCTTCCATGGAGGACCTAGTCCAAAATCCCATGGACGGCTGATTACCTGTAAATATATATGGATTTCTTTCCTTAAGGTCGGGGATGTGAGAACAAAGCCTACATTGACTTAGATTTGGCGGTTGGGTTGGGTGCCTCTATTAGATTAATAACTTGAACTCGACGTTATATACTCTTTCCAAGTTCACAAAATTGGTTAAAAAGACCAAAATCAACAATGGGTGAAAAGGACATTTAGATTTTGCTACTGTTTAAATGGAAAAAAGTGTAAAAATAGCCAGGATGTAAACAGTTTCATCCTACCCATTTTCAAATACTTTTTTTTATTTTTAATTTACATCAGGATGCATTTAGTTTCATCGTTGTTATTTTTTAAGTTTAAGTCAGGATGAATCTAGTTTCATCTTTGCTATTTTTTTGGTGTCCATTTCACCCATACTAATTTTTACTCGTCCATTTAAACCATATTTTAAAAATATTTGGACAAATGACCCATTTTCCTTTCCCAAGTTCACATATATAAGTACGTTTTTTGAGGAGAAGATTAAAATTTTGTAAAACAATAAGTAACGTTCACCTATGTTGCGTTAAGTTTTGCAAGCTGGTTTCTATGTCATGTGAAACACACCTCTCCCATGCAGGACCTAGAGTCCTTCCGGATGTCACTATGATCCTATGGACGGCGAAAGGCCGGCCATGGGGGTGGCTGGAAATTTTTTAAATATCGTTTTCTCGATTGATGTATATTTGGCTGTAGGGTGCCCCATATTGCATTTTTGTTTCTTTTCTTTGCCGTTATTGTTTACTTTCCCTTCAAAGTTCACTAGCTGTTTAGGTAAGAACTTGGAGCAAGTAGATTTTCCGGTATTCCTTATGCATATAGCTTTAGACTAGGGATTGCTTGTACCAAACTATCGGTCGACCAAGATGGGACCAAACCATGATGCATGATGCATGGATTGATGCCGATTGCAAAACTAGAGTCCAAATGACTCACCTCTGTCATTGTGGTTAGAGGGTCCATTAGAACTTAATCTGATTATCTCAGCCACAGCCTTATTCTTTTTCCCGAAAAGGATTTCTAAATGAAGTAAGGTCCACGAATATGGGGATTACGGCTCATCAAACATCTCAAGGGAAATATGCGGAAAAATGCTTGACAATGAAGGGTAAGTGCCAGAAAGAAAATCTTACTGCTGAAAAATCTAGACGTACGCTACAAAGAAATTCGGACGGACCGTGAAACACATTTTCTTTTGTTTGGTTACATAGTGTGAAAACTGGTCTCGAAAATGGTATGATCACGTTCAATCTGCATCTAGCCACAGGGATAGGCTTGAGAGCTAGTTGGCTACCTGATTTGCTTCACTACGTTATGCTCAGAACGCTTTTATGTTGTCCAATACTATGAACTAGTTGCCAACTTGTACACACATGACAAGTGATAGTTTTTTTCATGGAGTTACCGATATTTTGACAAATTGCAAGATTTTTCCATAGCTGCTATTTTTTTTTTCTAGAAGAATTTTTTGGTTCAAAGACGAAGGTCAATGGACCACCAGTGATGACGATGTGAAATAACTATTCTGTCTAAACGGTATTAAATTAGAAAATGACGATTGAGGCTTACAACCTAATTATGGAATTTCTTTAAGCAATTGCACTTAAAAAAAAAAACATATTTAATGAAGTAAAATAGTAGTATCATGTCATCATCTGATCATCCTTGATTTGATTCATGCCAAGAATCCGACGAAATTGCACATCTCATGCCAAGAATCCGACTCTCTAATTAACCTTCCATATATTTAAAACATTTGTATCATACATGCGTTCCATGGCAGTAGGAACCGGCCTATTCAAGCATTATTAGATAATATATAAAGATTCGGGCGTTTTTTTTCCTACGAAAACTTACCATCTCTTATATAAATCTTGAATCTTAATTAGAAGATTCTGATTAGCCAGATGTTAAGCTACTCATGGATTGATTAAAATCCGAAATACGACTTTATACACAACATTGTTGAGAGCCACAAACAAAGCAACGTGAGTTTGAAGATTTTTTTTCGAGATTCTTCTTCTTCACAAAATAAATGAAATATATAAAATAGAGACATTTCTTTGGTATCAGAATGCATCACAAATGAGACCCACGCATTGAATAAACAATTGAGACCAATAATCTTCACTCAATTCATTATCAATGGTTTTATGTGGAGGGTTTTGATTCAACAATGCAATTCTATGGGCAATTTCCTCCCTTACATTATTAAGATACTGAACACACTTGGTTTGAATTATTGAATCAAATTATTTGGAATGAATATTGTCTGTCCCATATTTATTGGAACCTACCTATCTAGTCAGGACAGATGGTTTATACCGACTATTATTGATGTTTGGTGTGTGAATGAAAGGAGGATATTCAGAATCTAATCCAAACTCATACTCAGATTCAGATTCCAATGAGCTGTACGTATTTCCAAATGAATGTTTCAAGAACAAGAATGGTTTCGGGTTTCCGATTAATGACCGTTATAACGGTATATGCTTCAAACATTTCTGAAGATCACTTTCAGGTTGGGAGGACTCATGGGAGAATTACGTCTATTTGATTCAAACAACTTGTTGCCATCTCAACTTGAGTAGGTTTCACGGTTACCAGAAATTGTTTCAGACTTGCTGCAGGTAAAGTTTAGGATAAACTCTGTATAATTCTTGCATTGAAACATATAACATCAATAGTTCTGAACGTACGAAATGAGTTCACCTATTGCCAGCCATGTGACGCGACCAGATGACCATGAGAATCTATCATACACTGCAACTTGAGATCATAATGGGACCATCCAACAGCTAAATAAATGTGTACGATTAACTGACTAAATGCTGGCTTTATCATTCACAGAATGCGACTGTATTGCCTGAAATAAGTTCGTCCTAAGAAGTAAAAAATTGTTTGTTCCAAAATTTACTGTGTGATTTTTTTTTTCTCTATCTTTTGGTATAAGGTGTAAACCATAACTGAGCTTTGGAATGGATTAACAGCTATTACTGTACATAAAAGTGAAAAAGTTAAATTAGCTGCGTCGTTCCATTTCCAGCGAACTTTTAAGTCACGGACATGGCCTGCAGCTTGGCTAAGTGAACCTGCCGACGTCCCAAATGGAAGGCTGTTACTATCCACAAGAAACAGATCTGAAGATCCAAAAAACAAAAACAGTATGGTCAAGTTATGAGCGCAAAATTTCAAAAGGTAAGCAACAAATAATCAATCACATGGTTGACCCATCGAATGAATGAACAAGGAAAATAAGGTGATTCTGACAAACTTAAATGAACTGATTAGATGTTCGCTCTAAATACGTGCACATCAAACAAATGTTTCGCTGTAAAGTTGTAAGATGTATAAAGTGATGAAACATATTTAGCTAGATCATGTGAACTTGTTGGGGCTGAAGCGATTAAGTTTGTGGTTGTTAAATGAGCAGCAAACCTAATTTTTGATAAACAAAGAAAAAGTTTGCATATACGTACAGGCAAAACATATAGAGGGATAGTTGAAATATTCTTATGAAGCATGCTGAACAGCAGCTTGTACATCCCTGCAGCTGTAGCATCTCCAAGCCTTTGAACAATCACATCGATACATACCTGTAGAAACAGATATGTGTTGCGTAAAGAGGTTTATGTATAAATGTTTTAAGAACCTAAAGAGAATAAATCCCCGTTTATTTCTGTTAAGTAAAGACACGACACTCCCATTGACCACAAAGCCATAGTTTCAACTCCTCTTAAAACCTGAGCAAGGGTATCGTACCTTCGCTTTGTATTTTTCATCCCGTGAGACAACAGTAAATAAGAGTTCCCTCCCAGGTCTAGTTAAAACATATGTGACCACCTACAATAATTACAGCTGAAACTAATCAGATCCATTTGAAAATCCCATAATCGAGGATAATCAAAATAACCAATAAAAACCAAAGTTCAGCTAGAAACCTTTCTAAGCGTCTCGGTGATGGCTACGACAATATATGTTGGCCATACAGCAATCGCAACCATATTTGAAAAAGCAACAAAAGGTGTTGCACAAATAGCTGTAGTAACTCCAGCTACAGTCAGGACACGCCCCTGGTCACAAATCACAAGGGAAAGTACTCTAAAATGAAATTCTGTTTACATTAAAATAAAAATGACCTTTATTACATGTATCATTTTTTTCCGAAAGAAGGTTAGGAGATAAGGATAGTAGTAATAGCATACTGTTATAGTGAGTTGTCCAGCAAGAATAAAAACGGCAGTCAAGCTATTGATTTGTGCAAACAACTTTCTTCTGGCAACTGGGGTCGCAGCGGCCATCGCAATTACAGTTACTTTCTGCCATTGGATAAAAATCAGCACAGTGCAATGAAACAGAATGGAAAAACTTTCTCATTAAAAGATAGGCATTTAAAACCTCTTGGTGGCAGAAGAAAGGCGTTATACCTGAAAGTAGAAGAAGGACGAGACAACTGCACCAAGCCATAAGAACAGAGACACGTAAAGAAGGTACGTTGATGACAGTATTAGTTGTATTCCTTCTAAAATAACCCAAAGTTGAGGCTTCCCAACAGTTGGAGACTTCGGGGAAGACCCTACATGAGTAAGTCTTGTTTGTTCACCAGAATTGACTTGTTGATTATGATCAGCTTCTCTGAAATCAAACAAAGCAGTTCAGGAATGGAGAGATAAGCATCACAATCAGAATGCATAAATCTAGATATGCAAGCTCATCAGTTAGGACAGGATCAGTCCAACCCACATATTAAAGATTTTCCAAGATCTCAGAATAATTTCTTTGAGCAATACGATGGAGAGAATTCACATTAATCTCTTGGTTTGTGCTTATGAAATATTAGGCTAACAACCAATTTTGCTACATACCTGATGGGATTGATTTCTTCAGAGCTATGAGATACTAAATCCTTGCTGATACCTTTAGCTGATTGTGCAGCTAGTTCCATCAAGATAGCCGCAAAGACAAGTAAAACTGAAATAGAGACATAAGTTATTTGAAGGTAGTAACATTGAAGCAACAGAACTTGCAACAGGGGAAAAAATGAAAATGTACATGGTCCTAGCCGAGCCATTCCAGCAGCAAACAAAGATCCAAGAAGCTGTCCGAGGGTTGCACCAGCACCTATGAAACCAAACAATCTAGAACCTGACTGAATACAAAGTTAAGTCAACAGCTGTTCAGCTCAGTTATTCTGTTTACCACTACATTATCACTGCACAAACCTCATTGTCCATCACATCGATCACTCTAGACCACGTTGAAGAAATTGTAATAAGATTAAGCAGGGCAACCTACAGAAGAAGAAAATAAAGGATCAAAAAATCAATTGTAGAGAAAACAGGCATCATAATCTTATCAATTATAGAGAAGGAAAAAAATCTTGGTGTACCCAGAGGAAGAACCCGATTCTAACTGAGATGTACAACCAGCTATGATTGCTCCAACCTGCAGAACTTGCAGGGATGCCTTTATTAACGTCAGGAATCTGACGCTCTTCAGGATCAGACCCAGAAATCTAGAGTGGCCATATCAGATAAGTACAATGTCATTAAAGTTCATCACAGAAACTTCGGTTACAATAGAGGTGTTTACTCATAAAACGAAACATCTCTTTAACAGTGACATGCTCTTACCTTTAAAGTAGCAGGTGAATTTCCTGAAGAGGAAGCATACCAAAGAACGAAGAATACAAGAAGTGACACACTGAAAAACCTGTGTATCAAAACCAAAGCCTGAAATTTCAAACACCACATATCACACACCGATATGAGAAGGAAAAACAATCAGAGATTAATAAGAATCATCAAAATTATATAAACAAAAGCACTTATAACAATATTAAAAATCCCCAAAACACTACAACTTCTTTGTGGGTTCATATCCCTTCGAATGAGTTATTAAGTAAACAAAAACACCAGGGGATTCTTTATTACCAGTTACATAAGGCATAACATTTTTTTCACATGAATCATATCATGTTTAACAACAAGTAGATATATAGTTGTGTCAATAAACTAAAACATGAAATTCTAACATTAGTAACTTGGTCTCAGCTCAGTGATTTTTCTTTTGTGTATCTGGGGTTCACATCCCTTCCCCAGATTGTCATCCAATGAAGAGCATAAACAAGAGCACTAGGTTTTTCTCCGTAATCAATCACATATTTTGTAACATTTCCCTCAGCTGGGTACTTTTCATTAACGACAAAAAAAAAAATTATTTAGTTCTCGTCAATAACTAAGAAACAGTGCCCAATTTTGAGTTCTTTAAAGCAACCTCGCCATTCTGTATTTCATCTCTTATAACATTTTTTCAGCTTCCCCAATATTACAAGTCGAGATTACTAATTGTTTATGTGATCGATGAGTGAGGATCATCCAGTGTTTCTGTTAGCTTTTTGTGACATAGAAACTTATGAGATATGGATACTACAAAGAAAACAAAAACATCTTCTGATCGATATTGCAAAACAAGATATTTAAGCAAGTTTAACAATTGTTTCACAGCTAAATAAGTCACATATGCAGCCAGTTAACATCTAACCAACAACACTAACATGAACAACAAGTGGTCCTCCATGCTCAATCACATAAGTCATAACATTTCATTCATCAAGGATACTTTTCCCCAGACAAAAATACCTATTTAGTTGTATCAAGAACTGAAAAAGCAAAGGTATTCTCAGAGCAATGTTAGCGTTTATTAGTAATTTGGTTTCTCTAAAATCTACTTCATCATTCTTTGCAACACAACTAATCTACAGGCATTGATATTCAAGCAACTGTAGTAAGTAATCTAAGGCAGCAACAATATAACATGTTTCAAAAGCTCAATTGGGTCTGAACATGTAAATCCTAACAATGTTGTCTATCAGTGTTCCAGCTTCTACAGCATATATTTTAACATTCACAGCATTTCAAATAATCCAGAATCGTTTATCCTATTCTTAAAGTATCGTCCATCGTCGACAACCACTCAGTGTTATTGTTAATGTAAATAAACAGTATCCAGACTTCATTGAAATCCTAGCAACTTGGTTTCATCGATCCTTAATCTAATTCATCATCATTTCATCTAGGTATACACAGTGTTCTTGTTAGCGAGTTTCTCTTTGCACACCAGGGAGTAATTACAATGACATCAAATACATCGAAACCTAGAAATTGAAGGCAGTCTAAATTATGGTGTAAACCTAGAAATTCAAGGCAGTTGAAACCTAGAAACTTAATCACACTAAAACTTCGCTGTAAATCATGTACATACCTTGATTTTGGAGAGATTAGGCATCGAGAAAATGAGAGTTGAAAGAGGAGCAGCAATCAAAGTGAGGACCAATGAACCCAAGAAGAGACCAGGAAGATTATTTAGACCTAACGACATTGCACCTTCATCACGTAGTGGTAGTACTATGAAATACGCACTCAATATCTGCAACAAAAATTAATCAATCAAAATCGAATCAAAAAAAGCCTGATAAATTGGGGAAAAAATTGAAATTACTTACGAAGAAGAAACAGGAGAAGGAGTGGAGTAATGAAGATATCTCGTGTGGATGAACTTTGACGATTGATGAAACGACTCTCTCCATTCTTGAACTGATTCCTAGCATTTTCGATGATCCAGAAAATTACCTGATGATCATCGGGGAATGGAACGACTAAAATCTGATTTCCAATCAATAGGAAGATGTAGTAGTGAATATGGGCTAATGGGCCTTGTATAAACCTGTCGTAAGATAAAGACTAATGGTTTACTTTACTTGGGCAATACTATTGCGGGTGAAACCGTCCGCAAAATTACGGGTGAAACCCAATCCGTAAGATCTATGGGCCGGATACGGGTGGGATTCTCAAATCCGAACTTTTAGCGATTAGGTTGCGGTTGGACTTTGAAATTTGCGGATTCATCCGCACGGTATGTTTATTTTTGATTTAGTGCAACAGTGCATAAAAAGTTCAGTGAATTGATCCATATTCGACGTAATATTAACAGTTATCAGAAAAATGTAATTGGACTAGTGAAATGACTCACAGATGTCAATTTTGTTTTGTTACATGAGCCGGTGAAAAAGTATGCGTCAATTTTTGTTTGCAACATAAGCTGGTTAAACATTGTGTGAGTTGATAGCAGATACTGGTATCGAGATTCAACGGGCACTCTAGATTTGGTAGAATATGCCAAAAACAGTTTTCAAGGATCTTAGAAATAAAGAGAAGAAAAAACGCAAATGATGATGATTATAGATGTTTAACATAGAGGGTGTTAAAAGAGTATCTCACTGCTTTATCATGAAACTAAGACGATGCAGGCATGAAATTTCTGTCATTGCCTTCTCTATTAACCCTCCCTAAAAGCAGCTTTAGGAGTTTCGTCCGCATGACATATTTATACAACTGCACCCTCACCTATATGGTTGTACGAGCTTTTTTATTTAATTTTTTTTTTGACTAAATCCGCGGTTAATCCGCATTCGGTCCGTATCACCCGCTAATCCGCGAATGTCAATCCATGGGTGGTTGGGCCGGACACGGTTGGATTTTCCAAATCCGCAATTTTGACGGATTGGACGCGGGTGACCCCTAATCCGCATCCGTTAGTCCGTTGAACACCCCAATAGTACCACCTCACGGTTCATTTCCTACTATGTGAAAATAAGAGTGTTTTCCCGACCATCTTTTCCTGGTTTTAACTTTTAACTTTTAACTTTTAACTTTTTTTTCTTGGTTTTAGTAAGAAGAAGAAGAATGAATCGGGTGATTTTTGATCAAAGATGCGTTAAAAAAATAGAATTTTTCCGACAAGGACATGTTCGAGTTGTTGAGGATTTGTAAATGTAGATTTATTTATTTTTCCGAAAAAGAGGAAGTTCCTAGTACATTTATAGAACTTGCTCTTCTCCTTAAGTGAGTTGTTGAGGATTTCTAAATGTAAATTATTATTATTTTCGAAAAAGAGGAGATTCTGGTATATTTGTAGAACTTACTCTTCTCCTTTAAGTGAGTTGTTGAGGATTTCTAAATGTAAATTATTATTATTTTCGAAAAAGAGGAGATTCTGGTATATTTGTAGAACTTACTCTTTATTTTGGATATGTTAGTAAATAGGGGAGCTCCTAAATATCTGTCAGTTATAAGTATTAAATTTACTTCTAGAATTTGTTGGATACTGCTTATGACTGTTGGGTCAATTTTATTTAGGGCTAAAGAAAACACCTGATTTATTCATATTTATTAGTTTATATGATGCTTCACCAAAACCCCTTTAACAAGATTGTGACTAGTTTGTTCATTAGCATCACAGAAAGCAATACAATCATCAACAAATAAAAGATGATTCACAGATGGAGCGTTAGTGTTTATGGGTGAAAATCGTTTCTGCCGATTTCAGTAAATTCGGTGGGTGAGTGAGAAACTGGTTTAAACCCTAAACAAATGTGCTGCACGTGAGCACTTTATAGATTCGAGAGATCAATTTGTACAAGTCCGACCTAAACCAAGAAATGGTCGTTCGGACTTGCTTCGGTCACAAAGTGGAGGAGAAGGGTTGATTTGGGGAGGGAAGCAAAGAAAGGTGTTGAGACCGGAATAGTTCGAGAGAGTAGTATCTCGACTTGTATCGAGAAAGTGAAAGCTTAGGAAGCTTGCAAGAGATGAAAGCTTTTTGGAGAGCTTGCAAAGTTGCCTTTTACGAGAGTGTAGTATTTTTTCTCCTGACCGAGACTTGTTGTCTGGTGGAAATAGGTAAGACCTATTTATACAAGTCGAGATTGAAACATACCCTGGTCTCATGAAGGAAGAGAGTAAAGGGTGAAATAATGGGTGAAAACGTTTTCACCATTATTTCCTCATTTATTTGACCGCTTTATTCCTTTTCACGCTTTCTTAATGTGAGCGTAGTGTACGCTGCAAGCTGTGACCGCCAAACCAAAACCCTGGAAAGCATCCCCCAGTTTGTGTTGATATCTCGTTGGTTGCACCTTAAGTGCAAGTGGCGCTGCTAGTGGCGCGTGTGGCATGTGCCATTGGCATGTGCGGAATGCCTTGGTGGTAGGTTGTATGTTGAGTGTAAGTGGCAATGCCAGAGCTGCTAGTGGCGTGTGTGGCATGTGCAGAATGCCTTGGTGGTAGGTTGCACGGTTTGCAAGTTAGGCTACCAACGTGTGTGTTTGGCATGTGCGGAATGCCTTGGTGGTAGGTTGCACGGTTTGCAAGTTAGGCTACAAGCGTGTGTGTTTGGCATGTGCCAATGGCATGCGTGGCCATTAGGGCCGTGGCCTTGGTAGGAAAAGCTACCAGCGAGCATGTTGGCATGTGCCAATGGCATGCGTGGCCATTAGGGCCGTGGCCTTGGTAGGAAAAGCTACCAGCGAGCATGTTGGCATGTGCCAATGGCATGCGTGGCCATTAGGGCCGTGGCCTTGGTAGGAAAAGCTACCAACGAGCATATTGGCATGTGCCAATGGCATGCGTGGCCATTAGGGCCGTGGCCTTGGTAGGAAAAGCTACCAGCGAGCATGTTGGCATGTGCCAATGGCATGCGTGGCCGACTTGGCTTAGGTTGCATGGTTTGCAAGCCTAGGGCGCTATATTTGGCATGTGCCAATGGCATAGCGGCTTGGAAATATGGCTTGTGGTGCGTGTTGGCATGTGTCAATGGCACGTACGGCCATGTTGACCTAGTTGCACATTTTTCAAGCCTAGGGCGCTATATTTGGCATGCGCCAATGGCATAGCGGCTTGGAAATATGGCTTGTGGAACGCGTTGGCATGTGCCAATGGCACGTACGGCCATGTTGACCTAGTTGCACGTTTTGCAAGCCTAGGGCGCTATATTTGGCATGCGCCAATGGCATAGCGGCTTGGAAATATGGCTTGTGGTACGCGTTGGCATGTGCCAATGGCACGTACGGCCATGTTGACCTAGTTGCACGTTTTGCAAGCCTAGGGCGCTATCTTTGGCATGTGCCAATGGCATAGCGGCTTAGTTTGGCATGGTTGCCAATGAGTGTGATATGTAGTTTGGTTTTGGCGTTCTTTGCCATGGCTTATGATGTGCGGCTTGGTTTTTGGCGTTGTTGCGGTGGCGTGCGGGGTGCGGCTTGGTTTGGCATTGTTGCCATGGCGCGCAGTGTGCGGCTTGGTTTGGCATTGTTGCCATGGTGCGCACTGTGCGTCTTGGTTTAGCATGGTTACCGTGGTGCGCAGTGTGCGGCTCGGTTTGGCATTGTTGCCATGATGCGCAGTGTGCGGCTTGGTTTGGCATGGTTGCCGTGGTGCGCAGTGTGCGGCTTGGTTTGGCATTGTTGCCATAGTGCGCGGTGTGCGGCTTGGTTTGGCATGGTTGCCGTGGTGCGCATTTGTGCGACTTAGTTTGGCATTGTTGCCATGGTGCGCAGTGTGCGGCTTAGTTTTGGAATTAGGGTTACGTAGTGTCGAAAACCCTAATCTGGTATTTTGAAGAAAAAAAATACCCCTATTAATTGTTTACACCTGAGTTAAATGCTCTTAGTTAATGTGTTGCGGGTAACACTAGGTCATGAGGTTTTACGATTTTACCCCTTGTTTAAAAACCACCATCAATATTAAGTCCCCTGCTTAGCTCGGAACATGGGCTTTGTTGCGAGGTAAGCATAAGATGGTGACAGACTATCAACAGCAAACCGTAATGAGAATTGAGGGGCTTGTCGACCTTTTATAAATAGGATTTGGGATCCTTGCCTCACGGGAGTTTTGCACAAATAGGGAGGCTGGCACTGTCGGTGGGGCCGGTGCGGCTTGGGCGACGTTGGGAAGTTGCGTGAAACAGGAAACCGAGTGTGCTAGGCTGGTGGGACCCAGCGCAAGTGTGTGGAAGGCGTGCGTGCTTGCGGGCGTGACTTGGGCGGCCATTGAGAAGTTGGCGCAATTGGTGGGGCCAGGTGGAACTTGGGCGACATTGGGAAGTTGCGTGGCCCGGGAAACCGAGTGTGCTTATTTGGTGGGACCGGCGCAAGGTGTGGAAGGCGTGCGTGCTTGCGGAGGCGTGACAGGCGGCCATTGAGAAGTTGGCGCAATTGGTGAGGCCGGTGGAACTTGGGCGACATTAGGAAGTTGCATGGCCCAGGAAACCGAGTGTGCTAGCTGGTGGGACAGGCGCAAGGTGTGGAAGTTGTGCGTGCTTGCGGGCGTGACTTGAGGCGGCCATTGAGAAGTTGGCGCAATTGGTGGGGGCCGGTGGAACTTGGGTGACATTGGGAAGTTGCGTGAAACCAGGAACGGAGTGTGTTAGGTGGTGGGACCGGCGCAAGGTGTGGAAGGCTGTGCGTGCTTGCGGGCGTGACTTGGGCGGCCATTGAGAAGTTGGCGCAATTGGTGGGGCCGTTTCTTACGCACGATTTTGGAAAGGAAATCCTTCCCTATTTCAGAATCCTCACGCCTATGTATATAAAGTCCCTTTCTCCCATCTTGTACTTTCATCTTTTCATCCTTTCCTACCAGCGACAGAGTCATAAAGAAGAACCAATTCCCAGTTATGTCTTCCAGTATTTCTCTCTTTTTTTTTTATGTAGGTGTAAACCCTAGGCGTTTTTCTTTGCGCATATAATTTCCTGGCGTGTCTCTTGTAGAAAATATTGTATGTATGCAACCAAGGGAAATACTGCTTATATTATTCGAACCCGTAGGAGAGTGCTCCATATATTATTTTGAACCCGAAGAAGGCTGCTGTAGACGCACTTGAACCCGTATAAAATACCGCATATATACTTTTGAACCCTGAAGAAAATACTGCGTGTGCGGTCTTGAACCCGTAAAAAATATTGTACATGAATCTCGAAGAAGAATACTGTATATATGCTCCATACGACTTCGAACCCGCAGGAAATATTGTATATATGATTATTTTTTTTTTCTACTGAAAAGAAATATTGCGCGTGCAGTTTTGAAATCGTAGAAAAATGCTCTATATAATTTTGAACCCGAAGAAGGATACTGTAGGCACACTTGAACCCATATAAAATACCGCGTATATAGTCTTGAACCCGAAGAAAAATTCTGCGTATATAGTCTTGAACCCGAAGAAAATTCTGCATATATAGTCTTGAACCCGAAGAAAATTCTGCATATATAGTCTTGAACCCGAAGAAAATTCTGCGTATATAGTCTTGAAACCAAAGAAAATACGCCCTCCTCTTTTTTTTATTATTTCGGGTTTTCTTTTGTTGGGCGCGGTTATGTGTCAGGGAGATAATCTTGTTTTTTTTTTTTTTGTGTGCAGGTATCTTGTTACTAGGTTGCTATTAAAAGATGTTACCTGGACAAAATTTCGCTTCCTCAAAGGATGTCCATAATTCCAAACCAAACACGGATGATGAGTTCTTCGCCAAAAAAACTCGTCTCTGCTCGGAAAAATCACCCGGGCTTCGTGCCAATTTTGTTAACCTTAGGTGGTGAAGATGACAGGAAGACACGTTCGATTCGCCCGAGAGAATACTATACGGTTATGTCTTCAAAAAGGGGTATACTCCTCTTCTAACATTGATTTCAGGATGTGTCAAAGCCCATTGCGTTCTTTTGGTAGATGGGTTGAGTTCATGGTGAGTAAGGAGCGCATAAGCACCAACCTGACTCGAGGGTAGATTATTGATGCTGTCAGAGCTTCAGTAAACCTCCAGATTAGGAAGGATATCCCGGGCTTGGTTGCTTTCATCTCCAGATGGTGTTCGGACACCCATACAATCATATGTAGATGGGGTGAGATAACTTTCTCCTTGGAGAGTGTGTCTCTCTTCTTTGAATCTTCCCAGAATCGGGAATCTTAAAATCCAATTATCCGAAAGTGAGGTGAAGATGCGGGATGACCTTGCCGCTAAGTTGGGAGATTACGCTCGAAAAGACTCGCCTGCGAAGTCGAAGGATTCATTCGGAAAGAGGATGAAAGGTGCTTTTATAGCTGGTGGATGTCTCGGTGGTTTCGGACGAGTTGGAACCCGACGAGAAAAGCGGTGATCTTCATGTTGCGAGAATTTTTGGCTCTGTGGTTGTCTAGAGACATTTTTGATGACTGATTCGGCAAGAAGGAAATAAGACCGAGTTGCTAGCGGTTCTTTGTGAAGTTAGCAAAAGGTGAGGTTCTTCTCATTGGCAAGCTATTCCTCGGTTCCATGTATGTGCATCCGGATCACCTAGTTGCGAACACGCGAGTTTCGAATGGTTTCATGAAAGTGAATTCATATGTGCACGTTGCTTTCCGCAAGTCGGCTATGGGAACACTTTGAGAAGTATGCTCGAAACCGATGCCTTCGATTCCCGCGAGTTGGGGGGTTCGAATTCTTCGATGGGTGAACAAGGCGTCCAAAGGTTGGCGTGAGCTTGGTTAGTCTTCTTGATAAGTTAAATACGAAATCAATTTTCGCCCATGGGAGCCGGTCCATAGGTCAGTGACTCAAATTGACACCTTTGCTTCTGCTCCACTCACGTCTTTGTCTTCTGATGGCGATTTGAGCGTTGGTGAAAACTTGTTCGTTCAAAGCTGCTTGCCGGTTATATGCCATCTTTCTTCATGGGGTCTTTCCGGATAAGCTGCTTACAATATTGGCCGTCTTTGCTCGTCACATGGGTTTCGATCAAGGGGTACCTCTTGCTTACCAGCCGGTGCTTCCTAAGGATTCATTGCGTGCCGCCCTCAATGCCAGTGCCCTCGAGCCGGGTATCCGCCTTCCCTTCTTACAAATGGGAAGAGTAACCCGACGACCTTTGGCTATAATGAGTTACAGTGCGATGAGTTTATTATGATCCGGGCTTTTGTGAATAACGTGGTGGAGAACGTTCGTTGTAAACCTTCCCAGCAGTTTTGAAGAAGTATCCGATGTTGAGATACCTCAAATGAAAGTTGCCTAGCAACTCGGAAAGTCCCCAGGCCAAGGAACGGAGAACGAAGAATCGTGCTGGCGAGTTCCGGACGGTTTCAAAAGTCCCTTCCTCAGCTCTCGTGTCTTTTAGTTCTTCCAATAACCAGGTATGTGTCGCTTCTTCTTTGGTTTTTCTCAAAACACATGAATTTCTACTTTGAAAACATGCGTCTTGTTTCCTCCGGGCTTCGGTAGTGTTAATGCTTTCCTTCCCTTGCGCGTTGCCGAGAGGCGGCGATTTCTTCAAAGAATTCCAGAAAGACTTGAGCCTTCTCATAGCGATGATGAGTCGAGAGAAAGAAGAAAGTTCGACAAGTGAGAGTGGTTCCTCTGGCGTCGGTTCTTTTTCGGGAAGTGGTTCGGTGAGTTTCGCGTTTCTTTCTCTCTTCTTTATTTCTTCTCTTTGAAAATGTCTAAACTCGAGTTCGCAGGAGGAATCCGATTCGGAGGATGATTAGGGGTAGAGGCACACGAAAACTTGCCTTTGGTAACCACCGCTGGTGACTTGGAGATGGGCGTTAGCCAATTTCCGGGCACAGATGTGGCTCAAACGGCGGATGATTCTCTGATGGTTGTTGCCGTAGACATGGAGGAAAACCCTCTGCAAGTCGTGAGGCCAGGTGCAGGCGCCATTTTGATCCTCCGTACTTGGTTCCTTATCCGGGTCATGTCTTTGGTTGGCGGCTTCAGCGTGCTGGCTAAGCACGAGGCGTTGTACACCGAATCTGGGAGAAATACGGACATATGGCCACAACCAAGAAAGTCACTAGTCGATTTGCACTGATTAAGCGTGTAGAAGAGGCTTTATCTTCCATCGAGGATATGCGTGAGGTGATTTGGTCACACCGTTTACGAAGACGTTATTGCCAACCGGGAGCACCATCGCGACATGTGCGTAGAAAAGGAGTTCAACACTTCGTGGTTTGTCGAAGGCCTTCTTTGAGATCCAAAAGTTGAAAGATGCATGATCGAAAGCCTTTCCATTGAGGAGATTGCACTGACAGGAGGTAGAACTCGAAAAACTTTCCAAGATGTTGACTATGAAGAGAGCGGCTCTTGAAGATGCAAAGTTGACTTTCCCCAAGAAGAACAAACCTCTGTTGGATGATTTTCCTTGAATGTTTCTCCGTTAAACTTTCATTTAGGTTCTTTTTCTCTCATTTTTTTTTTGAAAGACATATTGGATGTCCGGTTCAAAGTTTGTAGGTTTTGGTAGGCAATTTGGTAGCTTTTGAGGATATTGGATTATTTAAGGATAAATGGTTTTGATAATATGACTTCGATTATGTTTTGGGAAAGGAATATTGCCTTTATGAAAGTGCGTGCCAGCAATAGGCACAATACTCGGTAGTATAATGGTTTTACTAAGAACCTAAAAACAAATCGTATATCTTGCGTGATCTGAATTTACTCACTTCATAGGTTTTGCGAACATGCCCCTCTTCATGTAAAAGGCGGTTTCTTTGGTAGCATCGCCTTGACAAGTCCCCAATCACTTGGTAGCATCTTCAGCGAGTCCCAGGTTTTCTCGTGTAGTTTTTACAACCAGTGGCAAGGTAAATCGGTAGTTGCGTCGGATTGTGTCGTCATCCCCTACCGTCTTGACATCCGGGTCGAAGAACGAGATCGACAGTCGACATTGTGGCCGATAGATCAATCCTCATTGTGGTCGCCAATTGTTTATGGGTGAAAATCGTTTCGCCGATTTCGATAAATTCGGTGGGTGAGTGGCTGGTTTAAACCCTAAACAAATGTCTTTGCACGTGAGCACTTTATAGATTCGAGAGATCAATCTGTACAAGTCCGGCCTAAACCAAGAAATGGCCGTTCCGGACTTGCTTCGGTCACAAAGTGGAGGACAAGGGTTGATTTGGGGAGGAAGCAAAGAAAGGTGTTGAGACCGAATAGTTACGAGAGAGTAGTATCTCGACTTGTATCGAGAAAGTGAAAGCTTAGGAAGCTTGCAAGAGATGAAAGCTTTTGGAGAGCTTACAAAGTTGCCTTTTACGAGAGTGTAGTATTTTTCTCCCGACCGAGACTTGTTGTGCGGTGGAAATAGGTAAGACCTATTTATACAAGTCGAGATTGAAACGTACTCTGGTCTCATGAAGGAAGAGAGTAAAGGGTGAAATAATGGGAGGAGGTGGTAACAAGTATGGTGTTAATGGGTGAAAACGTTTTCACCATTATTTCCTCATTTATTTGACCGCTTTATTCCTTTTCACGCTTTCTTAATGTGAGCGTAGTGTATGCTGCAAGCTGTGACCGCCAAACCAAAACCCTGGAAAGCATCCCCGGTTTGTGTTGATATCTCGTTGGTTGCACCTTAAGTGCAAGTGGCGCCGCTAGTGGCGCGTGTGGCATGTGCCATTGGCATGTGCGGAATGCCTTGGTGGTAGGTTGTATGTTGAGTGTAAGTGGCAATGCAGAGCTGCTAGTGGCGTGTGTGGCATGTGCGAGAATGCCTTGGTGGTAGGTTGCACGGTTTGCAAGTTAGGCTACCAGTGTGTGTGTTTGGCATGTGCCAATGGCATGTGCGGAATGCCTTGGTGGTAGGTTGCACGGTTTGCAAGTTAGGCTACCAGCGTGTGTGTTTGGCATCTGCCAATGGCATGCGTGGCCATTAGGGCCGTGGCTTTGGTAGGAAAAGCTACCAGCGAGCATGTTGGCATGTGCCAATGGCATGCGTGGCCATTAGGGCCGTGGCCTTGGTAGGAAAAGCTACCAGCGAGCATGTTGGCATGTGCCAATGGCATGCGTGGCCATTAGGGCCGTGGCCTTGGTAGGAAAAGCTACCAGCGAGCATATTGGCATGTGCCAATGGCATGCGTGGCCATTAGGGCCGTGGCCTTGGTAGGAAAAGCTACCAGCGAGCATGTTGGGATGTGCCAATAGCATGCGTGGCCGACTTGGCTTAGGTTCCATGGTTTGCAAGCCTAGGGCGCTATATTTGGCATGTGCCAATGGCATAGCGGCTTGGAAATATGGCTTGTGGTGCGTGTTGGCATGTGTCAATGGCACGTACGGCCATGTTGACCTAGTTGCACGTTTTGCAAGCCTAGGTCGCTATATTTGGCATAGCGGCTTGGAAATATGGCTTGTGGCACGCGTTGGCATGTGCCAATGGCACGTACGGCCATGTTGACCTAGTTGCACGTTTTGCAAGCCTAGGGCGCTATATTTGGCATGCGCCAATGGCATAGCGGCTTGGAAATATGGCTTGTGGTACGCGTTGGCATGTGCCAATGGCACGCACGGCTATGTTGACCTAGTTGCACGTTTTGCAAGCCTAGGGCGCTATCTTTGGCATGTGCCAATGGCATAGCGGCTTAGTTTGGCATGGTTGCCAATGAGTGTGATATGTAGTTTGGTTTTGGCGTTTGCGCCATGGCGCTTATGATGTGCGGCTTGGTTTTAGCGTTATTGCGGTGGCGCGCGGGTGCGGCTTGGTTTGGCATTGTTGCCATGGCGCGTGATGTGCGGCTTGGTTTGGCATTGTTGCCATGGTGCACGGTGTGCGGCTTGGTTTGGCATGGTTGCCGTGGTGCTTGCTTGATGTGTGCGGTTCGGTTTGGCATTGTTTCCATGGTGCGCGGTGTGCGGCTTGGTTTGGCATGTTTAGTGGTGCGTGATGTGCGGCTTGGTTTGGCATTGTTGCCATGGTGCGCGGATGTGCGGCTTGGTTTGGCATGGTTGCCGTGGTGCGCTTGATGTGCGACTTAGTTTGGCATTGTTGCCATGGTGCGCGATGTGCGGCTTAGTTTTGGAATTAGGGTTACGTGAAAAAACCCTAATCTGGTATTTTGAAGAAAAAAATACCCCTATTAATTGTTTACACCTGAGTTAAATGCTCTTAGTTAATGTGTTACGGGTAACACTAGGTCATGAGGTTTTACGATTTTACCCCTTGTTTAAAAACCACCATCAACAGTTAGTATCAAGTTTTATCCCTCTTATAAGACCTTTGTCTTCCGCATTTAGAAGCGTTCTTCACAGAGTTTCCACACAAATCAAAATAATATAAGGAGATATAGGATCTCCTTTCCTCAAACCTCTAGTAGGTTTGAAAAACTTGGTCGGTGAGCCATTTATAAGAATGGCTAGGGTAGTAATAGAAATGCACTGATGCATTAAGTTGCATTATTTTTCACTAAAACCCATTTTAAGCATAATTTGAATTAAAAAGTCCAATTCGACTCTATCGAATGCTTTGGACATACCAATTTTTAGACCCATTAACCCCCTTTTTACTTTTTATGTTTCTCATTTTATGAATCAATTAATTGGCTATGGTTATATTTTCAGAATTCTACCTTCCGGGAATGAAGGCCGATTGGAAAGGAGAAATGGTTTTACTATGTAAACTTTTCGTTCTACTAGCCATTAACTTAGATATGATTTTATACGTAGTATTAGCTAAGACAATATGACAAAATTCAGCAGGTGTTATTGGGTCAAGAGTTTTTGGAATCAAAGTGATGAAAGAGGCATTGATTTCTTTGGATATAAAACCAGTTTCAAAAAAGTTTTGTATCATATTTATCAAATATGGGCCAATTGATTCCCAATTCTGTTGAAAGAATGTTAGAAGGAAACCATCTGGGCCAGGGCTTTTATCAGGTTCCATTGAAAACAAATTTTTCTTATCTCATCAGCAGAAGGAGAACAAGATAACATTTTTGTTAATGTAGATCAAAGCTAATAGTATACTAATTCGGGAGAAAAGGTAAAAATGTAATATTAAAGGGAAGATTGATATTTGGTTATTTCGCTAAGACATCCTATAGACATAATACTTGGCTAGCATTAGTTGGTTTGAGCACAAATTACTTTTCAGTTGTTGATGGTGGTTTTTAAACAAGGGGTAAAATCGTAAAACCCCATGACCTAGTGTTACCCGCAACACATTAACTAAGAGCATTTAACTCAGCTGTAAATAATTAATAGGGGTATTTTTTTCAAAATACCAGATTAGGGTTTTCAAAACAGAACCTAATTCCAAAACCAAGCCGCATAATGCGCACCATGGCAACAATGCCAAACCAAGCCGCATCTCGCGCACCACGGCAACAATGCCAAACCAAGCCGCATACTGCGCACCACGGCAACAATGCCAAACCAAGCCGCATACTGCGCACCATGGCAACAATGCCAAACCAAGCCGCATACTGCGCACCACGGCAACAATGCCAAACCAAGCCGCATACTGCGCACCACGGCAACAATGCCAAACCAAGCCGCATACTGCGCACCATGGCAACAATGCCAAACCAATGCCAAACCCGCATCTCGCGCACAATGCGGCAACAATGCCAAACCAAGCCAAGCACCACCTGCGCACCATGGCAACAATGCCAAATCTCCAAGCCGCTATGCCTTTGGCCCACGCCCAACATAGCTCCCTAGGTTTGCAAGACTTGCAGCTAGGTCAACATGGCCGCACGTGCCATTGGCACATGCCAACACGTGCCGCAAGCCATATTTCTAAGCCACTATGCCTTTGGCCTACGCCCAACATAGCGCCCTAGGTTTGCAAGACTTGCAACTAGGTCAACATGGCCGCACGTGCCGCAAGCCATATTTCTAAGCCGCTATGCCTTTGGCCACATGACATAGCGCCCTAGGTTTGCAAGACTTTCAACTAGGTCAACATGGCCGCACGTGCCATTGACACATGCCAACACGTGCCGCAAGCCATATTTCTAAGCCGCTATACCTTTGGCCCACGCCCAACATAGCGCCCTAGGTTTGCAAGACTTGCAACTAGGTCAACATGGCCGCACGTGCCATTGGCACATGCCAACATGTGCCACAAGCCATACTTCCAAGCCGCTATGCCTTTGGCCCATGCCAAACATAGCGCCCTAGGCTTGCAAGACTTGCAACTAGGTCAACATGGCCGCACGAGCCATTGGCACACGCCAAACACACACTGCTGGTAACCTAACTTGCAAACCGTGCAACCTACCACCAAGGCATTACGCACATGCCATTGGCACATGCCAAACACACACGCTGGTAACCTAACTTGCAAACCGTGCAACCTACCACCAAGGCATTCGCACATGCCATTGGCACATGCCACACGCGCCACTAGCGGCGCCACTTGCACTCAAGATGCAACCAACACTCGAGACATCGACACAAACTAGGGGATGCTTCTTTAGGGTTTTGGTTTTGGCGGTCCTGACATGCGGCGTACACTACGCTCACATTAAGAAAGCGTGAAAAGGAATAAAGCGGTCAAATAAAAGATGAAATCATGGTGAAAAACGTTTCGCGCCCGTTAAACCATGCGGTTACCACCTCCTCCCATTATTTCACCCTTTACTCTCTTCCTTCATGAGGCCAGAGTACGTTTCAATCTCGACTTGTATAAATAGGTCTTACCTATTTCCACGGACAACAAGTCTCGGTCGGAGAAAAAAATACTACACTCTCGAGAAAGGCAACTTTGCAAGCTCTCCCAAAAAGTTTTCATCTCTTGCAAGCTTCCTAAGCTTTCACTTTCTGATACAAGTCGAGATACTACTCTCCTCAACACCTTTCTTTGCTTACCTACCCAAATCAACCCTTCTCCTCCACTTTGTGACCGAAGCAAGTCTGGAACGGCCATTTCTTGGTTTAGGCCGGACTTGTACAGATTGATCTCTCGAATCTATAAAGTGCTCACGTGCAGCACATTTGTTTATGGGTAAAAATTGTTTCTGCCGATTTCGGTAATTTCGGTAGGTGTGTGGCTTGGTTCAAACCCTAAACAAATGTCTTGCACGTGAGCACTTTATAGATTCGAGAGATCAATCTGTACAAGTCCGGCCTAAACCAAGAAATGGCGTTCCGGACTTGCCTTGGTCACAAAGTGGAGGAGAAGGGGTTGATTTGGGGAGGGAAGCAAAGAAAGGTGTTGAGGAGAGTAGTATCTCGACTTGTATTAGAAAGTGAAAGCTTAGGAAGCTTGTAAGAGATGAAAGCTTTTGGGCGAGCTTGCAAAGTTGCTTTTTCACGAGAGTGTAGTATTTTTCTCTGGCCAGAGACTTGTTGTGCGGGTGGAAATAGGTAAGACCTATTTATAAAAATCGAGATTGAACGTACCCGGCCTCATAAAGGAAGAGAGTAAAGGGTGAAATAATGGGAGGAGGTGGTAACCGCATGGTTTAATGGGTGAAAACGTTTTTTTCACCATTATTTCCTCTTTATTTGACCGCTTTATTTCCTTTCACGCTTTCTTAATGTGAGCGTAGTGTACGCATGTCATGACCGCCAAACCAAAACCCTAAAGAAGCATCCCAGGTTTGTGTTGATGTCTCGAGTGTTGGTTGCATCTTGAGTGCAAGTGGCGCTGCTAGTGGCGCGTGCGGCATGTGCCAATGGCATGTGCGGAATGCCTTGGTGGTAGGTTGCACGGTTTGCAAGTTAGGCTACCAGCGTGTGTGTTTGGCATGTGCCAATTGCATGTGCGGAATGCCTTGGTGGTAGGTTGCACGGTTTGCAAGTTTAGGTTACCAGCGTGTGTGTTTGGCATGTGCCAATGGCATGTGCGGAATGCCTTGGTGGTAGGTCGCACGGTTTGCAAGTTAGGCTACCAGCGTGTGTGTTTGGCATGTGCGGAATGTTGACCTAGATGCAAGTCTTGCGAGCCTAGGGCGCTATATTTGGCGTGGGCCAAAGGCATAGCGGCTTGGAAATATGGCTTGCGACACGTGTTGGCATGTGCCAATGGCACGTCGGCCATGTAGACCTAGTTGCAAGTCTTGCAAGCCTAGGGCGCTGTATTTGGCGTGGGCCAAAGGCATAGCGGCTTGGAAATATGGCTTGCGACACGTGTTGGCATGTGCCAATGGCACGTGCGGCCATGTTGACCTAGTTGCAAGTCTTGCAAGCCTAGGGCGCTATATTTATCGTGGGCCAAAGGCATAGCGGTTAAGAAATATGGCTTGCGACACGTGTTGGCATGTGCCAATGGCACGTGCGGCCATGTTGACCTAGTTGCAAGTCTTGCAAGCCTAGGGCGCTATATTTGGCGTGGGCCAAAGGCATAGCGGTTAAGAAATATGGCTTGCGACACGTGTTGGCATGTGCCAATGGCACGTGCGGCCATGTAGACCTAGTTGCAAGTGTTGCAAGCCTAGGGCGCTATATTTGGCATGGGCCAAAGGCATAGCGGTTAGGAAATATGGCTTGCGACACGTGTTGGCATGTGCCAATGGCACGTGCGGCCATGTTGACCTAGTTGCAAGTCTTGCAAGCCTAGGGCGCTATATTTGGCATGGGCCAAAGGCATAGCGGTTAAGAAATATGGCTTGCGACACGTGTTGGCATGTGCCAATGGCACGTGCGGCCATGTAGACCTAGTTGCAAGTCTTGCAAGCCTAGGGCGCTATATTTGGCATGGGCCAAAGGCATAGCGGTTAGAAATATGGCTTGCGACACGTGTTGGCATGTGCCAATGGCACGTGCGGCCATGTTGACCTAGTTGCAAGTCTTGCAAGCCTAGGGCGCTATATTTGGCGTGGGCCAAAGGCATAGCGGTTAGGAAATATGGCTTGCGACACGTGTTGGCATGTGCCAATGGCACGTGCGGCCATGTTGACGTAGTTGCAAGTCTTGCAAGCCTAGGGCGCTATATTTGGCGTGGGCCAAAGGCATAGCGGTTAAGAAATATGGCTTGCGACACGTGTTGGCATGTGCCAATGGCACGTGCGGCCATGTTGACCTAGTTGCAAGTCTTGCAATCCTAGGGCGCTATATTTGGCGTGGGCCAAAGGCATAGCGGTTAGGAAATATGGCTTGCGACACGTGTTGGCATGTGCCAATGGCACGTGCGGCCATGTTGACCTAGTTGCAAGTCTTGCAAGCCTAGGCGCTATATTTGGCGTGGGCCAAAGGCATAGCGGTTAGGAAATATGGCTTACGAAACGTGTTGGCATGTGCCAATGGCACGTGCGGCCATGTTGACGTAGTTGCAAGTCTTGCAAGCCTAGGGCGCTATATTTGGCGTGGGCCAAAGGCATAGCGGTTAGGAAATATGGCTTGCGACACGTGTTGGCATGTGCCAATGGCACGTGCGGCCATGTTGACGTAGTTGCAAGTCTTGCAAGCCTAGGGCGCTATATTTGGCATGGGCCAAAGGCATAGCGGTTAAGAAATATGGCTTGCGACACGTGTTGGCATGTGCCAATGGCACGTGCGGCCATGTAGACCTAGTTGCAAGTCTTGCAAGCCTAGGGCGCTATATTTGGCATGGGCCAAAGGCATAGCGGTTAAGAAATATGGCTTGCGACACGTGTTGGCATGTGCCAATGGCACGTGCGGCCATGTTGACCTAGTTGCAAGTCTTGCAAGCCTAGGGCGCTATATTTGGCGTGGGCCAAAGGCATAGCGGTTAGGAAATATGGCTTGCGACACGTGTTGGCATGTGCCAAAGGCACGTGCGGCCATGTTGACGTAGTTGCAAGTCTTGCAAGCCTAGGGCGCTATATTTGGTGTGGGCCAAAGGCATAGCGGTTAAGAAATATGGCTTGCGACACGTGTGGGCATGTGCCAATGGCACGTGCGGCCATGTTGACCTAGTTGCAAGTCTTGCAAGCCTAGGGCGCTATATTTGGCGTGGGCCAAAGGCATAGCGGTTAGGAAATATGGCTTGCGACACGTGTTGGCATGTGCCAATGGCACGTGCGGCCATGTTGACCTAGTTGCAAGTCTTGCAAGCCTAGGGCGCTATATTTGGCGTGGGCCAAAGGCATAGCGGTTAGGAAATATGGCTTGCGACACGTGTTGGCATGTGCCAATGGCACGTGCGGCCATGTTGACGTAGTTGCAAGTCTTGCAAGCCTAGGGCGCTATATTTGGCGTGGGCCAAAGGCATAGCGGTTAGGAAATATGGCTTGCGACACGTGTTGGCATGTGCCAATGGCACGTGCGGCCATGTTGACCTAGTTGCAAGTCTTGCAAGCCTAGGGCGCTATATTTGGCGTGGACCAAAGGCATAGCGGTTAGGAAATATGGCTTGCGACACGTGTTGGCATGTGCCAATGGCACGTGCGGCCATGTTGACCTAGTTGCAAGTCTTGCAAGCCTAGGGCGCTATATTTGGCGTGGGCCAAAGGCATAACTGGCTTGGAAATATGGCTTGCGACACGTGTTGGCATGTGCTAATGGCACGTGCGGCCATGTAGACCTAGTTGCAAGTCTTGCAAGCCTAGGGCGCTATATTTGGCATGGGCCAAAGGCATATCGGTTAAGAAATATGGCTTGCGACACGTGTTGGCATGTGCCAATGGCACGTGCGGCCATGTTGACCTAGTTGCAAGTCTTGCAAGCCTAGGGCGCTATATTTGGCGTGGGCCAAAGGCATAGTGGTTAGGAAATATGGCTTGCGACACGTGTTGGCATGTGCCAATGGCACGTGCGGCCATGTTGACCTAGTTGCAAGTCTTGCAAGCCTAGGGCGCTATATTTGGCATGGGCCACAGGCATAGCGGTTAAGAAATATGGCTTGCGACACGTGTTGGCATGTGCCAATGGCACGTGCGGCCTTGTGGACCTAGTTGCAAGTCTTGCAAGCCTAGGGAGCTATATTTAGCGTGGGCCAAAGGCATAGCGGTTAGGAAATATGGCTTGTGACACGTGTTGGCATGTGCCAATGGCACGTGCGGCCATGTTGACGTAGTTGCAAGTCTTGCAAGCCTAGGGCGCTATATTTGGCGTGGGCCAAAGGCATAGCGGTTAAGAAATATGGCTTGCGACACGTGTGGGCATGTGCCAATGGCACGTGCGGCCATGTTGACCTAGTTGCAAGTCTTGCAAGCCTAGGGCGCTATATTTGGCGTGGGCCAAAGGCATAGCGGTTAGGAAATATGGCTTGCGAAACGTGTTGGCATGTGCCAATGGCACGTGCGGCCATGTTGACCTAGTTGCAAGTCTTGCAAGCCTAGGGCGCTATATTTTGGCGTGGGCCAAAGGCATAGCGGTTAGGAAATATGGCTTGCGACACGTGTTGGCATGTGCCAATGGCACGTGCGGCCATGTTGACGTAGTTGCAAGTCTTGCAAGCCTAGGGCGCTATATTTGGCGTGGGCCAAAGGCATAGCGGTTAGGAAATATGGCTTGCGACACGTGTTGGCATGTGCCAATGGCACGTGCGGCCATGTTGACGTAGTTGCAAGTCTTGCAAGCCTAGGGCGCTATATTTGGCGTGGGCCAAAGGCATAGCGGTTAGGAAATATGGCTTGCGAAACGTGTTGGCATGTGCCAATGGCACGTGCGGCCATGTTGACGTAGTTGCAAGTCTTGCAAGCCTAGGGCGCTATATTTGGCGTGGGCCAAAGGCATAGCGGTTAGGAAATATGGCTTGCGACACGTGTTGGCATGTGCCAATGGCACGTGCGGCCATGTTGACCTAGTTGCAAGTCTTGCAAGCCTAGGGCGCTATATTTGGCGTGGGCCAAAGGCATAGCGGTTAGGAAATATGGCTTACGACACGTGTTGGCATGTGCCAATGGCACGTGCGGCCATGTTGACGTAGTTGCAAGTCTTGCAAGCCTAGGGCGCTATATTTGGCGTGGGCCAAAGGCATAGCGGTTAGGAAATATGGCTTGCGACACGTGTTGGCATGTGCCAATGGCACGTGCGGCCATGTTAGCGTAGTTGCAAGTCTTGCAAGCCTAGGGCGCTATATTTGGCATGGGCCAAAGGCATAGCGGTTAAGAAATATGGCTTGCGACACGTGTTGGCATGTGCCAATGGCACGTGCGGCCATGTAGACCTAGTTGCAAGTCTTGCAAGCCTAGGGCGCTATATTTGGCATGGGCCAAAGGCATAGCGGTTAAGAAATATGGCTTGCGACACGTGTTGGCATGTGCCAATGGCACGTGCGGCCATGTTGACCTAGGCTTGCAAGACTTGCAAGCCTAGGGCGCTATATTTGGCGTGGGCCAAAGGCATAGCGGTTAGGAAATATGGCTTGCGACACGTGTTGGCATGTGCCAATGGCACGTGCGGCCATGTTGACGTAGTTGCAAGTCTTGCAAGCCTAGGGCGCTATATTTGGCGTGGGCCAAAGGCATAGCGGTTAAGAAATATGGCTTGCGACACGTGTGGGCATGTGCCAATGGCACGTGCGGCCATGTTGACCTAGTTGCAAGTATTGCAAGCCTAGGGCGCTATATTTGGCGTGGGCCAAAGGCATAGCGGTTAGGAAATATGGCTTGCGACACGTGTTGGCATGTGCCAATGGCACGTGCGGCCATGTTGACCTAGTTGCAAGTCTTGCAAGCCTAGGGCGCTATATTTGGCGTGGGCCAAAGGCATAGCGGTTAGGAAATATGGCTTGCGACACGTGTTGGCATGTGCCAATGGCACGTGCGGCCATGTTGACGTAGTTGCAAGTCTTGCAAGCCTAGGCGCTATATTTGGCGTGGGCCAAAGGCATAGCGGTTAGGAAATATGGCTTGCGACACGTGTTGGCATGTGCCAATGGCACGTGCGGCCATGTTGACCTAGTTGCAAGTCTTGCAAGCCTAGGGCGCTATATTTGGCGTGGACCAAAGGCATAGCGGTTAGGAAATATGGCTTGCGACACGTGTTGGCATGTGCCAATGGCACGTGCGGCCATGTTGACCTAGTTGCAAGTCTTGCAAGCCTAGGGCGCTATATTTGGCGTGGGCCAAAGGCATAACGGCTTGGAAATATGGCTTGCGACACGTGTTGGCATGTGCTAATGGCACGTGCGGCCATGTAGACCTAGTTGCAAGTCTTGCAAGCCTAGGGCGCTATATTTGGCATGGGCCAAAGGCATATCGGTTAAGAAATATGGCTTGCGACACGTGTTGGCATGTGCCAATGGCACGTGCGGCCATGTTGACCTAGTTGCAAGTCTTGCAAGCCTAGGGCGCTATATTTGGCGTGGGCCAAAGGCATAGTGGTTAGGAAATATGGCTTGCGACACGTGTTGGCATGTGCCAATGGCACGTGCGGCCATGTTGACCTAGTTGCAAGTCTTGCAAGCCTAGGGCGCTATATTTGGCATGGGCCACAGGCATAGCGGTTAAGAAATATGGCTTGCGACACGTGTTGGCATGTGCCAATGGCACGTGCGGCCTTGTGGACCTAGTTGCAAGTCTTGCAAGCCTAGGGAGCTATATTTGGCGTGGGCCAAAGGCATAGCGGTTAGGAAATATGGCTTGCGACACGTGTTGGCATGTGCCAATGGCACGTGCGGCCATGTTGACGTAGTTGCAAGTCTTGCAAGCCTAGGGCGCTATATTTGGCGTGGGCCAAAGGCATAGCGGTTAAGAAATATGGCTTGCGACACGTGTGGGCATGTGCCAATGGCACGTGCGGCCATGTTGACCTAGTTGCAAGTCTTGCAAGCCTAGGGCGCTATATTTGGCGTGGGCCAAAGGCATAGCGGTTAGGAAATATGGCTTGCGAAACGTGTTGGCATGTGCCAATGGCACGTGCGGCCATGTTGACCTAGTTGCAAGTCTTGCAAGCCTAGGGCGCTATATTTGGCGTGGGCCAAAGGCATAGCGGTTAGGAAATATGGCTTGCGACACGTGTTGGCATGTGCCAATGGCACGTGCGGCCATGTTGACGTAGTTGCAAGTCTTGCAAGCCTAGGGCGCTATATTTGGCGTGGGCCAAAGGCATAGCGGTTAGGAAATATGGCTTGCGACACGTGTTGGCATGTGCCAATGGCACGTGCGGCCATGTTGACCTAGTTGCAAGTCTTGCAAGCCTAGGGCGCTATATTTAGCGTGGACCAAAGGCATAGCGGTTAGGAAATATGGATTGCGACACGTGTTGGCATGTGCCAATGGCACGTGCGGCCATGTTGACCTAGTTGCAAGTCTTGCAAGCCTAGGGCGCTATATTTGGCGTGGGCCAAAGGCATAACGGCTTGGAAATATGGCTTGCGACACGTGTTGGCATGTGCCAATGGCACGTGCGGCCATGTAGACCTAGTTGCAAGTCTTGCAAGCCTAGGGCGCTATATTTGGCATGGGCCAAAGGCATATCGGTTAAGAAATATGGCTTGCGACACGTGTTAGCATGTGCCAATGGCACGTGCGGCCATGTTGACCTAGTTGCAAGTCTTGCAAGCCTAGGGCGCTATATTTGGCGTGGGCCAAAGGCATAGTGGTTAGGAAATATGGCTTGCGACACGTGTTGGCATGTGCCAATGGCACGTGCGGCCATGTTGACCTAGTTGCAAGTCTTGCAAGCCTAGGGCGCTATATTTGGCATGGGCCAAAGGCATAGCGGTTAAGAAATATGGCTTGCGACACGTGTTGGCATGTGCCAATGGCACGTGCGGCCTTGTGGACCTAGTTGCAAGTCTTGCAAGCCTAGGGAGCTATATTTGGCGTGGGCCAAAGGCATAGCGGTTAGGAAATATGGCTTGCGACACGTGTTGGCATGTGCCAATGGCACGTGCGGCCATGTTGACCTAGTTGCAAGTCTTGCAAGCCTAGGGCGCTATATTTGGCGTGGGCCAAAGGCATAGCGGCTTGGAAATATGGCTTGCGACACGTGTTGGCATGTGCGATGGCACGTGCGGCCATGTTGACCTAGTTGCAAGTCTTGCAAGCCTAGGGCGCTATATTTGGCATGGGCCAAAGGTATAGCGGCTTGGAATTTTGGCATTGTTGCCACGGTGCGCGAGGTGCGGCTTGGTTTTGCATTGTTGCCATGGTGCGCAAGTGCGGCTTGGTTTGGCATTGTTGCCATGGTCGCGATATGCGGCTTGGTTTAGCATTGTTGCCATGGTGTGCGCGGGTGCGGCTTGGTTTGGCATTGTTGCCATGGTGCGCGAGGTGCGGCTTGGTTTGGCATTGTTGCCATGGTGCGCGATATGCGGCTTGGTTTGGCATTGTTGCCATGGTGCGCGATATGCGGCTTGGTTTGGCATTGTTGCCATGGTGCGCAGAGTGCGGCTTGGTTTGGCATTGTTGCCATGGTGCGCGGTGTGCGGCTTGGTTTGGCATGGTTGCCGTGGTGCGCTTGATATGCGGCTTGGTTTAGCATTGTTGCTAGTGGTGCGCGATCTGCGGCTTGGTTTGGAATTAGGGTTCGTGTTGAAAACCTAATCTGGTATTTTGAAAAATACCCCTATTAATTATTTACACTGAGTTAAATGCTCTTAGTTAATGTGTTGCGGGTAACACTAGGACATGGGGTTTTACGATTTTACCCCTTGTCTAAAAACCACCATCAACATTAAGTCCCCCGCTTAGCTCGGAGCAGGGGGCTTTGTTGCGAGGTAAGCATAAGATGGTGACAAACTATTAACAACAAAACGTAAGGAAAATTGAAGGAGGCTTGTCGACCTTTTATAAATAGGTTTTGGAATCCTTGCCTCTGGTAGTTTTGCACAAATCGCGAGGTGGCACAATTGGTGGGCCGGTGCGGCAGGCGACGTTGGGAAGTTGGCGGGAGTTGGGAAGCTGGGTGGGCTAGCTGGTGGGACCGGCGCAAAGTGTAGAAACCGTGCGTGCTTGTAGGCGTGACTTGTGCGACCATTGGGAGGTCGGCGTAATTGGTGGGGCCGGTGCAACTTGGAAGCCGTGCTTGCAGGCGTGACTTATGTAAATAAAGAGGAAGTAGGCGTTTCTTCAGACAGCAAAGTTTCCTTATTTTGCTTTCCTTCACGTGCGGCTTCAATTAGGGCATCATCCATGCCAAAGAATTTGGAAGCATTATGTCATTCATTGCTCCCTTTCCTTTTTTAAGGTTCCGTATTCATACCCAACGCGAATGTATCGTCTCCCTTGTTTGAGAAGGGGCTCTTCCTATTGATTCCCCTTTTCCTTTGCTTTGCCGGTGCGTTTCCTCCTTCTTCTTTTTTGTGTGTTCATGCTATCCTCTTTTTATATGTGTATAGACAGGATGGAACTTGATTATTTTTCCATTTCTTGCAGTGCATGATGGGATTTTCGAGAGGCAGCCGTGCCTTTAATTTTTTTGGAAAAGGACTTGAGAATCGGTGGAGATCGATCTTCTTCTCTTGAGGAGGTATTGGTTGGGGTTGAATCTTTGTTCCATGAAGCTAACGAAATTATTAAGGACCTCCCTTCCATTTATCCTCACGAAGAACAGTGCATGTTCGGACTCTCTTGGGTTCGGTGGACGCGGAGGAGAACGCCATGATTCTTGATTTTGATGTGGATGAATCAAAAAACTTCCTTGAAGTGTCGATGAGAAAACTTTCGAAGGAGTATATGATAGAAGCGAGACAGACCTTTGAAGTTGATGCCAAAGGTGTTATTGATGAAACCGGAGGGTCATGGTGGCGTATCTTTGGAATAGTTGTCGGGGAGGACACTACTGCTGCTTTGTGGCTGCTTCGGGATGGGATGTTGAGGTTGCATTTGCTAAAACCGCTGAATGGAACCTTTGTTGCCCGAAGGATTCTTTGGGGGAAGTGCTTGAAGATAGCTTTGCCCGAAGGGACTTGCGCTCCATCCTTCGAGGGCTAGTTCCTCCTTTTGTTTTTCTGTTAGCTGCTTAGTTCCCTGATGTTTTCCCCCTTTTTTTTTTGTAAACACATCTTTCCCTTCTTCTTCA
Source organism: Papaver armeniacum (assembly GCA_023531295.1). Taxonomy (NCBI): domain Eukaryota; kingdom Viridiplantae; phylum Streptophyta; class Magnoliopsida; order Ranunculales; family Papaveraceae; genus Papaver; species Papaver armeniacum. The sequence goes on from JAJJWW010007085.1 coordinate 71,649, forward strand.
TCAGTAAACCTTTTGCTTCATATATATATATTTTGAAAGAGGTTGTGGTATGATGGCTCTGCAATGGTTTTCTGGGTTCTTCTGATGTATTTCTCCAATGTCGATATCGAAGGATTCGCAGGAAGAGATATATTTATTTTTATTTATTTTTTTTTTCGACAAAAGGGGAGATCTCCAGGGAAAAATACAAACGGTGTATTCATCCTTGGGAAGTACAGCTATTAAGAGGAATGTTTTAAAGGAAATACTGAAAAAGGGAGTGATTGGGAAGTACAGCATTTTAGGGATTGGATTCCTTGAGCCATCGCGAGTGAACTATCACGCCTTCGGGTGTGTCGGTATTGATGAGCTTGCAATATCCTCCCAAAGGGTATCCACAACCAGTACAACTCTCCTTCACTTTCCTCGGGCAAGTCCATCTTTTTGTCATCCTCCCAACTTGAAACGAGCTTTCCTTAACCACTACATCTCCGATTGAAAACGGGTTCGGACGTCGTGTAACCATTTGAGCCTTGGCTTCGTTGGTTTCGCTAGAAGCTTCCAAGCTTCTTGTAAAGTGTTCGAATGGTCAGCTCCCCATTCACATTTTTTGACAGCGTTCGTGCCGGTTGTTGCGGGAGTCCCCATGACGAGAATGGGGGAAGAAAAGGCCGGTTGCGAAAAGGTTGCTGGTCAGACTTACTTGCATTTGAAAATCATGGGCTAGCGCCAACGGGTCCCTCTCCGGATGCCGGGTTCCTTCAATAGCTCGTTGATGCGGTAACCCGTGGGACGATTTGTTGGGAATTCCTTCGGGCGTGGATATCGGCGAGAGAGGTGTACGTCCGATTTCGCTTTGTTGTCGAGCACCCATAAGCGTCCCAAAATCATGTCATGATCTAGTTCTCTGACAATGTGGAACTTGCTATGTGTTATAGCGTCTCCCATCTCGATCTCTAAGTTGATGTAGCCATGCGCGTTCAAATCTTCTCCTCCCAAGTTCTTAATCACGGACGAGGAATAGGTAGCGTCTTGTTTTGTAAATCCTGCTGCCTTCAGTGTCTTGAAAGTAATGATGTTGTGGTAGGAGGTCGTGTCGATGAGCGTGTCGTCAAATTTGTTACCTCTTAAACGGGACGTGGTTAGCAGTCCCCAGTTCTCCCTTTTGGTTCCGTCCGTTTGGAGAGCTTGGGCCCAGGCGTGGGTGCCGGAGAGAAAAAGCCGTTTGCCGGACACAACACGATTGAGAGCTGCGAAAATATCTTGTCGCTGCACCTTGGAAAGGTAGAGAATTTTGCATATATGTTGCATCATGGATTGCACAGTCTCGTGCACGGAATTCCCAGAGGACCCTTGAGTTTCTTATGGGGAGTGGGTCTCGATGCACTCTTTCGTCTCCTAGTTGGAGTTCTCTGATTCTACCCTTTCTTTGAAAATATGCTTTAGTACATTGCAATCGCTAGTCGGGTGGTGAACGAACACCTGTGATAATGACCGGTATTTGGGGTTTGCCATCTCGGCTTCGGTTGGCGGAGTACGAGCGGCGGCGATCCGATGACATCATCTTGAACCCGAGGCTTCCGGAGGTCAATCACTTCCTCGATGGGGAATGGGAAATCAAGGGTATTTCCTTCGGTCTCGCGATCTGCACGGGAGTTTTAGCGATGATCTTCCGCGTCGTGAGGGTTCCCGTTGCGCCGTCGCTTTACGTTTGTTTGGTGGCTCGTAGTTGCGGCTTTCCTTTTTCCTCTTTCGTTCACTATGTTCATGGAGGATGAGCCGGCATTAAATTGCTTGCTGATGAGGCGTCTACTCCGCGAGTTTCACGCGTCTTGATTCGAGTTGGCCTAGTCCTTTCCAGTAATCTTGGTCTTGTTGTTGCGAGATCGTCTGGCGGCCTCATGGAGTTCGGAGAACGTTTGGAAACGCAAGTTTTCTAGCGGGCGCGGTAGATTGGGACCATACCATTGATGCATGCGTTTACCAATTGTTGCTCGGTCACGTTTGGGTCGTGATGATCGAGTGCTTGAACCCCCGAACCTTTTGATAAAATCATTCGGATGTTCGTTATCCCACTGGTACATTCTCCCGAGGTCTTAAAAGGTAACTTGTTCGAGACACGAAGAAATACTTCTGTAAAACGCGGTGACCATGCTACTCCGGTTGGGAATCTTTGTTCGGTGGGATCTTTGTTGTACCATGTATACGCCCTTAGGTAAGTGATTTTGAAAATTCCCTTAAACGAAGAACGTGATTATATTCATGTTCACCCAAGGATTCAGGAAACGAGAAACATGTTCACGTGCATTCCCGGTACCATCGTACGGGGTAAATTGAGGAAAAGAGTACCCCCTTGGGAGAGGATTCTCACGTATTTCGGATGGGTAAGGGGTTGGTGATGATGTACATCCAACTCATCATGCTTGATTCGGTCGCGTAGGAGTTGTTCCAAATCTTCTCTCGTGACGAAGTTGGGTGATTGATTTCTCTCCAACGGGATTCTAGTGCGAGTTTCTTCATCCGTGGAGGCGTGCCCTATCGAGGTGCCGGCGTCGGGGTTGTTGGAGATGCTTCTAGGCGTCTCTGGAGGATGCGACTCAAGGGGTAGTCGCTCGGTCAGGGTTTTGAGAAAGGTGAGCACCTCTTTACGTATTTGAAACCATGTCTGTCATGCAGGCTCAGCGAGCGTCTCCTGTCGTTCCATCAAATCGGCGATGGTGACGTAAGGACGACTTCCTCTGGTCCCTCCGGTCTCTCGTCCGTCGGCGGGGTAATTGAAGCCTTAGTTGTCGGGGCGCCATCTTTGGAAGAAGCATTCGGGGTCGTGGCGGCGGCCCTAGCTCAGTATTGGGGGCATGACACCTGAAGAGATATTCTCGTTGCCGTGATTAGAGGGTTGTGCAGAGACGCTAGAGGAGGCGGCGGCTATGTCCCTAGTGATAGGCGGTGTTACACTTAAGGGAGTGCACTCGATGTTGCTGTTGTCAGCCGGTGAAGTAACAACGTTATAGGGAGAGACGCCAACATCAGGGATGCGTTACTGCTATTTGGTGTTCTCGGCAGCCGTTCCGGATCTGAGTTCCACCATGTTGGTATTTGACGTTCGGAAAACGAAATCGGGAGTTGGAGTTGGTATTGTAGCCGATAGATCAATCCTCCCGCTGTGGTCGCCAATTGTTTATGGGTAAAAATCGTTTCTGCTGATTTCGGTAATTTCGGTAGGTGAGTGAGAAACTGGTTCAAACCCTAAACAAATGTCTTTGCACGTGAGCACTTTATAGATTCGAGAGATCAATCTGTACAAGTCGGCCTAAACCAAGAAATGGCCGTTCCGGACTTGCTTCGGTCACAAAGTGGAGGAGAAGGGTTGATTTGGGGAGGGAAGCAAAGAAAGGTGTTGAGGAGAGTAGTATCTCGAGTTGTATCAGAAAGTGAAAGCTTAGGAAGCTTGCAAGAGATGAAAGCTTTTGGGCGAGCTTGCAAAGTTGCTTTTCTGAGAGTGTAGTATTTTTCTCCGACCGAGACTTGTTGTACGGTGGAAATAGGTAAGACCTATTTATACAAATCGAGATTGAAACGTACCACTGGCCTCATGAAGGAAGAGAGTAAAGGGTGAAATAATGGGAGGAGGTGGTAACCGCATGGTTTAATGGGTGAAAACGTTTTTTCACCATTATTTCCTCTTTTATTTGCCGCTTTATTCCTTTTCAAGCTTTCTTAATGTGAGCATAGTGTACGCTGCATCTTTGTGACCGCCAAACCAAAACCTTAAAGAAGCATCCCAGGTTTGTGTTGATGTCTCGAGTGTTAGTTGCATCTTGAGTGCAAGTGGCGCTGCTAGTGGCGCGTGTGGCATGTGCCAATGGCATGTGCGGAATGCCTTGGTGGTAGGTTGCACGGTTTGCAAGTTAGGATACTAGCGTGTGTGTTTGGCATGTGCCAATGGCATGTGCGGAATGCCTTGGTGGTAGGTTGCACGGTTTGAAAGTTTAGGTTACCAGCGTGTGTGTTTGGCATGTGCAAATGGCATGTATGGAATGCCTTGGTGGTAGGTCGCACGGTTTGCAAGTTAGGCTACCAGCATGTGTGTTTGGCATGTGCCAATGGCATGTGCGGAATGTTGACCTAGTTGCAAGTCTTGCGAGCCTAGGGCGCTATATTTGGCGTAGGCCAAAGGCATAGCGGCTTGGAAATATGGCTTGCGACACGTGTTGGCATGTGCCAATGGCACGTGTGGCCATGTAGACCTAGTTGCAAGTCTTGCAAGCCTGGGCGCTATATTTGGCGTGGGCCAAAGGCATAGCGGCTTGGAAATATGGCTTGCGACACGTGTTGGCATGTGCCAATGGCACGTGCGGCCATGTTGACCTAGTTGCAAGTCTTGCAAGCCTAGGGCGCTATATTTGGCGTGGGCCAAAGTCATAGCGGTTAGGAAATATGGCTTGCGACACGTGTTGGCATGTGCCAATGGCACGTGCGGCCATGTTGACTAGTTGCAAGTCTTGCAAGCCCTAGGGCGCTATATTTGGCGTGGGCCAAAGGCATAGCGGTTAGGAAATATGGCTTGCGACACGTGTTGGCATGTGCTATGGCACGTGCGGCCATGTTGACCAGTTGCAAGGCAGCCTAGCGCTATATTTAGCGAAGGCATAGCGGCTTGGAAATATGGCTTGCGACACGTGTTGGCATGTGCCAATGGCACGTGCGGCCATGTTGACCTAGTTGCAAGTCTTGCAAGCCTAGGGCGCTATATTTGGCGTGGGCCAAAGGCATAGCGGCTTGGAAATATGGCTTGCGACACGTGTTGGCATGTTCCCAATGGCACGTGCGGCCATGTAGACCTAGTTGCAAGTCTTGCAAGCCTAGGGCGCTATATTTGGCGTGGGCCAAAGGCATAGCGGTTAGGAAATATGGCTTGCGACACGTGTTGGCATGTGCCAATGGCACGTGCGGCCATGTTGACCTAGTTGCAAGTCTTGCAAGCCTAGGGCGCTATATTTGGCGTGGGCCAAAGGCATAGCGGTTAGGAAATATGGCTTGCGACACGTGTTGGCATGTGCCATTGGCACATGCGGCCATGTTGACCTAGTTGCAAGTCTTGCAAGCCTAGGGCGCTATATTTGGCGGGGCCAAAGGCATAGCGGCTTGGAAATATGGCTTGCGACACGTGTTGGCATGTGCCAATGGCACGTGCGGCCATGTTGACCTAGTTGCAAGTCTTGCAAGCCTAGGGCGCTATATTTGGCGTGGGCCAAAGGCGTAGCGGCTTGCGACACGTGTTGGCATTGTTGCCATGTTGACCTAGTTGCAAGTCAGTGTGCGGCTTTGTTTGGCATTGTTGCCATGGTGCGCATTGGCACGTGCGGCTTGGTTTGGAATTGTTGCCATGGTGCAAGCCTAGGGCGCTTTATTTTGCGTGGGCAAAGGCATGCGGCTTGGTTTGGCATTGTTGCCATGGTGCGCGGGTGCGGCTTGGTTTCGCATTGTTGCCATGGTGCGCGAGGGTGCGGCTTGGTTTGGCATTGTTGCCATGGTGCGCGATATGCGGCTTGGTTTGGCATTGTTGCCATGGTGCGCGGGTGCGGCTTGGTTTGGCATTGTTGCCATGGTGCGCGGGGTGCGGCTTGGTTTGGCATTGTTGCCATGGTGCGCGAGGGTGCGGCTTGGTTTGGCATTGTTGCCATGGTGCGCAGGTGCGGCTTGGTTTGGCATTGTTGCCATGGTGCCAGATATGCGGCTTGGTTTGGCATTGTTGCCATGGTGCGCGATCTGCGGCTTGGTTTTGGAATTAGGGTTCTATGTTGAAAACCTAAGGCGGTATTTTGAAAAAATACCCCTATAATTATTTACACACGAGTTAAATGCTCTTAGTTAATGTGTTGCGGGTAACACTAGGTCATGGGGTTTTACGATTCTACCCCTTGTCTAAAAACCACCATCAACAGGGGCGTTTCAATATATGCATATAACACGTCCTGACATAGTAGTGGTTGTTAACAAAGCATGTCAGTATATGCATGAACCGTATGTAGAGCATTGGGAACTGGTGAAGCGTATCTTGCGTTACTTGAAGCAAACAATCGACTATGCTTTGTTTTTCAAACCTGCCAAATATTATTCTCTAAGTGCCTATTCGGATGCGAGATTGGGCAAGGAGTTTATATGATCGCAGATCCACAAGTGGCTACTGCATCTATTTTGGGGGTAATCTAATCTCTTGGAGCGCAAAGAAGAAAAAAACTATTTCTAAGTCCATCACGGAATCATAGTATCGTGGTATAGATATTGTTACTTCAGAACTCATGTGGATTCAGTCTTTTTTGCAGGAATTGGGAATTCAAACGCCTACACCTTCCTTATGGTGTCATAACCTGGATGCGACTTATGTCATAGAAAATCCAATTTTCCATGCACGAACAAAGCATATTGAGATCGACTATCACTTTGTTAGAGAAAGAGTAGCAGGTAAGCAACTAAGAGTGCAATTCATCAGCTCCAGGGATCAACTAGCATACATATTTACTAAGGGATTATCTTCATCCAGATTTCAGAATCTCAGAGACAAGTTGAATATCCGTCAACTCCAGTTCAACTTGAGGGAGGGTGTTAGTTAGAGTACTCAGTCATTCGCAGAAAACTCTCAACTATCTCCATAGACTAAGGAAGCAGTTCGTCAAGCCAAACACTGATTCAAGTCAGTCCGATTATTATCTAGGATCTTATTTGTATTTCTGTTTATCAGTTTTGAATAATGTATCTGGTTTTCAATATAAATACAAGATATCAATCTCCACAATATCGTGGAAGATTTTCTACCCAAATATCATCTTCTAGCTCTTTTTATAATACCTACAAATATATCGAACCACATAAAAAATCAGAAAAAAAAATGTAACATCCGTACACCATACTTTCTTTTGAAGAATATTTCTTTATATCATATCTGGTAAAATTGTTTCTACTTTTTTAATTAATCTCTGAGTTAAGGGAAACTCTAGCGCCAAGGTTAGCCTAGAATTAGCTATAGAGGACTTGACAGAGACAAAATCTATACCCATACAAACGATAATAATTAAGGAAACCGTTTATCCAATGGTTCCTAAAATTGAGTTTAGGAACTGTTTCCTTGATAGAGAATTCTACACGGTTTTGGAATTTCAAAAGTTTAAAATTCGACGTTTTCTTGTTTTAGGGTTGGACCAGTCCAGTTAGTCTAGAATCAGGGCTGGTTTAGGTTTAGATTTTGACGTAAGTATTGTCCACATCTGACATCGTAACTAACATCCAATTAAGTATTTGGTGTACGCAAAGTGTAACCAAATTATTAGGTGTAAATTGTGATGAAAGTATTGTCCAACTACCTTTAATATGGTGTTACTAACTACGGTTAAATTCCTAATGTAAACAAAGTCTAACCTAATTTTTATATTTTCTACCAATAGAGTTTCACCAAGTGTCCTCACCATAGCTTCTGCATTAGAAAAGGCCTTTCTAGGCCAATAGGAAGCGAGGGTTTCATCACCGTTCAACGTGAGAGTTTTATTTATCAAGGCCTTTAAGGGGGAAGATTTTCGTTAGTAATGAATCTAATACTGACTACCAAGAAAGAAGAAAGCTTTTCGTCATAGGTTCAAGCGGTGGTTTAGTTTTGTGAGCAACAACTCGTCAGCATACTACTCATTATGTATGTAATCCACTCACTCAAAAATCGATTTTACTTACTCCAATACCACCAAGAGAAGATAAATCGGTTGTCACTAGTTTTATATCTACATCATCACCCATTTCTAAGAGTATTTATAAGGTTATCCGTATACCAAAATTTGAAACTGGAACAAAAGAATTTAAAGTTGTCTGAATTGGGTGAATCCGTGAATGGAATAACTATGATGTTTCATGTCCTCAACATGTTTCTTGGAGTTTATCCCTTTCTAACAATCTGGTTTCCCACAATGACGTTTTGTACTGGTGTCAAAGGGGAAACCGCAGTATTTTAGTTATCCGTGTTAATGGAAACAGTACCAACCATGGAACAACTCGTGGGAGGATTGAATGTAGGTTAATCAATATGCCTGATCGGGAAAAATATGATAATGATGATATCAAAAACTTAAGTGAATTTCTCGGGGAGTTAGAAGGATTCATCTATTTCGCTAGGTACAACGAAACAGAAAAGAGTTTGAGTGTTTGGGTTATTGATGGAGACTGCTGGTATATATTGCACAAAGATATTAAACTTCACGATTGGTATGTAGAAATAAAATATCAGTTATTAGCCCATCAAAGAAAAAGAAAATCTCAGTCTTTATCAGTATTAAGTGCAGAGGGTGATTTGATTATAAACATTAAGGTTGTAGGTTTCTGTCCAGTTGACAAAAATGTGGCTATACTTGGTTCGGAAAATCGTAATTTGGCATATAACACCAAGACCAGGCTATATGAACGGTTATGTCGTCCTCCTATGCAGGGCCGTAGCAAACTATTTGTGGGCTCTAGGAGAAACTAGAGAAAACGGGGCCTTCAATAAGTGATTTTTTTTTCTCGTTTGATATTATAGAGAATCTTTTTTTTTTTTTGATAAGATATCATAGACAATCAAATGATAAAATAGCCAAAAAATATGTCTAAAAAACTGGAAAAAAAACTAAACTTACAAATATCAATATTTATGCCCTTTTCGATCATCAATCACACTATCGAAATAAATTTATCGCTATGAACTTCCTTATGATACAAAACACATTGGTATAGCAGTGTGACAAATGCTATCTCACACGACTTTGCGGGATGATTTCCCGCAAAAGCGGATTCTAGGACGTTGGATGATCAAATAAACGGTTGGATTCGCATTTAGTTTTCAGGACCCACCGCTTTCCCTAAAGGGTTCAAGGCTTTCCATATCTTTTAAGAAAATCAACAATTTTTTTTTTTGCTTTTCCTGTCTGGGCAGGCTTCAAAAAGTTTCTGCATATATGTCTTGCGCGTTAATATATCGAAACCCATATCATGCCTTAGATAACTTTCAAGCTTGATATAAGAAGCTGTAAAATGACTTGTTTGTCGATTTTCCAACTAAACATTTTTTTTCCGAAGCATACGTGCACCATATTTATATGCAACAACTAAATTGAATTGTTAATTATTTTTATTTCTTGAAGAACATAATTGTTGAATTAAAAGCTTAGAAGTGGAATCTATATAAAAATATTAAATGTCAAATAATAATATTTATTTTGATTTCATTGGACATAAATCTTGTTCTTCTTTTTTAATTAGGGAAAGAGAAAACCCTAGAATTTTTAAAAATGAACTAGATGGGGATATCAGATACAACAAATAAGGAAAAAAATATATGTGGAAAGTCGAGTACTTAGAGCGGGAAATCACATAACCAATAAAATTTGGGGGCCCCTAAGATTTGGAGGCCCTAGGCCGTCGCCTAACTGGCCTATGTTCAGCGACGGCCCTGCTCCTATGAGTACCTCAGGAACTTTTTAACCCCAGGCTACTTGCACCACTTTTCTCTTTCTGATTTAGTACATCTTTTGTTTCAAGAATAGCATCAACTATGACAAGGTTATTCATTTTTCTTGAAAGAAACTCTGCCAAGTTGTTCCCATTCTACTGAAGCAACTCTGCCAAGTTGTTCTCATTCTACTGAAGCAACTACGACAAGTTGTTCTCATTCCTTTATTTAGTTTACTTGTTTTCAAGTCTTTTAGCTTTCCTAGTTTAGTTAGCTTTCCTAGTTTACTTGCTTTACGGTTCTTATAGAACTATATATAAAGGCTAAGCCTTTCTTGTGGAAAACACACCTTATTATTATTATTATTCAATTAAGATTATTATCTTTATCAATTCTATCAATTCTCTTATTCTTAATCTTTGATTTCATCATATTCGTATCTCTTTCGTCTCTTCGTATCACCTGCAATCTCTGTATTGATTTCTTCTTAACAGGTTCTCCATTAGTTGGATTTAGAGCCATAGGTTTTAGATTCTTATTTTAAAACCCGATCCTTAAAACCGCTTCCACAACTCAAAACCCTACAACAAATCAATGGCAGATAAATCATTCACCTTAGCTGATATTGAAAAACTTCTTGATACCAAGTTGGACACCAAGTTAGGAACCAAATTTGACGAACTTGAAACTTCCATTACTTCTTTAGAAACAAAGTTTGAAACTATGGAAAAGAGGTTAATTTTCCAAGGAGATTATGTGAACAAGTTATTGAAACACCTTTGGATTAGAAAAAGAAGACATACCTGATTTGGTCGATGATACAGAAGGTGAAAAAAAGAACACTGGAGAAAAAGAAGACGATGAAACAAAGAAAACTAAACCTTCCTTTGTTCAAAATACCTCTATCCCTGGGCATGTTTCACATGTTGTTCATCACACAGAACCATTAGAAGGTTATATTCATAAAAAATTTACAACAAGAATGATCAACAAGTGATGACGAAGAAGAAAAATATGAAGATGTCTTAGAACAACAATGAAAAGACAAAAAACTATTGAAGTATAATATGAATTCTTATGGAAATCTTCCAGAATACAAGTTAAAAGATGAAAATCCCTAGTTTTCATGGTGGTTTACATATTCAAGATATGCTGGATTGGTTATATGAGGTAGAATCGCTTTTCACTTTTATGGAAGTCCCTGAATCTTCTAAAGTGAAACTGGTGGCATATAAACTAAAAGGTGGAGCTGCAGCTTGGTGGGAAACTCTCTATGATGATCGACATAAGTATCACAGACCTCCTATACGAACTTGGAAGAGAATGCGCGACTTATTAAGAGCTAAGTTTTTACCTCAAGATTTTAAACAACAACTATTTCTCAAACTTCAAAACTGTCAACAAGGAGCTAGACTAGTAGAGGAGTATGTATCTGAGTTCTATGCTTTAATTGCTCGCAACAGACTAAATGAAACTGAACAACAATTGGTTGCATGTTTTATTGACGGTTTGAACAACTTAATTCAGCAAGGAATGACACAATCTGTGTTTACAATGGTTGAGGCTACTCAAAAAGCTATTAAGATTGAAAGGCGTTTTTTAAATACTTCCAGGTATGCATCACCTCGACAAGCTCGTTATCAACACTTTTATAAGGCTGCAAAACCATATAATTCCCAGCATTATTATGGTAACCAAAGTGAAAAAGGATCAACCGAAGTTGTTGATCCACAAGAGCGAAGTTATAATCGACCTATTCAACACCCATCAACTCCAAATTTTTCATTCAACCAAACACCTCTTCATTCAGACAATGCTCCATTGATGAATATTCCTGCTCCTAAATCACCTCGATTACAAACCAAAGAGAAAATGCTCCAAATACTAGAGGTAAATATCAACAACAATTTCCTCCTTTGCCTAAAGCTGCTAATCCTTATGCAAAATTTAGGGGAGAACAGTGTAATAAATGCAATCAATCTGTACACATACTTCTAGTGACCGTTGAATGAGACTCAAGAAGAAACTCAGGAAGAAGATATTTTAGAGTATGAGGAAAATAATTATCCGCATGATCATGAAGCAGATTTCTTGGGTGTTTTATGTCCAATACTGATCACAGAACTGTGTCTTTCACAAAGACATAGTATTTTCAGATCTCAATGCATTGTAGAAGATAAACTTTGTAGTATGATCATTGACAGTGGAAGTACAGAGAATTATGTAGCTGCAAAGTTGGTTGAGAAATTAGGGTTACCAGTAACTTTTCATCCGCATCCATACTCTGTTGGATGGATAAACAGTTCTTCAACACAAAATCTAACTCATCAGTGTTTGGTTAAGTTTTCATTCCCTGGGTATGACGATTATGATCTTTTTGATGTGATTAATATGAGTGCTGCAAATATACTTTTGGGAAAACCATGGCAATAGGATATTTGTGCTGTTCACAACTGCTATGAGAATACGTACACCTTCATTCAGGATGGTTTTACTAAGGTGTTATGGCCTTTACAATCCTCTACTTCAACAAGAGAACACTCTGAACCGGAGACAAATGCCCTAGTTGCTTCCATTACTCGATCTTTGCAACAAACTCATACTTTGAGTTCTCATGAGTCTACCAAGCCGATTGTGGAGATTCCTTTTAAGGTAAAAAATTTATTATCTTCTTTTGGTAGTTTATTTCCTGATGAATTAACTAATACCTTACCTCCATTAAGGGATTTGCAACATCAAATAGATTTTATACCAGGAACTTGTCTTCCTAATCAACCTCACTATAGGTTGAGTCCTAAAGAACATGATATTTTACAAGGACAAGTTGATGATATGTTACAAAAAGGGTTGATTAGATTAAGCAAAAGTCCTTGTGCTAGCCCAGCATTTTTAGTAGACAAGAAAGATGGTGGTCATCGTATGTGTATAGATTGCAGATAATTGAACAGAATAACTATATCATACAGATTTCAATACCTAGACTAGATGATATGATTGATATGCTTTTCATGGGTTACAGAGTTTTTACAAAACTTGATCTACGAAGTGGTTATCATCAAATACACACATTCGTATAGGGGATGAATGGAAGACTGCATTTAAAACTCGTGAAGGATTATATGAATGGCTTGTAATGCCGTTTGGTTTGTCAAATGATCCTAGCACATTTATGCGTCTTATGAACCAAGTGTTACAACCTTTTCTTGGAAAATTTGTCATCGTATACTTTGATGATATTTTGATCTACAGCTGCAATGAGGAAGAACATCTGAAACATTTATCTCAGGTAATTTCTGCACTGCAAGAGAATGTGTTATATGTGAACTTAAAAAGTGCACCTTCCTTACAAATAAGGTGACATTCTTAGGTTATGTAGGCACGGTATTTCGTTGATAATTCAAAGGTTAAAGCCATTGTTGATTGGCCTACTCCTTCTTCTATTCGTGAAGTGCGAAGTTTTCATGGGTTAGCCTCTTTTTATAGGAGGTTTGTCAGTTATTTCAGTACTATTGCAGCTGGTCTTACGGATTGTTTGAAACGTGACACATTTGTGTGGACTGAAGAAGCAGATAAGAGTTTCAATTTACTCAAGGAAAAGCTGTGTAGCGCTCCCGTACTTGCTATGCCAAACTTTGAAAATCCTTTTGAAATACATTGTGATGCTTCCATTGTTGGGATAAGAGTTGTACTTTCTCAGGAAGATCATCCAGTTGCTTATTACAGTGAGAAGAATTCTGATACAAGGAAAAAGTGGTCTATTTATGAACTAGAATTGATAGCACTTGTTCAAGCTTTAAAGCAATGGCATCCTTACCTTATTCATAGTGAGTTCATCGTAAATACTGATAATCAAGCTCTTAAATTTTTGAAGACTTCAGCTAAAGTTAATAGGATGCATGATAGATGGTTATCAACTATCAATCAGTATACATTCTCTATAAGGCATTAGAGTGGAAAACTAAATTAAGTAGCTGATGCTTTGAGTATAAGAACCCATCTTCTTGTCACTCTCAAACATGAGAGTTTGGATTTTGATTTTCTTAAAGAGCTTTATAGTGAAGACAAAGATTTTCAGAGTTTTTGGGAAAAGTGTAGTTTTTCTACCAGAGGTGTTGATGATTTCCTCATTCAAGATGGTTTTATTCTTAAGGGAAATCATTTGTGCATTCCACAATGCTCTTTACGTCTTCATCTAATCATGGAATTACATGGAAGTAGTCTTGGTGGACATTTTGGACGTGATAAAACTATTTCTTTGGTTGAAGAACGTTATTTCTGGCATTCAATGAAACGAGATGTTCAAAGGTATGTACAAAAGTGCATGGTTTGTCAACAATCTAAAGGAACTGTTCAAAACACAGGTTTGTACACTCCACTCCCAATTCCAGAGGCTCCTTGGGTAGATATTAGCATGGATTTTGTGCTTGGTTTACCACATACTTCTAAAGGGAATGACTCTATTATGGTGGTGGTGGATCGTTATTCAAAAATGGCTCATTTCATAGCTTGCAAGAAAACAATAGATGCTTCACAAATTTGCTTAATTATTTTTCAAGGAAGTAGTACGTTTGCATGGGATTCCAAAAACTATTACGTCTGACAGAGACACTAAATTTTTGAGTTATTTTTGGAAATCATTATGGATGCGTTTGGAAACTAAATAAACTTCAGTATAGTACAACTGCTCATCCCCAAACTGATGGACAAACTGAAGTAGTCAGTCGTTCTTTGGGTAATCTGATTCGAGCTACGATTATTGGAGGAAAAGAAAAACAATGGGATACTCTCCTTCCTCATATGGAATTTGCTTTTAACACTTCAGTTAATAGGTCTACAGGTAAAACTCCCTTTGAGATTGTTTATTCTAAAGTCCCTAACCATATTTTGGACTTGGTAGTTCTTCCTAAGCTGCAACAATCCAATGCAAAAGCTGATACTATGATTGAGAAAACTTCACAGATCCATCAAGAAGTGAAAGAAAAACTTACAGATTCCAACACCAAGTACAAGGAAGATGCAAATCAACATAGAAGGCTTAAGATTTTTCGTGAAGGAGAGTTGGTTATGATTCATCTAAGGAAAGAACATTTTCCTACTGGAACTTACAACAAAACAAAGATGAAGAAATATGGTCTTCAAGATACTGAAGAAGATCAGTGATAATGCTTATGTTATTGATCTTCCAACAGATTGGAACATCTCTAATATTTTCAATGTCCAAGAAATTTTTACGTTTCATGGAGACAATGAAGTTCTTTTTAACAGAAAACTCGAGGACGAGTTTCTTTCAAGAAGGGGGGACTGATATAGTACATCTTTTGTTTCAAGAACAACATCAACTATGACAAGTTGATTCCTTTTAATTGAAAGCAACTCTGCCAAGTTGTTCCTATTCATCAAGAAACTCTGCCAAGTTGTTCTCAACTCAAGCAACTCGACAAGTTGTTCTCATTCCTTTATTTAGTTTACTTGTTTTACAAGTCTTTTAGCTTTCTAGTTTAGTTAGCTTTCCTAGTTTACTTGCTTTACGGTTCTTATAGAACTATATATAAAGGCTAAGCCTTTCTTGTGGAGAATACACCTTATTATTAGTATTATTCAATCAAGATTATTATCTTTATCAATTCTATCAATTCTCTAATTATTAATCTTTGATTTCATCCTATTCGTATCTCTTTTGTCTCTTCGTATCACCTGCAATCTCCGTATTGCTTTCTTCTTAACAGGTTCTCCATTACTTTCACTAATGAATCATTCTTCAATGTTCAGATATGAATACATGCTATAGGTAGTTAACGGTGTTGCGCACTCTCTGGATGATTTATTGGTCAAATGGAGTGCAAACTCTTTTGTAGAAGACTGTTTTTGGAGTGATTCACCTTTGCAGTCGGTTTAGACCCCCAATGGATAGTAACCAGAAGTACTCTAATTTGTAATTTTGATTTAATATTTGTAGCTGACATTATCAGCTAGACAAAATCCAATTTTTTCCCAGTCGGTTCCTTCAAATGGTGCCTTTGCAGGTGAGATTCCGTGCTTAAATAATCTCTGCATAAATACAGAGAGACTTTTCAGAATATTACATTTTATTAATATAATACCGTTTTCTGATAAGTCTCTCTGTATTCTGATCATCATCGCCGGTTTTAAGGACAACATTTGGAGAATACACTCATTATTTTACCTCCAATGTGGAAGTCGACTTCAGTGACAAAGAAGAGAAGAAGTAAGTCATGGTAAATTCAATTGGTAAGAAATTTAACTGTAATATAACTAAATATGTTCATTGTGATTTGGTTATTGATATGATGACACTGGGTTGAGTGTCATGTGTGAATGTCATAGATCAGTAAATTTCATAGAAAATCACTTAGTATATAAAGTTACATTGAAATAACGTATAGAAAAGTAGCACAAGTATGTGATAAGTAGTAGTATATAAAGTTACATTGAATTACGCTCGTAACTATCCCATGCCCAACACAACAACCAGTCACTTCCGGAACATTAAAAATTGATCCAGTGCAGCCTATAATGCTAAATTGGGTTGAAACTCATCCATGGCTGTTGATACCATCACCAGCACATGAGAAGCTGTGACTATGGAGATATTCGTTGAGATCAACATGCTCGGTACGAGACTCAGGTGTCAGGTCCTTGCCCTTGGCTACATGTTGTTTTTTGATTCGTGCCCAATCAGTCGGGTATAAAATGCCCAGAATCAGATTTATGAGCCGAATCACACGTATGAAAAATGAGAAACTAACGATCTGCCATCTGATTTGGGCCTAGATAGACCCAAACAAACAAGGTGTTACTATGGGATACTTAGGGTTTGGGACTTGCTTTGACCAACTATTATTTAACCCTAAAACCCTATTTGATTCGTCTTTTCCATCGTTCTAAACCCTCCTTCTCAAGAGCACCGTCATAAACCCTAAACCCTATTCCATCGTTCCCTTCTCTAAACTCTCTCCCTGAAGAGCACCGTCATAAACCCCAATGGCATGTAAATTGATTATAGGTACTGGTTTCGTATGGGACAGTGGTGGAAGGAATATAACCCCTCTGAATCGATGGCAGCATGATGATATTTCCTCTCGAAAATGTAATATTCTACAGGTATCATGCCCCCCCCAACAGAAGCTTTCTAGCTAGTGTTGAATTGTGTATTGATTTTTTATCGGTAATTCCATATATATGAAATTTCTTTAACAATTGTGTACTAAACTCTTATTAATATTTCATCCAGTTTAAGACCGCATGGATAAAGCCAAAGCTAACCCGAACAAAGGCTTATCTACGGATAAGTGGGAATGGCTGTGCAAGCAGTTCTACTCAGATGATTTCAAGGTATTATAGTAATTTATATTTGATTGCTATAAATCTTTTTTTTTTTTTTTTTTTTTTTTTTTTTTTTATAATGTTTGTGCTTAAGAAGGAGAATATTTTGTTTTGTTTACTTACATAATTCTTATTTCTGGAGGATTTGATGCAGGTCTTCTTTCTTCGTTTTTCCTGTTACTTGTTTCATTAGGTTTCATTATTTCTATACCTGAGATTTCACTTGCGAAACTTCTAGCTTGTTCATATTGAGTTCTCATTATTTGTTATATCTGCATTTTTACTCTCTGCTACATTGAACATTTGCTCATTGAGAAGGTTGCTAAATTCATTACTGCTAAGTAGTTTTGGCATATCGGAGGATAAATTTGATTTGTAAAATGTTCATTCGATTCCTCCTCTGTAGATGTAATTTCAAGCATTGGCTAGAGCATTGACATTGCTTCTTTGCTTTTCGCACGCATGACGTATACATATGAGCATCTTTATTCTGCATCAAACTTATGATACTCCATTTCTCAGATAACCTCAGTTATTGAGAACGAGCAGTATATTCTTTGATTCAAGAGATGAACTTAAGATCCCTGATGCCTATCTACTCGAGGCTTTTACCTAGGGATTTTGCTTCATGCTGCTTAACCTTGGTGTTGGCAGCAGACACCTCCTTTTCAGCGGCAACCAATCTCTCCTTCAGCTTCTCTATCTCGTGCTCTGCAACATTGGACAAAGCTTCGGTCTTCTGGTGCTTTGATTGCTCTTTTGCAGCTAGTTGTTTGTGGTTCTGCACTACGTCAGAGGCGTACTTACTCTGCAGGGCAGCTGTTGGTGATCCTCTCGGACAATGTCATGTCACACCATTTGGATTCTCTGTAATGATGAAAAAGGTATGGCTTCTAATTCCTTTTTAATGTTTGTTATTGTCGCATACTTCATTTATTGGGCACTTTGTTGATATTACATCTGAGATTTTTCTTCATTTCTAATTTAGCATTTTTCTTTAAAAAATTCAGCTAATGGTAAAATTATGATGGCCATGGAGGGGGTATAATTTGGACTCTTTAGCAAAATGAAAAGCCTGCTCCACATTGTCAAGAGACTAATGCATCTGAATCTTCATGGCGTGTAATAAAGCGGTAACTACCATTAGTTAGTTAATTCTAATTTTTATATGCTTTTGGAAATGTTAGTTTTATTCCATTTTCTTTGTCTTTTCTTCTTTCTCAAGTTATCAATTTCCTGATTTTTCAGATATTCTGCTTTTTAGGTTCGTCAAGAACTGAGCAAGTAATGGCCAAAACAAAATATTATGCATAGAAAGCACTGGATGAAACTTACAATTACAAATCATCCTCACATTAACAAAAAGAAAAGAAAAAAAAACCGTTGCCATTGCATTTGTATTTTGTATGACAACGTTTTCTTTAATTTTAATGTGAGGATGACTTGTAATTTTAAGTTCTATGTCAGTTGGAAACTCATACAACCAGTGATTAAAGATTCGAGATCCTCAGTTACCATTCACATGAATATCTCGGTGAAATGGATACTTCTGACAGCTCCAAGGTACTTCATTTGTATATCCTTTTTTTTTTCCGTTCCCATTAACAACATGTAATTAATCAAAACTGCTCTACTTGAATTCATGTTGGTTGATCATGCTTAAATTTTGGGTGGTTATTTTCTCATTAGGTTACTGGAAGTGGGGAATTTAGTACAAGAATTCTTCATAGCAATTTGTTGTGCAGAGAAACTGCTGAGTTGGGATGTTACTATACATGACTACAACATGAGCAGTCTTTCCAGTTTGATTATCTCAAGTAAATCACTTTGGATCAGCCGCGGCAATACTTAGAGTTGCTATTGATTTAGGTGTTTATTTGTATTATTTGATTGTCTTGGAATGGGTTTATATGCTCAGCACCTGGAAGTTGAGAAAAGATCTGTTTTGGCATATCTGGTTTTGAGTGATGTCAAAGTTTGTACTTCTACATTAATTTGTTTTCCAAGATGACAAGTTTATATGCATGAAAATCTGCCTTTGAAAATGTCGACCAAGTACAACACATCTAGGACATTGTTTGTGCTTTGTCTGACGTTTTCGAAGGCAATTTTCCGTGCATCTGTTGACATAATCACACAACCTTTTCGAATCTCCCCACAACATGCAAGGCATAGATCAAATTCACACTCCGAGCATCTTCAGTGGATGTCAAAAATAGACATAGAGCAGACATCACTGTGCATTCCATGTGTTAGATGAGTGGACTCTTACTAACTTTGAACAAAAGAAAGAGAGGTGAATGACGGAGGCAAATTACTTACCAATACACATCACTGTGCATTCACATCCACATCCAGGATCGGTAAGAGAAATAGTAAAAAATCGGGGAAAATGCTCAACTGTCACAAGCATCATCAGTTCAGGTAAAAGAATACACCACTCTCCCTGCCTTGCTTTGTTCCTGGCAATACACATTTATTTTCGACCATTAAGTCAAGAAATTTAAGTGAATGGACTGTTGGGATCAAGTGGATTAAAGGATCATACCAATGGAGAAAATGGATGTAAATATATTTCATGAATTTTAATTAAGTCATGTGATCCATTGTATTTAATAAGAAATAAGATATCAAATCTCGAAAACATTTGTTAGTTGTCATGAGCAAATATTTGATTTCCTCAGGTAATTACATGCTTTCATATCCGTGAACCCTATGACTATAAAACACCAAGAAATAACCATTAACGTTATACATAATTTTGATTTTCAAAGGTTGCTTCTAATTCCATACACCATGTCAAAATCATCATTTCCAGTTTTAGGATCTGCTTGTGCCATCTTCTTCACTTTTTTTATTTTGTCATTATTCTCTACTCAATCAGTTGATGGTATTCCCTTTAAATATAACAAAAAGATTGTCACCGTGGAAAATGATATAGATCCAAAAATAGTTTTAAAAATTCATTGCAGGTCAAGTGAGGATGATTTGGGCGAGCATACACTATATTACAAACAAAATTTCTACTGGAAATTTCATATTAATTTATTTTGGTCAACTAAATTTATATGCACATCAAGTTTGTATGATCCTAATGGAAAGCCATTTCAAGAAATGGAGTTTTATGCTTACGACGCAAATAGAGACTATAATGTATATTGTGCAGATAAATGTTTTTGGAGCATTCGTCGAGATGGTGGCTACTATGGTAGAAGTGAAGAAGATAAACATTTTCCATTTCAAAAGATGTTTTCTTACAAATGATTCTAGTTCAAGACACGGTGGATAATGCTGTAAAAGAATCTAATGGTGGTTTAGGTCCCAGTAATAATTTTCGGGAGAACCTCATTATCAATCCAGTATTTCCTTTTTCTTCTATTTAAATTCATGTTGTTAAAAATTGGTTGCTTCACGATGATGCATTTGGGTTTATGAGAAAAAACTTATGATGTATTTGGTTATTATGTGAATCAAATATCTATTGAAATAATTTCTCAATGAAATAAAGAATATTTATTGAAATAGTTTATCATTAAAAAGTAATATTTATTGATTTTGCCACTTCCAAAAGTAATATTTATTAATTTTTGGGTGAATATTCTTTTTGTTTATCTATATATATATATAGATGGAAAATTTAAGATCCAAATGGTTTATAAGCTTTTACCAACCCTGACCTTGCAAGCCGATTTTCAAGGTTAGTTAAGCTCATGGATTCAATAGGGTAGGTTGTTTATGATGAGTTATTTGAGCACTGTATTACTCCGCATCACCCGAGTTAATGTCCACGTGTTAGACACAAGGTGGCTACACGTGACAGGGCTGGTTGAGATTATTAGTCCCACAAAACATGAAATTTTTTGGATCTTGCGATTTATAAGCCTAGATCAATCATAACCTTGCAAGACGGTTTTCGAGGTTAATCATTTGATTTGCATAGCGAAGCCATATAGTTTATTACCGTCAAAGGGAAATCGGTCCATTACCATATCTTCTCGAGAAGTCTCAGTACCCAGCAAGCATAAGCTAAAAAACTAGAACAAATAACTTTATTAGATTATCGAATAATGTATAATTAGGTCTTCATTTATGTTAAAAAATTATACAAAATCAAAGAATAGAGACAAAGGATTAATTGCATGGAAATGTATATAGGAAATTATTTTATGCTAAAATCTTCTTGGAGACACAATTCATATAAAAACTATTTTTGATGTATCCACCACGGAGTTCACTTTGCTAGATAAACGAAATGATATGGCCTAATGTGTATTAAGAATTTGAGAGTGAAATCATTATCTTTGTTGCACCTACCCTCCATGTGCATACACTGTTTTCTCTCTTTAGCGCTCATAAAAGATTACCACGCCTAATCTCCGTGATAATTGTTTCAAAAAAGCTAGGATTGCTATGTGTAATTTTTGCAACTTTTAATGCAAATAATGACCATATTTAAATATCATAATTAAGTTATCAAAGGTAAAAAAATTAAGACTACAAATTTATTTTCGACCGTTAAGTCAATAAATTTAAGCGAATGGGCGGTCAGGATCAAGTGGATTAAGGGATCATAGTGGTGGAGTGTAAAGATAAGTCGTGAAATATAAATTAAATCACGAGATCCATTGTATTTGATGAGAAATAAGATATCAAAAATCTTGGAAACATTTATTAGTTTTCATGAACAACTTTTATTTATTTTTTGATAAATAAGAAATTTTATTAAGAAATTAAGAAGATTCAAGCATCAAATGCATGTTGAACAAAGACCCGACCCATGGAAAATCCATGTATTCTTCCAAACAAAGTCTGTCTTGCCTGACCCTTTTAGAGATTGCATCAACTAAATTATCTTTCTCAATTAACATGAGAGATTTTAAAAGAAGTAAAAGAAGATAAAATAGAAACTTAAAGTTTTTAATCAAACTATTTTTCTACCATCTAACTTGATTGGTGGCAATTGATTGACTACACCAATACTTCGGCATCAAAAACAAGGCGGAAATGTGTAGATTCGGAATTTTGACCGGACTTAACACTTCCAAAATAACCATGCATTCTCCAGCTTCAGGATCATTCACTACGCATGTGTAGGTTCCTTTTACCCCATCATAAGTATTATGTCTGATAGAGACATTAAATTTTTGAGCTATTTCTGGAAATCTTTATGGATGTTTCACACAGAGTTAGGCTGCAAAATCACATTGTAAGCTTTTACAAAGATTTTTTTATGGAAGAAGAAATTATAAGGCCTGAATTAGAAGATATTACGTGTGATAGCATCGGTTCCATAGAATCGAGATTCTTGAGTCGATTTTCACTTTGAAGCAAAACTCTTACAAGCTATTAATGATCTTGGTCAAGATAAATCACCCGGACACGATGGATATCCGATTATTTTCTTTCTTAAATGTTGGAATTTCATCAAAGTTGACATCATGGCTACGTATCTGAATTCTACAAGAGTGGAAGAATAGATGTAAAGCATAACTCTACTTTTACCACTCTGGTTCCTAAGAAAGATCATATCGGAACTATCAAAGACTGTAGGCCTATATGTCTTCTAACTAGTGTATACAAAATTATTCTCGAGGTGCTTGCTTCTAGACTGAAATTGGTGATGTCGAAACTCATATCTCCAATTCAGTGTGCCTATATAGAAGAAAGACAAATCACTGATGGTATTATCATTGCAAATGAGCTGGTTGACTCTAGATTAAAAGATGGAAAATCGGGTGTTATTTTTAAGATTGATCTTGAGAAAGCATTTGATAGGGTCAATTGGAGCTACACGGAGTTTGTGCCGAGGAAAATGGGCAGCTCAAAGTGGTTATTTTCTGGGTTTTCATAAATGGGTCCCCTTTTGGGTTTTTTGGAAGTACAAGAGGTGTTATACAAGGTTGTCTATTATCACCTCTATTATTCAACATTGCGATAAAGGGTTTCTCAAGATTTTTAGATAGAGCGGAAAATTTGAAGTTGTTCAATGGCTTTTCTGTCTCTAGGAATGGTCTTGTTATCAATCACTTACATTATGCTGATGATACTATCTTTTTTTTTAGATAATAATAAGGAGAAATTAGTAAACTTATTCTCAACTCTCAAATGTTTTGAATAAATTGCTGGTCTCAAGGTGAATAGTTCAAAGACAAGACTCATAGCAATTGGTGACGTCCATGATATCAATGGTTGGGCCACTGAGTTTGGCTGCACAACTGATCCTATACAATTTTTGTATTTAGGCATGCCACTAGGAGCAAAGGATTCTTCTATAGCCATATGGGATCCCATCATCGAGAAATTTGAGACACGACTTTCACCATGGAGGAGAGGCAACTTATCAAGAGGTGGTAAACTTACTTTACTAAAGTGCATTCTAACGGCTTTACCTATGTACTTATTTTCTCTTTTCAAAGCTCCCAAATATGTTATCGATAAGCTTGAGATGAAAATGAGGGACTTCTTGTGGGAGTAAAAAGACAAGGATGGAAAATGTTCTCATCTTGTAAAGTGGAATTTAGTATATCTTTGCCAAAATCAAGGCGGTTTAGGGGTTTTAAATCTTAAAAGAATGAACCAAGATCTTTTGGCTAAGTGGTGTTGGAGATGGAGTATTGAGAAGTCACATCTTTGGTACAAAATAATTGAAGAAAAATATGGTCCTTACATCTCGGTTTGGATTCAAAGTAAGGTTACTTCAAGCACATGGGGTATCATGTTGGAGAACAATAGTGGAAATGGGACATCTAATCTCTGCTAATGCAAATATCATCATTCACTCAGGTGTTCAACTCTTTTTCTGGTATGATAATTGGGCTGGAAACAAGAATTTTGCTGAGGAGTTTACTGTGCTTTGCAAACTGGACATACTTTCACATGCTAGTGTTGCTCAACATATAACGACAGAAAGATCATGGCATTTTGATTTCAAGCGTTCCTTATCAAATGAAGAAACAAATCAACTTGTTACCCTCTTCGTCTTCATCGGTACGATTCCTCCAAATCTCGATACTTTAACAGACACGAGAAGATAATCCTTCACCATCACCGTTTCCTTTACAGTTAAGTCATTATATGACAAAATGATTGCAGCTGATGGTGTAGATGATTTTCCATGGAAGTTTGTCTGGAAAACATGTATTCCTCCGAAAATTAATTTTTTGGTGTGGTGTTCATTCCATGGTAAGCTCAATACCTTAGATATGTTACAACACAGAGACATGTATTTTTATAGTTCATGTGCCTTTGTGGTGATAGCCATGAATCCCAAGAACACTTACTACTGCATTGCAAGATTGCTGCAAAAATTTGGTCTGCTGTAACACCATCCGAAAATTGAGCATGGGTGTTTCCATCAAATGTGATGGCGTTAGCTCATACATGTCCAAACAACAATGATCTTTCTCATACAGGGAAGGTGGTAGGGGATCTTATACTGCAGTCGTCATTTGGACCATTTGGAGGGATAGGAATTGTCGTGTTTTCGAAGAAAAATACACTTACAATACTGATTTGGAGCTCTGTGACAATGTTAAATCTCTAATCCTTTCTTTGGCAGCAACTGCTGGGAATAGAGTACATACGAATTTCGCCAACTCAGTCAGCAATTGGAATACAGTCTTATTCTAATTTCTTAGTTTCACTTTGTTTTTTGATTTTCTAATTTGGTAGAACTCTTGTACATTCTACTCTCTTAATAAATTTTCTTCCTTACGATCAAAAAAAAAATAAAATAAAAAAATATGATAATTTATGGCGACACCCAATATCTTGATAAAATTCAAGAAAAGAAAGAAAATATCACAGTAACACTGGTTTTAGTCTATTTTGGAGGATTCTTACAAATATGCAGTAAGTTGTTACAATGATGATTAGAAAATAATCTAGAAGAAATAATGGATTTAGAAGTCTGATAAGGAATGGTGGATAATGTGAAACCTCTATCTTTGAGATCTTTTTGAATTTCTTCAAAAGAATTTTCATATTTACGGCCACTTGAAGACATCTTTAAGTATGGGAATGAAGAAGAAGTAAAGATTAAATATAGAAGAAATAAAATTTGCAGTAGCAGAAGCGGAACTTGCGGAAGAATGTTGAAGAAAAGTTGCGGAGAGAATGAAGGGAAAGTAAAAAGAAAAAAAAGAGAGGAAGATTAAGAAGGATATATATAGAGAGAAGGAGATATCGAAAAGATAAACTCATTAATGAGAAGACAAGACGTGACCGGTTGAGAAACGACGGTTATAAAAGACGAGTCAAGAAGTAGATGGTTGAAGAGACACGCGTAGTTCATTCTCGCGTAAAGTACGAGTCTTGTCGGTATAGGAAAAGATAGAAAGATAAGTGGTTGCGGCATTATTAAGAAGAGGTTCTCATATCTTTCTCTTCTTCGCAGAGAAGACATGAGAAGAGGCAAAATGTAGGAGTAGAATCTCGCAACAGCAGTTTCCCGGCGAAGATTTAACCAACAAATGTTTGCGAAAACCATCACAGACTGTTTGAGGAATGACGTAGCAGGTGACGTCAGCCTAATCACGAGGAAAGTGTGAAGACTTTGCGAGATTGAAGAACACGTGCGAAGAAAACCTTTGTAAGCTTGCGAGAATGACACAGGCCAGATCCGAAAATAAAGGTTGGCTTAGCTGTCATCCACTATGGAACATCCTATATAAAGGACCAAGTAGACTTGAGAGAGGGGGAGGATCTTTTTGGGGGAGAATAGTGAGAAAGCAAAGAGGAGAGAGAGAGTCCAGTGTAATTCTTATTTCCTTGTATTCTTATCATTCTTGTAAGATTCATAAAAGAAGTTAATAAAGATTTGGTGATCGTTCTTGAGGTTTGAGCAAATAATTGCCTAAACTCATTAAGGTGTGATTGCTGGGAAACCTGCAATCACAGTCAGCAAGGCCATGTCCACTTGCCCCACCACGTAATCATAATTTTTTTTAATAAGAACGGAAGCTTCATTGATAATTTAATTGAGTACTACATACCACATCAAGTTCGTCTTTAATGAGAGATTTGATCCAAATTAGGAAAATTGATAACAAACTTTGATTCTCCCTACTAGCTCTCTTTGATTCTACCTTCAAAATTTGAGTTCTTAGAGTATGTTTTTATTTTAAACATTGTGCCAATTGAAGTAGCAAGACCACCCATAATCATGATACCGTTTTTCACTTTTGAAATTTTCTGGTTCATCTCTGAATCAGGGACGGACCCAGAAATTAGCGTTGGGTGGGGCTAAACCTATGCCAATTTTCCAATTTTTTTCTTTTGTTCAACAAGATACTGAAAGTTTCTATAGGCTTAAAGAATGAATCAATGTTTTCAGTTTCTTTTGTTCAACAAGATACTGAAAGTTTCTATAGGCTTAACATGATTGGAATTATAACACCGAAAGAATTTTTTTTTTGATCAACCAGAATATAAAGATGCCAAATAAGAGTAGCATTCATAATATGTAAACACTATTGGAATCACTATTATGGTATGCTAACAAAATGTTTCAGACTCTTGATTCACAATTTTGCTAATTAATCCACTACACCTTATAATTTGAAATCAACAATTACCAAGTCTGCTCTCTAACTTTGTAGTATGATATACACGATTTGAACACCCTACTACCACCGTAGCATTGAATCATTAAAAATTAAGATGAACCGATGGGTGCTATATTAACCGAAGACCGAAATATCTAAAAACTAGTATCAACATCTACTATGTGGTTTGTAACCGAGATTAAGAATGAGAAAATTGGGAATGTCCCATTTTCACTAATTCGTTTGGGGATCTATCCCATAACGGAAAAAATTAAGGAATCTATACTAGTGAGAGAAAAAAACTTGTAAGTTGCTAACATCCCAGAAAAAAACTTGTAAGTTGCTAACATCCCACATGTGTGGGCTTACACAGGCGAATGGGTGACATTTCTACCCTCAACCTTTATAGATGAGTGACACGTCACCTAGCATATAAATGTGCACCACGTCACATATTATGCCGATGAGCGCCACGTGGAATGAAATCCGACGGTCAGTTATTTACATCACTACTTGAAATGATACTTTTACCCCCATTTAATAGAAAAATCACCAAACAAGTCTTCTTCATAATCCTTCTTCCACTGCTACTTGTACGCAGAGTTGAAAAAAAAAATCTACTGAAAGTTAAAGGAAAAATTAAGATAAATACTTTTCTGGGTTAATTTGAGTTACCTCCCCTGGCCAAGATCATAATTAGCGTTACCTCCCTCTGAAATTAAATTAGTGAAACCTCCCTCGTTACATTTTTCGTCCAAAGTTGGTTATCCCAGTCAGAAGCTTTGTACACGTGGACCAGTTTTTACACGTGGACTTTGACTCTCCCCTAGCCAAGATTATAATTAGCGTTACCTCCCCTACCAGTTTTTACACGTGGGAAAGTCAAAGTCCACGTGTAAAAAACTGGTCCACGTGTACAAAGCTGCTGACTGGGATAACCAGCTTTGGACGGAAAATGTAACGAGGGAGGTTTCACTAATTTAATTTCTATAGGGGAGGTAACGCTAATTATGATCTTGGCCAGGGGAGGTAACACAAATTATCCCTACTTTTCTTCATGATAAAACATGATAAACATAGTAACAATATCGATGCAAATCAAAAGAAATTATGAAATCAAGATTGTCTTTATATAAGTAATTAGTAGTATGTCTTGATGTTATAACATATAAAGAACAAACAGACTAGTTGGGCTAGTTCTAGTACTATTGTCTAACATTTAACCAAAGAAAATAAACTTTGGTCCAGCAACACACTATCTCAACATTTGCTTCTCAAACAGATCAAATTGAACTCGCACACGAAAATGAACATTGATCAAGATTACACATCAAAGTGGACTTTAGACTTCCTTTGCCTCTTTGAACCTGCATCATAGTTGAAATTGTTAATGGTCTGCTTCACAGGGCCCTTGTTGATATTTTTGATGGACACATTCACACTAGTTGATGCAACAGTAGTCTTATGCCATGTTTGTTTTGAAGAACTTACATGTTTTGAATCACTATGACTGGATTTGAGAAGAATTCGCAACTTCGAAGTAGAAAAAAAGAAAAGCTCTCTGATATCGGAGTTGTTCTTCCTTTAATAATACATAATCATCTCTAATAATAATACATCAACAGCCTAGACCTTTTTTTTCTCGATTTCTCTCTGCCAAATTTTTTTACTTTGAAAACCTATGCTCCTCTCGATTTCTCTTCTCTACAGAGAAGATAACCAAAGTCACTAACCTTTCACTCGCCCGTCTGATCCCAAACACGTGTTATGCCAGGTGATGTGTCACGAATCTGACGGTTAAGGGCAAAAATGTCCATCAGTCGCATGTGTAACCTCACACATGTGACATATTAATCACTTAACAGTTTTTTTTCTCTCTTTAGGATAGATTCATTAATTTTTTCCGTAATGGGATAGATCCCCAAACGAATTAGTGAAAATGGGACATATTCCTAATTTTCCCATTAAAAATCAAATAAAGTAAGAGTACTTAAATGTCTTGAGAACTATATTCATACAACAACATCAATGGGTACTGTACTCATACGATGAATGAGCAATGGTACTAACCAGTTAACTCTGGCAATTTTTACTTAGGTTATGTGGGTCAAATCATGACTATCAATCTAGACTATCAAGTCCTTTTACTCAATAATCATCTAATTTTAAAGATATCTGTACCAAAACCTCAAGATGGATCGACTCATAAGTGATCCTTTTTAGTAGAAGATAACCAATGAAACCCTTTGTAGTTATAGTTTCCTAGAATCTAGTCTACATACAAAATCCAAACGCAAGAATCACCAAAACAAATAAAAGCAATTTTGAAACACTTAAAAAACCTAAACGTACAAGTAAAAATTAATAATCATCATACCATTGGTGATTTAGAAGATTTCGATCAAAATCAAGTCAAATCATAAGGGTTTTGACTCTTTTGAGTAAATACTTGGTGATGATGACTAGGTTGTTCTTGTACCTGTTGATGCTGTTATTCATCTTGTGGATGGTGAAACTCCTTCTACTGTTGAAAATCGTTCGATGAAGCCTTTGGATCCTTGGGAAATCCCTGGTGCTCTTGAGGATGATTTCTCTGACTCCAATCAGATAACTAAATCTGAGTTCTCCAACGCATCGGAAGTTCTGAACACAATTACCATGGGGCTAATACTAAATTCGCAACTAATACCTATAGTAAAAAAAACGTTTGCAGCTATGAGGGGGCGAGCTAAAGCCCCAGTTAGCCCCCTCATAGGCCCGTCCCTGCTCTGAATGCCGGTGATGTGACATGATTCTCATCAAACATGGATAACGCCGGTGATGTGACATAATCATGATACACTAATGCATAACGATTGTCAAAATAAAGGAAGCATAACCATGTCAAAATTAAGAAAACTTATAAATTTCCTTTTTAGGGATTCTTAATTTCCAGGCTAAGTTATGGAAACCCTTTCCTTCCAAAACTGTTTCGTTTAAAATACTTATAAATACCCCATCAAAAAAAAAAAAAAAAATTAACCTATAAATACTGTTGTTTGGTTTGCAATAACTTCAATTCCAGCTTTTGTGAAATCACACGAGGGGTAAACAAATCACACGAGAGGTAAAACAGCAGTTGAATCTCTATCAGCAGTTGAATCTCTATCGTGGTAGTATACGATGGCATTAAGGAGAATTCAGAAGGAATTGCAAATGCTCCAAAGTGATCCACCTGTTTCTTGCAGTGCAGGTCCTGTAGGTGAGGATATGTTTCATTGGCAAGGCACCATAACGGGACCAACAGACAGCCCGTTTGCTGGTGGTCTGTTTTTCATCGACATTCACTTTTCAACAGATTACCCTTTGAAGCCACCAAAGGTTGCTTTCATAACACCTGTTTTTCATCCGAATATCAATAGAAACGGGGGAATCTGCCTCGACATTCTCAGAGCACAATATTGGAGTCCAGCCCTTACCATATCTAAGTTGTTGCTGTCTATTTGCTCACTGCTTACTGATCCAAATCCTGATCATCCCTTGATGCCTGAGATTGCGCAAATGTACAAGAGTGACAGAGCCAAGTATGATATGACTGCCAGATCCTGGACCCAGAAATATGCAATGTGATGAAATAATGTGAATCTGCCAGGTCTAATGTCCAATGTTCTATCCAGTAGATAAAAAATAACTAGAACAGGGATAGAGAAAAGTGAAGGCTGTTCTTGGCTAGTTAGCTTGTTAGCCAAACGCCATTCTAGTCTAAATTCCTGACATGAATTGGGGAAATATGAACAACAAATGAAGAGATTCTAAAGCTCAATTTGAGAGTTTTTGTAAATTTGTACCAAATTCTTTACTATTTTAATATTTGCATTTGGAATGATTTGGTAACTTCAATCTTATTTATTCAAAATAACAACCAACAAACCAAAAACTGGCCCTTCGCTACTTGTCATGTCAAAGTCGAGCACGATATCATGTCTATTCAAATCCGTAGTGGTCTAATCGATATCTGCTGAAATATTTGCAAGTGTTGCTGCCGTTAAGAATTAAGAATTTGCTGCAAATACAATCTAAGACTGGTAGGCCTCAAAAGAGTCCAACTTTATGCTCTGCACAGCCTATCAACAGGCTGCACAACATGCACGCAACACACATAAACACGTGGGATGGCACATCACAACATGTTAAGAAAGCACGTCATAATATGTATAAAATACTACACAATATGCAACAATACATCATATTTTGTGTATATTTTACAAAAGAGCCTTTGTTCGAGCCAATTATTGACATTTTATTATCGTTATGTTGACTTATTTTCATAATAACACATGTAATACCTAAATATTTAGAGAACATTTATATTGAAAAGTGTAAAATAAATATAGCCGGCACAACACAGCACGGCACATCACGTTTATTTTTTGAACACATCCCAGCATAGCACGCCTTTTTGTACGGCACAACACGACACGTCATATTCTCTGGCACAGCAAAACACGAGACATAACATGCTAAGCAGTGATTTCGAGGGCTGCGCTGTGTCGGGCCGGTATGTTTTACACCTCTAGATGAACCAATCATACTCATGACACCATATATTGGTAACAGTATTTTGTTTAATATTAATATACTAGTGACACCAGCATTCTCAATGTTGTTTGAAAGTTAATTCCAGCCCAAACCCAAATCATCACAGTAAATTGGCACAAAAACCCCTAGTAGGCTCCCCAACATGCCCCTCATACAAGAGTCTGTCATACACCACACGTGTACCGCTGAGAATGACTATGTTTGGTTATAAGTAATCATCAGATCTTGTTTTCTGAATTCGTTACTCCATTACAACAACACTGTCCAAGATCTGATCATCATCTTCATCCATCTTTTCTTCTCTCAAGTGAAACATTAATTTGGAGATCAGAGAACTAATAATATCGATTGATCGTCTCTTTCTCCTTCTCATCTCTAATCAGATGTACTTGTTCTCGCAAGCCAGTGAGTGTATATCAAAGAAAGTGAGAAATTTCTTCAATTTCTTGTAGTAATTTTGAATAATTTCAGTTGATTTGGTTAGTTTTTTTGATTTTCTTCCGGTAATCATTCATATCTCAACAACATTTCCTCCTCAATTTGCCCAGATTACATTTCCTGAAACCAAAATCATTATCTTCACAAATCGATTGTGGTTTTTGACTTCCAAATTAAATGACCAATAAGAAAAGGAAGAAGCAAAATGGTGGTGTATATCCGGAAGATTTGGTACGGGCGGACTCGGAAAAAAAAAAAACCCAGGTAATTTTCTTGTTCTTCTATTGGATAATTGATTAAGTTTTGGAGTTAATTAAACACAGGATGTTGTTAGACTGTAAAATGAATTAAGCTGCTAGTCCAACATTTTGTTGTTTTGATCTATTTTTCTCTACCAGTATTTTGTTGTTTCTTACTGTGCTAAATTTGGTCTCTTACTGTGCTAAATTTAGCTTCTTTGATATTCTGTTTTAGGGTTTGTATATATCCATTGAATTATTAGTCCAATAGTAATAGGATTTATAGTGAATTTGGGTTTAGCGTTTATTCTTCTGAATTTATTATACTGACTGTATCTTAATTTTTGGAATTTGGGTCTTATCGTTTTGGGTTGATTTGGGATTTCTTGTTTTTGTTCTGTTGTTGTGTGGTGTTTGAAGTTCTGTTGTTGGGATATTGGATAGGGGTTGTGGTGTTTTTCCACATCTTCTATGATGTTATGGTGTTTCCGACTTGCAAAGAAGTTCCAAGCCCCTAACAGGTAATGTATTTTAATAACAATTGTTGGTGTCGATACTGTTCCAATTCTGGTTGCACACTCATGGATACTACCACATTTTCCATTTTATTCAACAGAAATGACCTCGGAGCACAGAGAAGTTGTGTTGATTTATTTCACTGTTTTTTTTCTTAATGTTTGGTTAAACTTAAAATGTTGAATTTGGTTAACTGAATTTAGCAGTAATTTTCTTCCCTGATGAACTTAACGACGGCAAGTATCTTGAAACCGGGAATAATCTCGATTGCAAGATTTATTAAATTAAACTAGCAAGATTTATTAAATTAATCAAAGCTCATTTACAAACCCATTTTACCCGTAAATTTAAAAGAAATCAATTCAAGACTTAAGTTATAATGAACACTGAACTTAGATGACTGCAAAATAGCTAAATGGTCTGTTTCTTTTGAGTAATAATGGTAATTACTCTCTGGGTCTCTTTCTCTCTTTAATGATTTATTGTTGGTTCTTCATTTGGAAACTTTCATTGTACAAACCTAGAAATGTCGACTAGTGATTGTTGCTTGTTTTCGCAGAGGAAAGCAAGAAAGTTTTGGTCATGAGGCGGAAGAACCAATTCAAAATAATCTCAAGAGAAAGCAACAGGCATCTACTGACCAAAACAAGAGAAAGAAAAACAAAATGAACGTGGAAGGCAGTCCACAAACCAAAGCTACAGCTGATACAGATACCCAGTTGAAAAAAAATTCTCTTGAGGCAGAGGGACTAATTCAAAATCATCTCAAGAAAAGGCAACCAGACCACAACAAGAGAAAGAAAAATAAAATGAACGAGAAAGGCAGTCAGGAAGAAGCAGCGAGCAAGACAACTGCAAGTTTCTCAGGTAGAAGAAACTGCTAGTCCAACATTTTGTTGTTTTGATCTATTTTTCTCTACCAGTATTTTGTTGGTTCTTACTGTACTAAATTTGATCTCTGAGCTTCTTTGATATTCTGTTTTAGGGTTGTATATATCCATTGAATTATTAGTCTAATAGTAATAGGATTTTTCGTGACTTTGGGTTTAGCGTTTATTCTTCTGATTTTATTATACTGACTGTATCTTAATTTTTGGAATTTGGGTCTTATCGTTTTGGGCTGATTTGGGATTTCTTGTTTTTGTTTTGTTGTTGTTGCGTTTGAAGTTCTGTTGTTGGGATTGTGTTAGGGGTTGTGGTGTTTTGCCATGCCTTCTCCTCTTTGGTGTTTTTTCATTATTGAGCCCTCTACACCATGGTTAAAAGCTTTGTGGTTTATTTTGTGCAATATGTTTTGACTGTTTTAAAATCCATTCTCAATAATACATTTTCCTTTGTTTTTTTCCTCAACAGGTCCAAGGAGGGCTTACCAGAGGGTCAGCAGTCTAAAGTTATTTGAGGATATTGCTAACCATGTATGTTACACTTATAATCTCAATGTTTTTTTATTTTGTCGTGGTTAGTTTTTCTGTGGCATTCATCTTGCTCATGCTACATTTCCATTTTGTTTCTTAACAGGTCCAGGGGGAACCAATATGAAAACACTAGCTCTTTCGTCTGCAGCAACTTTTTTGTGGGTGTCAACAACAACATTTTTTTGAGGTCTTCATGTTGTGATGGCGACATTAGTTGTTCCAGTCTGATCGTTAGGTGTTTAGGTTAACTATCTGTATACCAAGTACTATCAGGTGAGGTATTTCTGGAGAGCAATCACTGTATTTTGTGTGTAAGGTAACTGTTTTCTGCAGGTTGAAAGAGATGAAACAAAAATAGTGGCTGATTACTTCTCATTAATAAAGAGTACTTGATGAACAAAGGCATTCTAGACCATCTCAACATTTTCATGAGTGTAGTTATTCATAGTAGTGGTACTGTATTGTTCTGTTAGTGTCCAGTCCAAAACAAATTAAAGAGACAGACATCTGTATGCTATATGATACCACTGCACATCTGTATGCTATATTACATCTGCATTCTACACATCTGTATGCTATATAACATCAATATATATATATTGACGATTATGCTACAACTGGAAAGTTTTGTAATGGAAGAAGAATCGCTATTGATTATCAACTAATAGTACCCTGCATTTTCTATTGGGCAACATGTAGTAGCAATGATTTTAAGTGTCTGCTTCGTGATTAGACTTGGTAATGCACTTTCTGTTGTTTCAAGTTCATGTTAATCTTCTTGTCGTTTTACTCATTTTGACTGAGTTTGTATATCATGCTTATTTGTATATATAGGATTGATATAATTGAAGCTCTTACTCGTTGTTGGTGCTGGAGGTAGTAATGCTTCTGTCTCTTGTGCCAAGGATCCACTGGGTCGGGTCCTATGTTTGAGCTAGGAGCTCGACACTAGCATCCCGAAGGGTGAGCTGAAGAAGTCGACCGAAGTTGGTGTTGGAGCCGAGACCTCCTTTACGAGGATGATCTTGATTTCGCCGCGAAGCTGGTCTTGCTTACTGTAGAACCACCTCATAAGCTCCTTGCTGAGAAACCTTTGCCGCAGAATCCTTCTTCCGATTCGCCTACGCAAAATGCTCCGAAGACTACTGCCTATGCTACAACTGAGCAAACTGGTACCAGCCTTGAGCCGCAATCCCTATCTATTGTAGACTAACACTCTCATAGCACCGTATGGGAATGTGGTGGTGGTGGAGACGTAGAATCGTATATGCAGAAGCATTATGATACTTTCTCTCAGAATAATAGTAAGTCGTGATACTCTTTATGCAGCACCGTTACCTTATTTCTCACATGTACTTAAAGTTAGGACTAGATGAGAGTTGAGACCATTTTGTACCATAACTGATTGGTTGGGCCATTTTGTACCGTAAAACATAGGCTGCATATTCCCTTCGCATTTGATCTAGTTCACCGAAAAACAACCATTAGGGAATGGTGGACTTATTCTGCACAATCTTATCACCTCTACAGTACAGCTGAAAGTTGTTCCCCACACCTGCATATCCCAGATAATCTTTTGGTTGATTCTGAAATGCTTGAGAAGGATAACCTATCACCATTGCTTTTGATCCGAACTCTTTTCAATTTTGAAAACTTTTACTAGCCTGAAAATCTAGCGAGTGGAAGCTATTGGACACTGTTGATTTCTCCTAAAGTATTATTTTTGGTCGTTTATCTAGGAATATCTCCATCTATCTTTTTGATTTGATCTTTGCAAATTTGACTCCTCAATTTATGTGTTCAGTGCTTGTATTTGATAATCTTGTAGTATCACGCTTAGAATTTATTGAACAATATATCACCTTTTTATTTCTTTGATTTTCAGAAACTTGCCCGAGCTGGTTCCCCAAGAGAATGACATTGAAGATGCAAAGACACACCTGATGGATGAGATAGCTGATGATGATATAGAAGAAGTCATTGGAGTTTACTGCCCTATATCCCTTGTTCAACAGTTGAAAGGATGGCAAGGCGCATCCGCGGTTCACTCCATATCTGATGAAATTTACGTCCCCAATCCATATGTTTGTGCAGCATGATTTTTCTAACATCATCCTGTGCCTTAGAAGTCGCTGCCGAAACTTTTGAATGTATCTGCACTGTGTGCAGTGGTAGATGATCTGGAACGGTTAGATTTGGTGATGGACTTACTGTTTTTTCAATTGTATCTTAGTCCTCTTTGTAGTCTCTGTCATATTGACCGAGTTTGTATGATAATCTTTGCACACATAAGATTTGTATGGTTGCGAATCTTACAACTTAGTAGTTAAGCATGTCATTGATAATCTGTACACACATAAGATTCGTCTGAGCTGAGCCAACTGGCTCTCTTGGGAGTTGTGCTGTCCATAGCACAGGCAGCTAGTATTAGTAATAGTAGGTTTTTCTTGGAAGTTGTTGTGGGGTGGGCAATGGCCAATTTTTGGTGAAGAATCTGACAATGACTAAAGCCTGACAAGTGACTAATGACTTGCACGCCAACAAGTTTTTTCTGTCCCCCAGACTCTCAGTCTCAGGACAAGTCTTACAGCTATGATGTTGTATAGTGTGGTGCGGTGGAGGGATAAGCATGACAAGCGACAATGCGAAAATGCTAAACGCCCAATGCTCCCTTCCCCACTCCTTTCCCCCGCCTATGTGTCAAGCATCTGTTGGTTAAACCCAATAATAATGGGAGCTCTTACTAATCTTAATATAGGGATCAAGGGCTAAGAGCAATGACACGTAATGGAGGAAAGGAGTGGGAGAAGGGATTGGGGGAAGTGTAGCACTTTCGGCGACAATGACTTGCACAGGAACAAAATTTGGCTAAGAGCAATGACACGTAATGGAGGAAAGGAGTGGGAGAAGGGATTGGGGGAAGTGTAGCACTTTCGGCGACAATGACTTGCACAGGAACAAAATTTCTTCGTCTCGTCTCTCAGACTCAAGGTAGAGTTGGCTGGTTGTTTTCACAAGTGCAAACTTGTAACACTGGACTATGAGTGGCTGATAAGAAATCACTGAACCACTGTATTGTAGGGTTATACCTTCGCGAAAAATTGCTTGGAGCATCTTTAGGTTTGACAGCATGACACCATGGGATTTGTTGTTTGAAAGTTGGTTTTAACTTTTTCAAATCTGAAGTTTGATTTTTCTTAAAACCCGAGTAAATTTACCTAGCTTTTTTAGGGGCCATTCGAAAGGAATTAGGGGCCAACAATAAAACAAAATAGGGTCACCCAAACCTAAATTGAGTTCACCCTTTATCAATAATTTCTAGAATCGATAGATAAAATGATTGTTATCTACCGATTATTCTTCATTCAAAAAATTCAATTTTTTCGTACTAAAATTAAACACAATCGGTAGATAATGAACACAATTTACTACCGATTATGGTAGTGCCAAAATTCGAAATTGAAGAATTTTTTCAAAAACTCGTTTTGGGGCCACTATATAATTGGAAGTTTAATTAACTTAAAATATTACCGAATATGGTAATTCTCATTTCAAAATGCCACTATATAATCGGAAGTTAAGTTCACTTACCTTACTACCGATTATGGTAGTACCAAAATTCGAAAATTGAAGAATTTTTTTCAAAAACTCGTTTTGGGGCCAGTATATAATCGGAAATTTAATTAACTTAAAATACTACCGAATATGGTAATTCTCATTTCAAAATGCCACTATATAATCGGAAGTTAAGTTCACTTACCTTACTACCGATTGTCATAATTAGAAATGAGTTTTTGAAAAAACCCTTAATTTTTGAATTTTTGGAAGATATGTCATTGGAAAAAACTCCGGAATATACGATGGCCCAAAAATCAGAATTTTGGAAAAACAGAGATTTTTTCAAATTTTGAACTTGTAATAATCGGAAGTAATATAATTTACATAAACTCCCGAATATATGTTGCCACCTTCTAAAATGTCCCTTAGAACCACCTAGAGCCATGGCATGGTAGGTTTCACCACAATAATATTCAGAAGATATGTCATTTGAATAAACTTTGGAATATACGATGGCCCAACAATCAGAATTTCGGAAAAACAGAGATTTTTCATATTTTGAACTTGTAATAATCGGAAGTAATATAATTTACATAAACTCCCGAACGTATACTGCCTAACCTTCTAAAATAGCCCTTGGAACCACCTAGAGCCATGGCATAGTAGGTTTCGCCACAGTAATATTCGGAAGATACGTCATTTGAATAAACTCCCGAATATACGATGGTCCAAAAATCAGAATTTTGGAAAAACAGAGATTTTTCAAATTTTAAACTTGTAATAATCAGAGGTAAATTTAGTTAACCAAATCTCCGATTATTGAGTGGCTCGACAATCAAACTCGCCAAAATCCTTAGGTTTTGGCATTTTGAAACGACCATACTCCTTGGTATTTTTGATTACCGTGTCTCTACATCAATATATTCGGAAGTCTAAAAATTCTTTAAGCTACCGATTATAACTATTTTGTTCATAGGAAAATATGACCAAAAATATTCGGAAGTTAACCTATAATTCTATCTCTCGAATACTGTCGATGTTCTTGAGAAATGAAGAACACAACTACATTCAGGAGTTTAAAATCATGAATATCTCCCGAATCTGGGAAAAACAGAAAAACCCTAGAAAAAAAAATGAAACAAAATTTATTCAAATACTGCACCTACTACATTCGAAAGCATGCTTCTTATTTTGGCTACCGAATGCATTCGGATGATAAAAATAATATATTATCTCGCGATTATATAAGGGCAATTTTGTCATTAAAGAATATACGAGATAAGTGACGTTATTTTGTTTTATTGTTGATTCCAAAATCTTTTTGAATAACCCCTAAAAACGTTAGGTAAATTTAACTTATTTCTACATGCATCTTTAAACGTAATCATGACCGACATCCTTCGAGTTGTGATTACATTTTGGTTCTCGCGCGATGGATTGTGACATGCTTGTGTTGTCAATAATCAAACCAAGAGAAAAAGATGCAAGGAATCATTACACTATTCCATGAATAGCAACCTAGCCCAATTTCTAGAGGCACACGATAGCCCATATAGGTTAGCTGGTTTGCCAGCTGGCTTTTTCTTGGAAGCTGTGGTCGATAGTACGCACTACGCAGGCAGGTAGTAATTTTTTTTTTCTTGGAAAATGTGGTGAAGACAATATCCTAAAGTTTACCTCCGAAAGGAGTAAGGATTAAAGATTAACCGTAATTTCTTCCCGTTGGAAACTCCACAAAAAATAAAAAACGAATCAAAAATTTGTGGAAAATTCAATGGGATAAAACAACTGATACCTTCTTGCTCGTATTCTCTACATCTTGAGAAATCAAACCAACTACTCCCTCCATCTTAAATTAAGAGTCCGCTTTGACTTTGTCAAAATATTAATGAAAACCTATAAAATGTCATGACTAGCCCTTAACTATCATATTTAATGTTATGTTATTACCAAAACTAAACTTATTAGTGTTAAAAATTCTAAAATGGATGTTATTATTATTTTAGAAAATGTTTTAAGAAATAAAAGCAAATTATACTGCTTTTATTATGAAATCCACCATTTAAGAATTTTATTTTCTTCTTTTTTTTTCTTCCATTTGATTTTGGTTTCGCACTAAAATTTTGGAGTCTTTGAAATTTTTATTTGAGAAGAAAAAAATTGAAATTGTAGATTATTTCCTCTTTAGAAATACTTGACCATGAATTTGAGATTTTGTCATAAATTCTTCCATGATGCTTCAAAAACAGAGATGAAAAGATTAATACAGATGAAAAGATTATGTAAGAAGAAGTAGAAGTTTTATTTATTAGGAATTTTATAATTATCCATAAATGTTTTTTTTTTTTTTAAGAAAGGATTGACAATTAATACAAAGTTATTGAGTACTTGTTTTCTTCATTATATATGATGATAATATTTAAGATTTTAAATTAAAAATGATTTTATGATTATTAAAAATAAAGACTATATTTGATAGTTTAAGGGAAAAGTATGTCTATAAATAGAGTGGACAGATAAAAATGGACAGACCAACGTAAAATTAGGACAGATAATTTGGGACAGAGGGAGTATCACTCTTTCTCACACTTGCTCAGGATCACACGAAAACATATTATTTTTTCTTTTCAGAAAACCAGCCTTATAATGACTTAAGAGAATAATTAAGTTTTAATGGAAATAAATATTGATTAACTACCCAAAATTAATCTTCCGTAACAGTCAGAAAACAGGCAGAATATAATACCAAAATTAATGAAAATTAATTAGAAAATAATTTCCTTAAAACGTTTTTGAAACCAAAAGTCAAATTTGCAAAAAGTTATTTTTTCAAATCACACCTCCAAAGACCCCCGTTCTTTCAGACTTGAACCCAAATCTATAATTTGGGAGCCCAAAATAATACCACCCCACTATTTCTCTGAATTCGATATAATATTACAAAACAATGTTTTTAAATAGTGGAAATTTATGAGAGAACCCACGTTTGGTTCCTCTCTCTTTAGAAACCCGCCAATAAGATAGTATATATGTATAGCCCAAAATACAAAATGTACGGTCGAGATTACTAGGTCGAGATTACTAGTTTTAGATTGAATTTAGGTTTTCATATTTTACGTGAGACTTAACTACCGTTTACAAATTACGGCTTATTAAAAAAAAATAGTTCAACTAAATTATTAAGAAAAGGCCGTTGACTTGGACTATGGTGCGTTTTTTATGGGCGTTATACGAGGGAAGCTAAATTTTAGTCTCAACTTCCCCTAATTAAACTCCCATCTTACTCTCTCCCAATTAAAGTCATTTAGTGTTTCACTGCCTCTTAAAGTCTCCTTTCTCAACAATTGCTTTTCTCCGTCTTCTTGTATGGATTAGAAATCCATGTCGTTCCTAAAAATCTAATCGAGTATACAGAGAAAATCTGTTAAGTATTTTCACCTTTTTCCTTCTCTTAATAACTCAACTATGCACTCTCTCACTGTTTTTCAAAAATAATCTATGCAATTATTGTTAAAATTTTTTGAGGAATTTAATTGATTAGGTCGTTAAGATTTTTAAATTAAATTTTTGTTAAAATTTCTCAAGCAATTTTTCTTTATTTATCATGTTGATGATTAAGATTTAGCCTTTTCTCGTCCGGTTTGGTTTCCTTAAATGTGTGATGAACTTTAAGATGTTTGTCATTATTCCGTATTAGCTGCATGTGTGCTTGTTTGATTATTCAGGGAGAGAAAATATCTAAAAGCTTTGCCAAGGAACCAGTAAAGTGCTTGAGTGAAATTAATTGTGGTTAACACACGATTGTGAAAATTTGAATTTTCAACGCGCTAGAGGTGATAATTGCAATTATCAAATAATTATGAAAATTGAATTTCTTAGTGGGAATATGGTCATATTTACAACTTCCTGAAACTCATTTGGTCGCAAAGCGTGAAAATTAAAACTTTTAGTGGGCTGATGGCGACAAAAAATTATGACAATTGAAATTTTTAGGGGGCTGGTGATGGTTACATTTCACCTCGTGAAATTTGGAATTTTCCTAAAACTCTATAAGTTGTGAAAATTGGAATTTTCCTTATAATTTTCACAACTCATGGTGATAATTTGGTTTGTTTGGTCGGCTACAATAATAATTTTTCTGAAAAGTGAGTAGTCACAAAACCTAATTAGTGTGAAAACTGGAATTTTCCAAAATATACATGGGTGATAATTGGTTTTATTTGGTCGATTGCAATAAAAAAAAATTTATGGCAGAAAACAAATAAACGTGATAAAAAAATAAAAATGAATTATTTAGGGAAGGTTTTTGTAAGGAGAAAACGTCATTTAGAGAGATATCTTAGGAGAAAATTATGATGGGTAGTCAAATGAATTATAAATGGAGTTATTTTACGGTTCATAATTTGTTATAACCGTTTTTTTTTAATAAAAACAAAAAAAATTGATTTTCTTAGTAGAAGGTTATTTATGTAAACACCTACTACTAATAAATAAATATGAGTTATTGGTATATGAAATTCCAATGGTGGGTTTCATATATAAAAAAAATGTAAAAATGGGCTACAAAAAAAATTCCCCTTTTTAAATATATATCTCCCACCACTTCCGCTAAAAATGTATAAATGATCATTATATCATTTATTGAATGATAGTTTAATCATAATGTTCAAACCTCTTCAAAAGAGGAAAAAACAGAGATTTTGAGAGAAAACACTTCCAGCTGAGCTGAGCTTTGGTACCCAGGAACCAGAGCTGAGCTGAGCCGGTGGCTCTCTTGGGAGTTGTGGTGTCCATAGCACAGGCAGCTAGTATTAGTAATCGTAGGTTTTTCTTGGAAGTTGTCGTGGGGTGGGCAATGGCCCAATTTTTGGTGAAGAATCTTACAATGACTAAAGCCTGACAAGTGACTAATGACTTGCAGGCGAACAAAATTTCTCTGTCTCTTATAAATCTCACTTTCGATAAAAAAAAATAATTCCTCAGTCTCCCGGACTCTCAGTCTCAGGTCAAGACTTACAGCTATGATGTGATGTTGTATAGTGTGGTGCGGTGCAGGGATAAGCATGACAAGCGACAATGACTTGCACGGGAACAAAATTTCTCCCAACACTTCCCCTGCACATGTATAAATGATCATTAATATCTTAGTTCATCTCATAGTTTTCTCTGCTGCTGAATTCTGATTTCACTAACCGTAACAAACCATTTGTTCATTTCAACAACCCTTCTGTGTGATCATCATCTTCTTTTCTTCTCTCAAGTGAAAACTGTGATCTCATTCTCCTCTGATCCCTACTCAGAACTCGGTTCTCGCAACTGAGTGTTCTGCTGAAGAATGTTTGAAATTTCTTCTAATTATCTTCATAATAAATCTGTCAGTTGGATTCGATCACAGATTGAAGCATTTTCCTGTAGTAATTTTGCATAATTTCAGTTGATTTGGTTAGGTTTCTTGATTTATTTTCTTCCGGTAATCATTCGTTTCCCAACAAATTGGTCGTAGTTATTGACTAGGTTCTCTGAAATGACCAAAAAGAAAAGGAATGGTGCTTTAGATCCTGATGAATCGGTACGTGCGGATTCGGAAAAACCCCAGGTAATTCTTCTTTCTCTTTTTTCTTTTCTTTTTTTCCGTGGATAATTAATCAAGTTTTGAAGTCAATTAAACACATGATATTAAGCTGCTATTCCAACAGTTGTTGTAATTAGTGATCAAATGTATGTATTGGTCTGTTTTGATCTTATTTTCTCTACCTTATGTGTTTTTATCACTTTGGATTTCTTATATGTACCAAGATTTTGTCGTTTCTTCATCTTAACTTCTTTGATCTCATATTGTATGGAAATATCCGGGTTGTTCCGTTTTACTAGTTCTTGTGGAGGTTTGGAATCCATGAACAGCATTGGTAGTTTGATGTCTATTTAATGAATCTTCCTGCAAAGGGTTGTGGCCTTTTTAATGTTAATCTGGAGGTGTTTTAGTAATAGCTTCCCATACATAAATTGACATCTATGGGTGATCTAGCTTACGTATAGCTTCCCATACATGAGTGATCTAGAATCTAATCCAGGTTCTTATATAAATTGACATTTATGGATGTGTATGTCAGGGAGCCGAGATATCAGAAACCTGATGCTGCTGCATCAGTCGTACAGAAGCTGACAGAAGTTTACACTTTGAATCACTAGGCCGAAATTGGTGCTCCTGCTCTCGTCTATGCTTGGTGGCTCTCGTTTGCTGTGCTCTTGCTCTCGTCTCCTGTTTCATGAACTATGTTTATTTGGTGTGCTCCTGCTCCTGCCTTTGTATTCGGATTTGGTTCAGATAGTTTCAACTGTGGTGTTCAAGTTTATTTTTATTTGGTCAGAGACCTTAGAGACATAGCTTTTTATGTAGGCAACCGAACTCAATTTTTTTCGTTTTTATGGTCTATAGAATTTTGAGTTAATAGTAGTTTTTTTTTTTTTTTTGAAGCATGAGTTAATAGTAGTTGTCACTGTGTCTAGCCTGTTTATCTTTTAACCAGTTTGCTGTGTCTTTTGAAGCATGAGTTAATAGTAGTTGTCACTGTGTCTAGCCTGTTTTATCTTTTAAAGCATGAGTTAATAGGAGTTGTCACTGTGTCTAGCCTGTTTATCTTTTATCTTTTATGGTCACCCTGCTGCACGCCTTTGGCCGAAGATAGAACTGAGTCTAGGTAATACAACTTAGCAGGTTTTGCGAAACAAAACTCAACCCAACGAGAGATACTGGGACAATGAGCTCTCACCTCTTTAATGATGCTGGACCTGTCAACGAGATTGAAGGCGTTGGAAAAATCTATGAGCAACATGGTCTTGGACGAATCAGCACCTTGTAGCTCCAGCAATCTATTAGCCGAGTGCAGAATAGCTTCACCACCGCACGGAATACCAACACCATATTGGTATTTGCCCAGATATGAATTCAAAGCTTTACTAACCGAGGTGGCTGCTAATTTTGAACAGTCTCCTCCAAATAGTCCCTACCGCTATAGGTCGCAACCCTCCATCAGGTTTTAGCAATGGGGTGGAGAGTCTCGTTCCGGTCGATCGCCGCCTCTCCTCTGTAGGAACAATGTCCGAGTCCATTAGATTTGGCTGCCTTGTGGGAATTATATCTGTTTGTTTCCCACAACTCAAACGTGCGAAGAGTTTCATATTCACAATAATGTCTTTGTTTCTCCTTCTCTGTATTACACTCACAAACAAGTTTTGAGTTGAACTTTTTTCTCCCAAGCAAAATCTAAAGGGGTGAATTGTTGCCACATACGGATTGTGATCTAAGACATCCTCCAAATACCTCTTTTTTCTCCCAGTCGTACCAGCACCACCACTGAAACGTCTGAAGGGAATATAGATTTGTTTTTACATAAAGGTATGTAGAGTAATATAAATTTACTTTACCTTTTCTTAGCTGATTTGTTTTTACAATTTTAGTAAAACCAAATTAGTAATATAAATTCTCCTA
This sequence comes from Papaver armeniacum, assembly GCA_023531295.1. Classification (NCBI taxonomy): domain Eukaryota; kingdom Viridiplantae; phylum Streptophyta; class Magnoliopsida; order Ranunculales; family Papaveraceae; genus Papaver; species Papaver armeniacum. The sequence goes on from JAJJWW010007085.1 coordinate 116,216, forward strand.
TCACGGGGTGCAAATCTGAAGGGCTATCAGAAAGTACAGAAGGGATGAAATCTCTTTGTCTCCAAATCTGAAGGGATAGCTGTATACCTATCTGAAACTAATGAAATAGCTGTGACACATGATGCGGGTGCATCTTAAAATAAAGAATTGCTTTAACACATGAGGCGTGTACATGAATCTAAAACTAAAGAATTACCTTTAACACATGATGCGGGTATATAAATCGTAAACAAAAAAATAGCTTTCACACATGATGCGGGTACATGCATCAGAAACACAAGAAATAGCTGTGGCACATGATGCGGGTATATGAATCTAAAACTCAGGAAATAGCTATGGCACATGATGCCGGCATATGAATCTGAAACTAATGAAATAGCTGTGACACATGATGCGGGTGCATGAAGCACAAACTCAAGAAATAGCTTTGGCACATGATACGGGTACATGAATCCTAAAATGAAGAAATTGCTTTAACACATGATGCATGCGCAAGAACAGTGGACAAAAGAGTGTTCTTCCGTATTTTAACTAAAAAAACAAAAAAGTAAGGTTTTTTTGTTTATCAAAAAAAGTAAAGTTTTCTTCCGCGTATTTGTTAGGATATATATATTTTTTTTTATAGTATATGGGTCTTACAAATGATCACTTTTAGGCTAGCCCCAATCGTGGTCCAAGATTCAAGCAGAATCTTGGTTCCACGTCACCAAAACACCTCGTCCGGGCGCAGTGGGAACCCAAGATCCCCGGATGAAACGCAGTTCGAACCTACGTGCAACGCAGTTTGAAACTGCGTCTCATAGGGAAACTCACAAAACGCAGTTTCAACATGCGTATTGACCTTGTTGACCCGTCAACACGCAGTTTGAACTTGCGTTTCATAGAGAACCCTAAAACTTACAGAAGCCGACCCAGCCTTCTTCTCTTTTCTTTCTTCCAAACCGCACTAGAGATGTCTAAGAGGAGATGTGTCTTTAAGGACAAGGATGGTGCGAGAGCTTCGGTTTATCCGGCCGAGAGGTGTATGAGGCAGGTGTTTGGTGCGATAGTTATCCCATGCAACCCACCTAGATTGGAGGACGTAGTAGATGGTATGGAGGTTGAGGTTATTGATCACTACCTTCCTGTCGCTGATGAAGTGTATTCCAAATTTTGGAAAACTCATAGCGTGGGGGCCCTTAGGAAAAAAACAACTCACATAGACACACATGATGATATCGGAGTTGGTCACGGATACCCCGTAGTTTGATGCCCCAAGGCCCACCCCTAGCATGTCATCCCGAGACATACACATACGACCAAGCGGGGACCGTCCACAATCCAACTCCCAAAACCTACAATGGGACTTGCCCTTCTACAAAGATTCGTTCGAGGAGCTAGTTCCCGGTCCCCATGGAAGGAGAGAACCCAAACAATTTTTCCGACGTCAACGTCTCGGAGGTTAGTCTTTTTATATCTCGTTTTCATTTTCATTTGGAGTTTCTTCGTTGTTAAACATAATTGTTTAAAAAAACTTTATTTTGTTTTTTAGGAAGAGTTACGCGGGTTTGCGGGGAGGCATACCGCTCGATTCGAGTAGCAGAGACAGGTGGCATATGATGAGAGTCGTCGTCGAGCGGTGTATAACACCCCCACTACCCATCGTAGTTAGGAACATCGAAGGCAGTTCTATTCAAGTCAGGAAGAACAGACATTTCCCACCACATATTGCGCTGGAGTATCCTTGCCGGAAACCCAACACCGTCGCAAGCGTCCGGCTGGAGACCCTTCCCCTTCGAATGCTTATTATGTCCCTCACCATCATGATAGTAACCCCCCTCCAGAGCATAACCCGTTATTGGAGCATGCCTCCCAGGTGATTAGTGACTTACCCACCTCAAGTGATTTTCTAGGGCTTAGCTTGGGTGGTAGTTGGCCGAGGTAGTGTGCGGGGTAGTGGTCCTAGAGGTGATGATGGAGCCGATATGGATGTTGTGCCGGATAGTCGGTTTTTAGGCGACTCCAAAGAAACCAGAAGCTAAAATTTCGTTGATTAGCTAGGGCGTAGTACATGTTTGCTATTTAGTTCTTGTATGCTATATTAAGTTTTTCCTCATGTATGTTGGTCCTCGTCTTATCCCTTTTTTATGTTGTTCATATCCCATGTTTAAGTGCGTTATTTGTTATTTTCTTAATTCCGCTTACAAAACAATACCCCGTTTTAAATCCGTTGCCATGATGATTTAAATTGTTATTTAGCTGAAAAATGGAGTCGCACATCGTTAGATATATGCGTCGACGGAGAGAGGCGACATACCCGAAACGGAACCACGATGATAGCCATGGAGATTTCGTCGTCATGCATCAAACAAATTTTGCAGAGGCGCATGACTTGCACCAACCCGAACCGAGACAGTCTTGACTAGAAGAACCGTACACCGATGTCGTGTGGAGGCGGATGCGGGATGATGCGGGACTACTTTAACCCCGGATGCGGAGTTTGGACCTCGGCGTTTTAAGGGACGTCATGGTTTGCCCCGAGAAGTTTTTCTTAGAATAATGCCTCAAATTTGCGCTAGAGATCCCGATTTTTTTGCAGCGAAGAGATGCGTGTAACATCCCTGGTCACACTCCTCATATGAAAATGCTTGCCGTCATGAAACACCTGGCAAAGGGGGTGGCGGCGGATAGCTTAGACGATTACACCGCGATGGCTGCTTCAACAATATACATGTATGCTAAGAAGTTTATGGATGCACTACTTTGGGAATTTAACGATCGTTACATGAGGCTGCCAACAACCGAAGATACTAAGAGGTTATTGGCTCAAAACGAAGCTCGTGGTTTTCCGGAATGCTAGGAAGCCTCGATTGCACCCATTGGGAGTGGAGGTTATGTCCCATCGAAGAAGCAGGAGGCGGCACGTGGGACACCATAAGAAACCAAACCTTGTTCTCTCAGGCAGTGGCATCGTACGATAGATGGTTCTGCATCCTTTTTTTGGCGAGCCCGGTCTAACAACGACTTGAATGTGTTGGCGCAATCGGGATTATTTGACAGAGACAATGACGCGTTAGCCCCCCCTTGCAATTTCCGTATCATGGGCAACGAGTACAAACATGGATACTATCTGGTGGACGGCATCTACAACCAAATGCCTGGGGTGGTCCATAGCTATAAGAAACGTGATGTTATGCCGCCCATCCAGAAGAAATTTAATGAATACCACCACGCAAAGAGGAAGGATGTGGAGCGTGCTTTGGTGGTCTAAAGTCGAAATGGGGTATAATAAGGAATCCTTGTCGTTACTGGTCTCATCGTGACATACACACTATTATGAGAGCGTGTTTAATTATGCATAACATGTGTGTGGAACATGAGTACCGTGATACTAATGGGCAACTTTGGATGAACGAGAAGATACACTGCGTACAAGGTAATGTGGCGTAAGCCGCGCGTATTATCTCGAGCCATGCCCGCCTGGAGATTCTTGCAAGCCGATATCACGGAGCACATTTGGCAGCGTCACCTCCTAGGATTGCGAGACGGTGAATTGGGCCCCGGTGAGGAGGATGATGCCATCCTCACTTCCGATGCGGGTACTACCGATGTGGATGAAAACGCTGATGTTTACCCATTGGGTGATGATAACTTTTATGAGAACGGAGAGTAGGAGGAACATGCACTTACTTTAGTAAGTGAGGATGCCACCATTGTTGCCTTTTATAAGACTACTACTGCCCTTGTTTCTTAAGACTGGTTATGTTTTTATAATTTTAATTAATAATTATGATATTTTAAGATATAATTTTTCTTAAAAAAATTTGCTTTCTTATTTGTCTTACTAATATTCATTTTAGATTACTTCAGTATTTTTCCGATAAATGCGAGCCCTCATTCGCCAAATCCAACTGTGATGATTGAGCCTATGTACCGCTAGATACCGACATACACTTAAATAGCAAACGACCTATACTTTTGGAAAGAGCATGTTTACTATTCACAAATAACCCATTTCTCGTTGCACTTGTAAACGTCCTTTGTTGTTCACAAGATTACCTTTTCCATCGACTACCACTATAAAACCGTCGATAAGGTTTCCTTTCAATATCATCCCACCACTATGCGCTTCACCGGTGATGAAGATTTAGGAGTAGTAAGAGCATGGATTGCGGAACAAATCATGGAACACCATTGGGGGTTTTAGAAGATCCAAAAGTTTTCTCGGAACCGTGTTTTTCAAAACTTTGAAGATCTTACCGGAAACGACAACAACCGCACTAAAGCCTCGGTAAAAAAGATTTGGTCGATAACCGCGGATGTTGATGCTTTTGTTGCATGTCCGCTGCATGTAAACATAAGCCATCCTACGCTATCGTCTGGAAGCTCGGGTTAGTAAGCATATCCTTCAATATATACCGAGTGTTACCTCCATTATTATAAATACGAACGCATAATTAATTTTTTTTAACTACCTTTTTAGTAAAACAAGAGCCCGGTCGATTTCCGTGCGGAATTAGCTAAGCCTTTCATGTATGATCATCTATACGAGCTACTAAAGGACGTTATGCCCGCATACAATGTGGAATGATTACATACTTTAGATGTATTCCTAATAATAATATGTAGTAATGTTTCAACTAAGTTTAAGGTGGTCTCATTCGAATCGAAAAGTCTAAATAACATTAAGAGGTACAACATATAAAGAAACTGCGACATTGCAAATTAAATACCACAACGACAACAAGGGGGAATATAAAACAAGAAGGATGTAAGGAAAAACCAAACTACATAATGCGACACGATTACGTAAATACTTAAGTTCCGCATAATACTTAAATGTAACCAATCGCTCCAACTTAGGTGTAACGGCGATTTGGACCCCTGGCGAATCATAATCTCATTTTTGAGATTCGCGAAATACTCCCTTTCACTCTCGTCGGTTATTTGACTCAGATCAATTCTCATTATCTCCATGTCAGTCACACGCTGTGTGTTCCTAGCTAACAACTCGGTGCTCGCCGTCAAATTTCTAATAGGCGGACCGCCATCGTCTCTGCTCTTAGAAAATTCATCCTTTCCTCGGCCTCTTTTTGTTCCCATTCAAACCTTTGAACATCCCTATGTTGGAAGTATGCTAGAAAATCGGTTCACTCCTTCCGTGACTCTTCTCTCTTCCGCTCTAGCTCGTTTAGACTGTTCCCTACCCGGGTGCACGCCGGGGACCTTGATCCCGATAAAATACATTTCTTCGTCCTTGGTCCGAGGATTCACCGTTTGTGGTTTGAGAATCGTTAAACGTTTCATCATTGGTCTCCGTACCGCTCATAACTTGGCTTTGTTGGGAGGCTTGGTTGCAAGTTTGAGGAACTAAGATGGACGGATCATATTCCCGGGAAAGTGCATCTTCAAAATTTCGAAAACCTTTTGATGTCTCCAAGCTGTTTTGGATCTTTCGGATCTTCCTCGTAGAGTACCTCTCCATCCCAGATCGCAATTAAATTTGACCAACTATGGATTAGGGATATAGTTCTTTTTATATATAATAAACATCGCATAAATTAATTTTACGAAGCTCACCATAGATTGCGGGTCGTTTCCGCTTGGGTTAGCCCTGAAAACCTCTCTAACATGACCAACATATCTTTTGACTTCCTTTTTCAATGTGGCTACTCTCGTTTGGAGCGACTTGAGAGATCTGGTTGTCTCTCCCCGCCATCGTGCGTTGTATTCCTCAACAATACGAGACCAGAACTCTCTAGACTCTTGTTCCCTACCTGTAATCGGGTCGCTAGTTATCGCACACCAAGCACCTATTACCGCTACATCTTCCATTCTAGTGAATTTTGACATGACTGAAATTGTTGAAGGATGCGTGAAGCGAGAGATGGAGATATGGTTGTTCGGATGGAAAATGTATTTGCCGTGTTTGGTTTGGGTGCAACAAACATGAATTTAAGGCAAAAGAAAATCCGAACGTTGGGCCTCATTAACGGGACGCCGCTAGCAGCCATCGGATCAACCGATCCGTTGGTGATCCAACGTCTAAGAAATGGAACACAATTTCAAGATGCGTGTGACGCAGTTCCAAGGGCACTTGGAATACATCCAAGGGCATTGCATGGCTGAATGGTCTTCAAGGAAACAGAGCGGACAAATTTGGTTTGCTTCTACACACACAATTTGTTTTCCCTTGCGATTGGAATTCATTTTTATCCGGCTAAATTTGAAGTAGCGTTTTATGTTTGATGGTGTGTATCTTTGAGTGTATTTATAGGAAAAAAATGATTATTATTTATAAATGAAATCCCCAATAAAAATCCTGCCGTCATAGTGTGTTGATAAGGATAACAAGATTTCTATCAAGTATCGTTATCCAAAACAAAGTCTGTCCTGGATGACTTAATGGCAAATCGCAGATGCTGAGTAGTACGAGTATTTTTATCTACATAACTGGGCTATGTTCAACCAGAGTTATAATTTAGATAGTATACGAAAATTACTTGATTTTAACATTACAGTGTAAACCGGGTGTAGGAAAAAAAGGTCAAACAAATATTTAACAGCCACGCAGTTACAAACTGCGTACACAGAATACGCAGATTCAACATGCGTGCTACGCAGGTTCAAACTGCGTTCAGAAGAATATTCCGTGGATTTTTTTTTAATACGCAGATTTTGTAATCGCGTTTTTGCTTTTTCCACACGCAGTTTGAAACTGCGTACCTTGGGTAGATCCAACTTGGATCCAAGCAGAACGAAGCACTCGTTCTGGACTAAAGCAACTGTTCACACAAAAACGACAGTTCTACAGTGGCTTATCTTGGATGTTGGAGGCCGTTGGGGCTAGCCTTAGACTTGGACAGAGTGCGGTAGAGTGTGACTGTGTTTGGAGTATAAATTATCATCAGATTTTGTTCACATACATCTACTTGATTCTGATTTCACACACCACTGTGTCTCTGTGATCATCATTATCATCTTCTTTTCTCCCTCATATCTAATCAGCAGAACTTGTTCTTGCATGGATTGAAGCAATTTCTTATAGTAATTTCAGTTCATTTGGTTGGCTTTCTTGAATACCTTATCTGCTTCTCTTTCTCTATGGCATGCACTATAAGAGAAGTCATAGAGTTAACAACAATAAAAAATGAGAAAATCCAAACTTACTACCTCTCGTTGCTTTGAAGAATTCATGGCTAGCTTGAGAAGGTTCACTAACTTCTGATACCGTGAAGATACCGTCCAGAAAACTTTCCCAAATATGAGTATCCAAATCGAAACAGTACTGTCTGGAAAATAAGCGAAGACCCAAATACTATTTATAAACTTTTTCTTCAATGGTCTGCATTATTTAGTTACTAGTTTCTCACCCGTGCGATGCACGGGTCTATTTATTGCTTATGGAATATTTATTGTTCTTTTTAAATAGGGAATATATTACAAAACCAAATTGTGCAAGAAAATATAATAAACAAAATTTCATAAGTTCTGATCAGAGTTATCTTTATATAAGCTATTGTTAAACAAAAACAAATTTCAAAGCACAATTCAAAATTCTTGATAGTAATAAAATTTCATTATTTTTTTAGCTCCGCAAATAACAAAGAATTGATTGAAAATAGCAAGCAAGGTAAATTTAAACTATTTGGTCGGGATTAAACTTGTTTTGGCTGGTTGAATAAAACCATACCATACATATCAAATCGAAGATTCACACTCCTTTTGCCTATGATTTCTTTGTTGTCTTTGCATGTCTCTTCTTCTTTTTTTTGTCGATGTGAAGTTCTTCAAGGTAGATATAAGTTTACTTTGCCTTTTCATACTGTTCCGCAAGTCTTCTCTGTTCTTATTTTGGTGAATTTGTTATTTTCTGCCATTTTTGTTGTTCTTTTTTATTACCGCGTGTAGGTAGTGATACTCGTACTTAGGCCTGTCAATGGAAAAATATCCGTCGGATATTTAGAAATCCAATATCCGACAGGTTAAGCACTACCGGATATTCGATATCCGATAATATCCTATAGGATATCAAAATGATTTTGATAGGCTAAGTCGCTTGACATCCGATAATATCCGGTTATACCAAAAAGCTTAAAACCCTTGTAAAACATTTTCATAATTGACACTTATCGGATATTTATCCGATAATATCCGATACTATACTCGAAATTAGGATAAATTACAAATAAGTTCCTATACTATCGGATATCGGATATTAACATTTCGGATGGGGTCTATCCGTTTCCGATATGTTAAGGAAGAAATATCCGATAAAAGATCCGATATCCGATATCCGATATCCGATACAACAGATAAAATCCTATAGGATCTCGAATATTCGGAAACGGATTCCGGATATCGGACAAATATTGACAGGCCTACTCGTACTTATACTCTTCTAGCTTTATCGTTTATTTTTTTGGCTAAAGATCGCTTACGTTTGGTTTTTATATACAGAAGATAATTCGGGTTTAATGTTTTTTTTTCCTCCATATTTTGTTTCCAAATTTAATCTAATTTTTTGTTAAATTCTAAATATATCTTCGTTACACGAAAAAATATTTAGGGTTTCTAAATAGACATGGTTTATTTAGGGTAAGAAAGATATCGTTTTACACGTGGTTTATTTTACCCTAATCTAGAATGTAGCTATTCAAATTAATTTACTACTTGATTTACTATTTAAAATTTACGGCAGTAAAGATCTAAATTCATATGGTAATTATCACACACCATGTAAAGGATGATGGGAAGATTGATTACCCTACAATCACTTGTAAATATTCGGACAAAACAAATAAATTAAGGGTCAATGCGCTTGGAGGACTTCTGAGATGCGTCATTGTTTGGAAATTCAGTCCATAAATAACAGAGAATATCTTCTATTACACGAAAAACTACTTCACAATAACGTTTCAAGTAAAATAATTTATTCTCTGTTCTGAAAATGGTAGCATAAGAGCAAAACTATAAGAACTATAACATTTACAAAAAGGGAAACCATAACAAAGTTGGAATTGTTTGTGATTTCTAAAAATCCCATTCAAAAAAATCTATTCCAAAGAAAAATAAAAGCAAAACTCATTTCTAAGAAAAAATAAAAGCAAATCTCTAATTAAGTATCTAAATCACTTTAACCTTCTATTCATGATTCTCATTCCTATAGGTCACTGCTTGGAGAATAATACGGTTTATAGACCCGGTATTTTCACAAATGTGTTGATGGACAATAGTTTTGGTATATCCATCTTGTAAATCATTCTTTCAATGCCACCAACAAAGCAAAGTTTTCTTCTATTTGCATCCTACAAAACAACGCCAAATTCTTGAATTGATTTGCAATGTATTTCAAAAAAATAAACGTACAGTGGAATGAGAAAAACCAAAAAGCTTAAAAATCAACAGAAATCAAGATATTTCTAATAGATTACATAGCCGATAACAGTAGCGGGCAAAAAAGAAGCAACACCAGCTGGAGACAAAAAAGAAGAAGAAGAAGCAATAGAATATATTTTTGAATGATACTTGCTAAAAAAATAGTAACAAACATCAGATGACAAAAAAAAAATTGCTTCAGAAATAAAAATAAGATGACAAAACCCTAAAAGAATATACAAAAAAAAAGTAAAGCGAGAACGGCACAAAAGAAAGAGTACCATGCGCGAAAATATATTAGGAATCCCATTAGAATGACATTTGCAGCGCCAAGGTTTCAAGGATACCTGCAAATTACCAGATGACGGATTAAAAAACAAAGTAACATATTGGAAAAGAAAAAAGAAAAAACGAAGCCGTTATAGGGAGTGAGAAGCGGCATTGAAGATGCTGCTTGGCTTCTGCTCTAATAATTTATATAACGACACTTCCCATAAATAAAAGGATTTTGTTTTGAAATGGATACTAATCAATATCTAAATATATTTGAGATTTTTTTTTTTATTTTTGGCTAGTTGTTCTTTTTCCCATATTGTGTACTTTGGATTACATTTGGCAAGTTCAGAACTATAAAAATCGTAGTTTACCTAATTTACGTAATAATTTATTTCCATAACTAAATAAGTAAATATTATTTTTGGATAGTTATATCTATTGGTTGAGTATTTATTTTCCAATTTTGAGTATCTTCTAGACGTCCAAAATTCTATACTTATCAGATTCCGTCTTACACAAAAAATGCAACTTCATAAATTTCATTTTCCCTAATAAAGTTGATTTTAAACAAATTTTCCTAATTTGTGGGATTGAGAATCCTTTAGCTGTCTGCTTTGTATTTTTTTCCTCTCCGCAAATTTTATTTTCCGGTGATTTTTACTCCTAATGATGTTGTATTATTTTTATCTATAATGGGATTAAAGGAACCCTCGAATAAAGATTTCTTGACTCATGTGTGACATCCACAAATCAAATATTTTCTTTTAATCATCAATATAAATTTTATATTTTCTTTTAATACCAACTCAAAGTGTAATTGCAATCAAGACGTTAAAAACTATAAATATTCTAATAAGGTTTCTTTTTGGTGTGCCCGATGGAATCTCTATCTCGCAATGAGAATGGTTCCCTCTTCAAAGGAAGAGGGGCAAGATATTTTAATAATCTTGCAGAGATAATCACAAGGAGATTAACATTGTGAAAATTTAATGAGAATATTTTTCTCATGTCTAGCGTTAATTTGTGGACTTGCATTTTGTTTTTGTATTTGGCTGAGGTGTCTCAAGTTTTTGTTGCTCTTGAGATACCCTGTCCTGCAAGTTAGCTTTTTTTTTTTGTTTTTCAATCTAATTATATGTAAAGAAAAAAAAATACAGCTACAATTTTTTTTTTCAAAAGAAAATGATGGATTTTCTTATGATTGGAAGGGAAGAACAAAAACACCACGCACACTGCCTCCCTCCAAAAGTCAATCACGAGTATACAAATTCGGCACTCTACAAACCCAACTACATGCCTCTCTACAAACTCAACCAATACTGTAGTTCCATTTTTGTCATAATTAATTAAATTTCCAACAAACATCGATGATACAAAACATTGAACAAATAACTAATTAAGCATATACCAGGAAAAGGAAAAACAGCCTGACTAACCGCCATAGCTGTAGATGATCCGGTTAACATACAAAAACTTAGCACCAAATGGAATCCAACTTAAACTATACCCTTGGTGATCCGGTTAACATACAAAAACTTAGCACCAAATGGAATCCAACTTAAACTATACCCTTGGTCCTCCACACGCTGAAAATATCATCAAGAATTGCAAAAAAAAAAGAGGATGTCTTCATATTTTTATTATCGCAAAATTATTAAAACATAACAAAATAATAAATGAGAAGAATATGTATGTATGTACATATTACCAGCCATTATCGCACGGAGATAATGTATATGCTAGATATAATTTTGCAACCATAATAGATGAGTCTTCTTCACTGCGACTTCTATCTTTCTTACATCAATCAAGATCTATTTAGTTACCTGTAATAACATAAAAAGGGAAAATAAACAAACAACAATCATATATACACGATCGTAATAAAATTGAAAAAAAAACCTTAATTTCCTGATGATTTAGCAACATGTGAAGAAATAACAACCTAAATAAACAACGGCAAGAGCAAAACACGTTTTACGCCCAAAACATATGGTGTTTGGTTTGATATCGCAAAAATATTGCAAGAATTAATAGGGGTATACCTTGATGTCGCTTCTTTTGGAACAACTGCAACAGGTGCATGATCGAGGATACCTACAAAACAAAATGACAAATGCCACAAAAAATCCTAAATCGCAGGAAAAAGAAAAGAAATAACAACAAAATTTTAAAAAGCAATGTGGAAACAAAAGGGTTTGGCTAAAAAATGGAGTTTGGGTTTGTTTGATTGCTTTATATAGAGACACCAGACCAAAAATAAAATGATTTTATTTTTGATGTAATATTAATTAATATCTAAAATTATCCGGAATTTCCTTTTTATTTTGAACATAATATTAAGCAATATCTCGCATTTTTCCCGATTATATCCATCTATTGTAATATTTTTGGCAACCTCAAGCAAAGAAAACCACAAAGTTACCTATTGAAGTATATTTTTTTGCCAATCGTAGTTGAAAATATCTTTATTAGTGCATTTAATTTAATATTTTTCTAATAAGCAATATTAAAAAGTATAGTAATAAAATCGGGATATTCGGAAGAAAAAGATATTATTTCCGCACTTATGTGCAATTTCTTTTTATAGTTTTTATATTTCGGATAGCCACTATTTTTGGATACTTGCAAGTACTTATTGCAATTTCTGTGTCTAAAAGATATTTGGCATATTCTACATCTCATAATGAAATCTTTTTTTTGGTTTGTATTTACGGAATGAATAAAATTAATGTTAAAATCATTATTATTATCGCAATTTTCTACTAAAGCTTTTGTTTTTCTATTCTGAACTTTTTGTTGAACGCGCAATTGGGGGATACATAATCTAATTGGGGGATATGACTAAATGACAAAATAGGGATCCAAATATCCTAGCTGGGTTACCCCTTATCTAAATAAAATTTTAATTCCTAATTTAACCCTCACTAATCAGGATTAGTTACTAATGATGATTAGTAAAATATTAATGATTTGGGGGATATAATGTGTGTTTATGTTTATTTGAATTTGTGTGTTTTAGTTTAAAGGGAAAAAATTTTGAGTAGAATTTTTTTTTTTTTGAAAATGGAAGATGATTGTGATGAGAGACTTTGCATTTCTCTTTGAATCTTTAGCTCAATTACAACAACAATCATATCTTCAATCTTCGATTAATGATAACAACTCACAATTGTTGTATGATGAACCAACACCTTTGAATCATTATTTTCTTGACCATGAAATGTTTTGTGAAGAACCAACTCAAGAAAGTAAACATGTTCAAAGATACAAGCAACCCCAACACATGTAATGCTTCAAAGAGGTCGAAAATTTGATTTTTTTCTTTTGAAACCGCCATTTCTCGTCTGAAAAAACCTTTGTACCTAAGATACTCGTAGTTTGAATACTATGCCGTTATCATGTAACCGGCATAGTATTCATATATATATGTATGCCGGCACTAAATTTCCCCCAGTATTCAAGAACATACCGGCGTGGTATTCAAACCAAGATTGAATGCCGGTACACATTTATTCTTTTTACCTACCAGCGAATATTCTGAGGAATATACAAACCGCAGTGTTAGTACATGACATTATATGCCGAAGGTTTTATACCGCATAGAAACTTAAATGTCGAATATGCCGGTTTTACATGAATAACATACGTAAGCTAATGATATTTTGAACTTAAATACCGGCATTTAGTTCTTTCAACTTAGTATGCCGGAACTTGATACCGTATATAGAGTCAATTACCAGTTATATGGAACCTAATACCTATAGCTTTACTTTACTTATCGACAATGCCGGTTTTAACTAATCCAAGTTTCTTTTCATTCATTCCTTAGATTGTTACCTACAACGATCAACCAAACTCCAAACCGCTCCATCGGGATACGTCGAATACTATAAAATGTCATGGTATGTTACCAAACAATACTTTCACCTATTGCTTACAATTTTATGTTGGGATTTGCTTGTAATCTCTATAATGTTGTCCTTATGTAGGGAATAAAATATGAAAAGGAAGCAATTGCTTGGGCAAAAGCAACGGCTCTTAATAACATGTGTGTCTTAGTGAGGAATTCCCAACGTTCATCGGTTCGTTTTGAGATGGTTTATGAGAGAAGTGGAAAATACAATGAAAAAAATAGTCATAAGAGAAAGGGTTATGTATATGAAAAGAAGACTAACAAGGTATACAAGACAGATTACGCGGAAGGATGACTGCCCTTTTAAGCTTGTATTCTATCTAAGAGGTTCAAAAGTAGAAGAAAAAGAATGGGAATGTAAGGTGTGGTTTGGCCGTCACAACCACCCCGATCCGAATGATTTTGAAGGTCACTCCCTAGTTGCGAAGCTAAAACCCGATCAATTCGAGGATGTAAAGATGATGACCAAAGCATGTATCAAACCAAGAGTGATTCTTAACCTTCAAGGAAAAGGATAAGACCAACGTTTCTTCACTCAAGACAATTTATAGCGCACAAGCAACCATTAGAAGGTTGGAATGGGAAGGGAGGAGTGTTATGCAAGAATTTGAAAAGATAGCTTGGGATCACAATTACACGCGTATCATTAAAAGAGGTCCGGACAACAAGCCGCTTCAAATATTCATTTCGCATCCTTTGCTTTCACAATTGGCTCATACGTGTTGTGATGTTCTTATGATGGAATGCACATACAAGACAAACAAATACAACATGCCGTTGTTCAACATCGTGGGGCAAACATCGGACAAGGTAACATTCACATTGGCTTGGTGTTTAATGGAGAACGAGAGGGATTATAATTATCATTGGGCATTTGAAATGAATTAATCAAGGTGCCGGCATTGTGGAAATCAGATCGAGCAAACCGGTTTTATGTCAACTCTAAAAGATAATTTGGAAATCTAACATACCGGCATTGTCAAAATGAATCTTACAATGCCGGTTTTCTATCACATTTTCAAGTATATAGATATTTGCAATACGGTACATGTCCTGCTTCTATACAGAACCAAATAATTTAACCCGATTGTTTAAGCACCAAAATTTCTATCTTAGGGACTAGGTTCCGCCAAGTGTTTTGAGCATGCCGGATATGCCGGTATGTGTACATATATTTCTGAAACCGACCTCTACTACGACGGAACATTTTAACTTGCAAACTACAAATCTTAACATGTTCAACATAAACCAAAGAACTAAACAGTTAACCCACAAGACAAACCAAAACAAGTTTGAAATTGTTTTTGACGTAACCAAACTCCTAAAAAGTTAACCATCAAACATTGGCATCAATTCTCTCAAACTAAATTAGTCTTTTGTTTCTTTTGTGTCGGCGCCTTCCTTGTTTCCCCGTACATAGCTCTGACAGTAGGGTGGGTTTCTTCAATTCTATGAAGCTTTTCCTCTAGTTCCTTGATTTCTTCAAGAGATAGCACCACCCCGTCATTATGCTTGCAACCTAACATCTTCGTAACCTTGCCAAGCCGACGTCGCTATATTAATACATCAAACACATATTAAGTACATATGTTAATATATGATTATGTTTACATTTAATGAATATAAGCAATTAAGAAAACTTACCACCATTGCAAAAGTCCTAAGAAGGTTGGCCATCGTAGGTTGTGGAGGTGGAGTAATTTCAACAGGAGGGTTTTCTTGGTGTGGAGCTTCGACGGAGGGAGGACGTACGACATAAGGATGTGACCATTCCAGGTAATCCCTCATGTAGCTGTCATCAACTTCATAACCATTTTCCGCACTCTCCCACTTACTAATATCAACCAAACGACGTGGCTCTCTATCCCTCCAATGTGTTGGTTCCGGTTCAGGATCATACACTACATGCAACTTGTTGGGAGTTGAATTGCACCGAGAAAAGTAAAGATGATAATTATCAACAGAGTTCGACCAATGACGGGATAATTGCTTAAATCCATGTTGGCGCATCACACGGCATGGATCGACCATGATGTATCCTTTTGGGTGGTACAACGGCCCATGGTAAAATGCAACATCTCTTGGAATTGGACGGTACCCTCTAATCTCCTTATAGGTGTCGAACACAACGTCTTCCTTCCTCATAGCATCCAGAGCCAATCTCATATTGATGACTCGACCTTTGTTAGGGCTTCGGACATCTTGTTAAACTCAAACCTCTCGAGCTCTAGGGGTATCGGGTTCGTGAAGGTCTTTGATCTTCAAGAATTGGCAGTCCTTGAATAAGGTTGGGAAGTGTTCATAACACCACACCTAATCCAATTTGAACAATATACATGTGAACATAAGTAAAAAAATACATCTCAACAATAGATTAAAGAAATTTGTACCGGAGTAGAGTGAAATTCCCGACAAATTGGTTTGTTTTAGCCAATGAAGCCCTTCTCATCTCCGCCATCAAATGTGCCATGACATGCGGTGCCCCAAGAATAGCCATGGACACCTTCCAACGGGTCAAGGTAATCGGAGAAAGTTTGCACTTACCCTGTTGCCGTTAGTGTCGTGGAATGCCCTAGTGCCCAAAATGTATAATGTGTATGCGGCGGTCAGTATACCGAATCTGCATGGTGGTCCCATCCATCCTTCGAGCTTCTAGCATTTGTATTTTCAAACATCTTCTTAAGGATCGTCAACTTGAATGTCTTCGTCTTACTTCCGTTCGATGCTACATAAAAGCTATCCGAAGAAGTTTTGAAGTCCCAACCAAACAGATTTTGGGTCAAATCGTGCAACTTCGACCATTCTAGGTCCCAATACTCAACTCCCTCTGAAATTGATTTGCCGATAACATTCAAGCCTAGAATGTTATGAGCATCTTCAGAATCAAGGTCATCTCACCAAACGGAAGTGCATTGTATCTGTTTCACCATGGTACCTCTCAACGAAGCAATTGACGGTCACAAAGATCTCGGATTCACGTAATTTTCAACCAAAGAATACGAGACAGAGTTCTTTACTAATGTTTGGACATCTTCATGCTCCAACGACAAATCCCAATGAGCCGCGGCTTGGTTTCGCAAACACGCACAGCCTTAGTATGATCCTACAAATACGAGATAATACGATTAAGAGATGATGTAAAAGATAAAACAACGTACATGCACAAAATAAAAAAATGCTTACATAAGTTTGAAAGATAGTACGAGCCCAAGAGTGCTTGTATCCAAAGAGTACTTTCGGTTCCGGAGCTTGTCCCCAAATTTTACCATCATCGCGGTCGGGTAACATGTCATCAAGGTGAGGAAGGTGACAACCTTTAACTTTCGGTTTTCTTGCCCTTGCCCTTACCTTGTGTTGGTTGTTGACTAGTCCCACCAACTTCGCTTTGGCCTCGCTAATTGACTTGGGGGAACCTCATCATCTTCCTCCTCACTTTCCACTCCATCATGCTCATCGCCCTCATGTGTTCCAAAGACGTTCACGGATTGCAAGTGCACTACGTTCACCACCACTCTCCCAAATTGACCCTCTTGTTTCAAACCCCAAACGTTTCTTGCGACCCGCATCTTTCCCCCCGTGGAGGTGGACCGAGGATTATCAAGACCGTCCTTCCTCCTTCTCTTAGTGAGGATAGGACCTTTATCTTTCCTCGCTTCTTTGGCTCTTGACCTATAACATAAACAAACATTAGAAAAGGCATGGCAGCTTAGGAACCGCATACCAATTCCTAAACAAACCAATACCGGTAACATGAACCTGCAAAGACACCATAAATATCGATCATGCCGGTATCGTTGAACCTAAAAGCATTGTCCTGAAACTAAATTAAATGCCAGTATTAAGCACCATTTCAGTGATGTTCCCTGTATGTTTTAAGTGTAATAAGGCATTGACGAACCGAACTAACATATGCCGGTTTTAAAATACCTAAGCAATCACGAAACCTAGATATAATGCCAGACATCTAATTAAGTTCTGTGTGTTTTTAGTTGCAAACCTAAGATGGTAATCGACCCAAATTCTATGCCTTAGGTATAAAACATTCGATTTCAGAATGAAAACCAGATGGTATTCGACCCAAATTCTATGCCGGTATAAAAATTCGATTTCAAGGAATGCAAACCCCAGGTATGGTATTCGAGCCAAATTTTATGCTTGGTAGCTAAACCGGCTTTTGGTATTCAAACCAAGATCCAATGCCGGTTTTACTCGTAACTCATCGCCACTATTGTGGGCGATTCTAACCTAAACCCATGGCTACAAATCGAGTAAAACAATCATAAATGTGTTAAAAAAATCACTTACCTTCTCGCAGGAGAAGCCATGAGTGTTTGATCATCCGGTACGCTGCCTGCGTCGTCTCTAGTTGTTGAGCAATATTCTCGATTCTTTGTTCATGTGTTTGTTGAGCAGCCGTTTTGGTTCTCGATTTTGCTTTCGATTTGGTTCTTGGAGGCATGGTTATGTTATGTTAATCGACGAAGAAATTTTTGATTCAACGATTAATCGTCGATGAAGAATGAACGATGAGGAAGAAGATGAAGAATTTTTTTTTTTTTTAAACAAAGCTATGCTTAGGTTCGGAATTGAATTGGGGGATATATGATTTTGGTTATTTGATTTTATGTTTTAGTTGAAAGGGTATAACAGTCTTTTCATAATATTTTTAATTAATCTAAGGGTGTTTTAGTATTTTCGCCTCCAAAAAACACCCCTTAACAGCCACCTATGGTTGGGGGAAGTAATTCATATCCCCCAATTAGATTATATATCCCCCAATTGCGCGTTCTTTTTGTTTGATATCATGTATTGATCATCACGATTTTTTATTAATTATTTTGTATCTTTAATATTCAACAGGACCAACAATTAAATGTTTTAGCAAAGGGGAGGAAAATTCGAAATATTGCTATGTATCCACAACTCTAAACATTTTTATTTTTAATTTGGGCTATTGACTCATATTTGGTTCAAGCATTATTTAGCTTCATTGTTGAATTGTTTTTGTAATTTCATTTGGAGTTGTAATTGTAAATTGCAATTAGAATTAGAATTTATTCAATTATTAGTAGTTTGGAACTATAATTAAAATTAGTTTCATTGGAATAATGTAATTGAACACTGGACATTGGATTTTTTTTTTTGTATGATTGATTTAATTTGTGATGAAATCATGATTAATAATGCATATTTTTATGTGATTTTATTTTAATTTGTTTGTTAGACTAAATTAAAATAAAATATATTATGATTAATTTGTCAATATATTTTTGGTAATTTTATACGACTTTTTCAAGATTTAGTTGTTTTCGGAAATAATTTTTGTTGAATGTGATTGTCTATAAAATATATTGTGGAGAAAAATATATCTTCTTGAATTTTATTTCCAGATTTTTTTACAATTGCCATAAAAATAAAAATGATGGGGCCAGAATCAACCAGAAGCTCCGATTAACCACATCGCTCGAAAAAACTCTATTTTTATATAGAGAATTACACGCCTGCCTTTTGTACCCGAAGATATCACACACTACCGGAAAGATAAGTACCCGAAGACATCAAAGACTATCACTCACTAACTTTTTCTTACACTACCTTTCGTACCCGAATATATCAAACACTACCTTTCGTACCCGGGTACTTATTACCTTTCGTATTTATCATACAAATACTTATTACCTTTCGTACCCGGGTTATTCCTAAAATACCCCTAAGCCTGCTCACGGAAGAATAAAACCCTTACATGTCATCTCCTTGTCACATCGAATTTGACCTTATCAGAGAAGGAAGAAGCAGTGAAAAAAGAGGCTGACACTCAATTGGTGACAAGGAAGTCAAAGAAATCTCAAGTTCTTCGTAGTGGTGCCTCATCTTCGTAGTGGTGCCTCATCTTTGAGTTCTCCAGGAAATGATGTGACGAGTGATGGAAACTTAGACATGACATAAAGATTGAAGCTTGTCACTTTTGGAGTCTAGTTCTGCAAAATTTTACCCTATGTTTTATTTTCCCTTTCTTTGTTGGATTACTCAAATCAGAACAAATATTATGTATTATTTCTAAAATACCCCTAAGCCTCTCCGATATGCTAGTAACATGTAATGCCACGTGTTACAAGTGGGTGTCAACAACATTTTTTTGAGGTCTTCATGTTCTGATGGCGACATTAGTTGTTCCAGTCTGATCGTTAGGTGTTTAGGTTAACTATTTGGATACCAAGTACTATCAGGTGAGGTATATCTGGAGAACAATCACTGTATTTTGTGTGCAAGGTAACTGTTTTCTGCAGGTTGAAAGAGACGAAACAAATATAGTGGCTGATTACTTCTCATTAATAAAGAGTACTTGATGAACAAAGGCATTCTAGAACATCTCAACATTTTCATGAGTGTAGTTCATAGTAGTGGTACTGTATTTGTTCTGTTAGTGTCCCGTCCGAAACAAATTAAAGAGACAGACATCCGTATGCTATATGATACCACTGCACATCTGTATGCTCTATATTACATCTGCATTCTACACATCTTTTTTTCCCCCTCTTTTAATGATTTTTTTCATTGATTTTTCTGTTAATTTCTTCTTGGGTGCTTATGCTACAACTGGAAAGTTTTGTAATGGAAGAAGAATCGTTATTGATTATCAACTAATAGTACCCTGCATTTTCTATTGGGCAACATGTAGTAGCAATGATTTTAAGTGTCTGCTTCGTGATTAGACTTGGTAATGCACTTTCTGTTGTTTCAAGTTTATGTTAATCTTCTTGTCGTTTTACTCATTTTGACTGAGTTTGTATATCATGCTTATTTGTATATATAGGATTGATATAATTGAAGCTCTTACTCGTTGTTGGTGCTGGAGGTAGTAATGCTTCTGTATCTTGTGCCAAGGATCCACTGGGTCGGGTCCTATATTTGAGCTAGGAGCTCGACACTATCATCCCGAAGGGTGAGCTGAAGAAGTCGACCGAAGTTGGTGTTGGAGCCGAGACCTCCTTTACGAGGATGATCTTGATTTCGCCGCGAAGCTGGTCTTGCTTACTGTAGAACCACCTCTTAAGCTCCTTGCTGAGAAACCTTTGCCGCAGAATCCTTCTTCCGATTCCCCTATGCAAACTGCTCCGAAGACTACTGCCTATGCTACAACTGAGCAAACTGGTACCAGCCTTGAGCCGCCATCCCTATCTATTGTAGACTAACACTCTCATAGCACCGTATGGGAATGTGATGGTGGTAGAGACATAGAATCGTATATGCAGAAGCATTATGATACTTTCTCTCAGAATAATAGTAAGTCGTGATACTCTTTATGCAGCACCGTTACCTTATTTCTCACATGTACTTAAAGTTAAGACTAGATGAGAGTTGAGACCATTTTGTACCGTAAAACATAGGCCGCATATTCCCTTCGCATTTGATCTAGTTCACCGACAAACAACCATTAGGGAAAGGTGGACTTATTCTGCACAATCTTATCACCTCTACAGTACAGCTGAAAGTTGTTGCCCACACCTGCATATCCCATATAATCTTTTGGTTGATTCTGAAATGCTTGAGAAGGATAACCTATCAGCATTGCTTTTGATACGAACTCTTTTCAATTTTGAAAACTTTTACTAGCCTGAAAATCTAGCGAGTGGAAGCTATTGGACACTGTTGATTTCTCCTAAAGTATTATTTTTGGTCGTTTATCTAGGATAATCTCCATCTATCTTTTTGATTTGATCTTTGCAAATTTGAGTCCTCAATTTATGTGTTCAGTGCTTGTATTTGATAATCTTGTAGTATCACGCTTAGAATTTATTGAACAATAATATATCACCTTTTTTATTTCTCTGATTTTCAGAAACTTGCCTGAGCTGGTTCCCCAAGAGAATGACATTGAAGATGCAAAGACACCTGATCGATGAGATAGCTGATGATGATATAGAAGAACTCATTGGAGTTTACTGCCCTATATCCCTCGTTCAACAGTTGAAAGGATGGCAAGGCGCATCCGCGGTTCACTCCATATCTGATGAAATTTATGTCCCCAATCCATATGTTTGTGCAGCATGATTTTTCTAACATCATCCCGTGCCTTAGAAGTCGCTGCCGAAACTTTTGAATGTATCTGCAGTGTGTGCAGTTGTAGATGATCTGGAACGATTAGATTTGGTGATGGACTTACTGTTTTTTCAATTGTATCTTAGTCCTCTTTGTAGTCTTTGTCATATTGACCGAGTTTGTATGATAATCTGTATACACACATAAGATTTGTATGGTTGCGAATCTTACAACTTAGTAGTTAAGCATGTCATTGTTTGAGTTAAACTCCAGAGTTGAGACTATCCCAATGTCAATGTCATTGTTTGAGTTTGGCTTACCTGCCAATGTCATTGTTTAATGAATGATAGTTTAGTCATAATGTTGGAACCTCTTCAAAAGAGGAAATAACAGAGATTTTGAGAGAAGTGAAACACTTCCAGCTGAGCTAAGCTTCGGTACCTATGAACCAGAGCTGAGCTGAGCCAACTGGCTCTCTTGGGAGTTGTGATGTCCATAGTAATAGTAGATTTTTCTTGGAAGTTGTTGTGGGGTGGGCAATGGCCAATTTTTGGTGAAGAATCTGATAATGACTAAAGCCTGACAATTGACTAATGACTTGCACGCCAACAAATTTTTTCTCCATCTCCCAATATTCTCAGTCTCAGGTCAAGTCTTACAGCTATGATGTTGTATAGTGTGGTGCGGTGCAGGGATAAGCATGACAAGCGACAATGACTTGCATAGGAACAAAATTTCTCCCCGTCTCTCAGACTCGAGGTAGAGTTGGCTGGTTGTTTGCATGAGTGCAAACTTGAAAGATTGTATATGAGTGGGTGATAAGAAATAATTGAACCCCTGTATTGTTGGGTTATACCTTCACGATAAATTGTTTGGAGCATCTGGATGTTCGACAGCATGACACCATGGGATTTGTTATTTGAAAGTTGGTTTTAACTTTTCAAATCTGAAGTTTGATTTTTCTTAAAACCGGAGTAAATTTAACTTATTTCAACGTGCATATAGTGACCGACATCCTTCCGCATGGAGTTGTGATTGCATTTTGGTTCTCGCGCTATGGATTGTGACAGGCTTGTGTTGTCAATAATCAAACCAAAAGAAAAAGATGCAAGCAATTATTACACTATTCATGAATAGCAACCTAGCCCAATTTCGAGGGGCACACGATAGGCCATATAGGTTAGCTGGTTTGCCAGCTGGCTTTTTCTTGGAAACTGTGGCCGATAGTACGCAGGAAGTAATAAATTTTTTTTTCTTGGAAAATGTGGTGAGGACTGAGACTAAAACCAAAGACCAAAGACTAAAAAAAACTCAAAAAATTTGGTTTACTCCGTGCTGTGACACTACGGTGCAGGAGTAAAAATTTGGTCGGGCCATCCACGCCCTATTTTTTTTTGTTATGGGGCGGAACTTTGAGTTACGCCCCATCATCAGGCGCAATCCCCACACCCCGCTCCATCAGGCGCAATCCCAGACTACGCCCCATTTTTTATTTTTTTTTGTTTACGCCCCATCATCAGGCGCAATCCCAACACCCCGCTCCATCAAGCGTAACTTTAAATTACGCCCGACTAAAGACCAGACTAAAGACTAAATATGGTCTGGGTTTTGGTTATAGTCCGGTGTTTGGTCTTTAGTCATTCTCCATCAACCGCTTTTTACTAAAAAATTTGGTTATACTCTGCGACTGTGGATGCTCTAAGGATTAAAGATTAACTATAATTTCTTCATGTTGGAAACTGCACAAAAAATAAAAAACGAATCAAATTTTTTTTCGAAAATCCTATGGGATAAAACAGCTGATACTATGTTGCTCAATTTCTCCGCACCTTGAGAAATCCAACCAACTATCACTCTTTCTAACGCTTGCTTAGGATCACACGAAAACATATTATTTTCTCTTTTCAGAAAACCAGCCTTATAATGGCTTAAGAGAATCAATTAATGGAATTCTGATTAATTACCCAAAATTAATATTCCGTTACAGTCAGAAAACAGGAAGAATATAATACCAAAATTAATGAAAATTAATTAAAAAATAATTTCCTTAAAACGTTTTTGAAAACCAAAAATCAAATTTGCAAAAATTATTTTTTCAAATCACACCTCCCAAGACCACGCTCTTCCAGACTTTTGATAAATAATATAGATATATATAATATACCTACACAAATGTATGGGGTGAGACTTGAGCCCAAAATAATACCACCACAATGTTTCTCTGAATTCAGTATAATATTACAAAACTATGTTTTTAAATATATATATCTCCCAACACTTTCACTAAAAATGTATAAATGATCATTAATATCTTGGTTCATCTCATAGTTTGCTCTGCTGCAGAATTCTGATTTCACCAACCGTCTTTTTGAAACAAACCATTTGTTCATTTCAACAACCTTTCTTTGTGATCATCATCTTCTTTTCTTCTCTCAAGTGAAAACTGTGATCTCATTCTCCTCTGATCTCTAATCGAACTCGGTTCTCGCAATCGAGTAATCTGGCTGAAGAATGTTTGAAATTTCTTCTAATTATCTTCATAGTATATCTGTCAGTTAGATTCGATCACAAATTGAAGCATTTTCCTGTAATAATTTTGCATAATTTCAATTGATTTGGTTATGTTTCTTGATTTATTTTCTTAGGTAATCATTCGTTTCCCAACAAATTGATCGTAGTTTTGACACATATTTAACTAAAAAATCTTGTCCCCTCCAAATCCTCAGAATCTGTTTTACTTTTTGAGAAAAAGTAGGAAGTTAAAAAAAATAAAAAATAAAAACAATTAGGTAATAAAAGAACCAACGATTAGGGATATTAAAACTAATGGGGGGATATAAATTACTTCCCCAACCAATAGTGACTGCTAAGGGGTGATTCTTGGGTATGAAAATACTAAAATACCTTCCTCAAAATAAAATCAAAAAACAAAATCATATCTCCCGTCTCCATCTTCACCTCTTATTAATTTCTTTTAGAGTTAAGGCTTTAAAACTTAAATATTCCCCACTCCGTTTCAAATTCTAAACTTTTCCCCACTCCCTTTCAAATTCTCTTCACCTTCTCTGCTGACTCCTCAATTTGGAAACGTTTTTTTTTTTACATTCGGAAGTGATGAAGACAATGTCGGTAGTGATGAAGAGCATGCCGGAAATGATGAAGACCATGCCGGAAGTGATGAAGATCATGCCGGAAGTAATGAAGACTATGCCGGCTTGAATTTAAAAATGGGGGTTAAGCTAGGTGCCGGCATGGACGTGGTATGAATACCATGCCGGTACAAATGGTTCCAACATTGTATTCATACTACGTCCATGCCGGCACCGAGCTTTTCACTACAAAAATGGTGGATTCAAAGAAAAAAATCAAATTTTCAACCTCCTAGCTACAATTCTCTCTTCACAATCATCCTCCATTTTCACCATAAAAAGCTCCATCTCAAATACTTTTCCCCTCCTTCTACTCTCACCTCACTCACCCAAACACAAATAAAAATACACACTAATCATTTAACAAATACTTAAGATTTTTCCTAATTATAATTAAACAGTAAACCTGATTAGTGAGGGTAAATTAGGTATTAAGTAAAATACTTAGATAAGGGGTGACCCTGATTTAATATTTGGATCCATTTTTTGTAATTTTTCTCTATCCCCAATTAGTTTTGATATCCCCAATCATGGGTTCTAATAAAACTGTACTTTAAGTTTTTTCCTACTTTATAGTAGGGGTCGGCATTTAAAGAGGGACTACATACTTCAAGTACGCAGCCTAACCGCATCATAGCCTCAAACCTTTACGATGGGAACCGAATCTCTATCACCTAACTATAGTGGAAGCCATTGGATTATATAAGCTTTGAGCCGTGTGAACACACATTTTTGTTCGGTAAAGATTTACGAGGATTCCTCTTTGGATTCCCAGGGTAAGTGAAGAATCATCTATCGCACAGCTGTACGGCTAGGAATACATCAGAACTCTTGATAATCTGGTCCCACTCACGTGATTATTTTATAAATATAAAACTCCCAGTCACAGGTTAGAGCCCCTCCTCCACGGCTCCACCATCATCAATCGTTTATTCCCTTGCTATCATTCACTCCAAATTCCCCAAAATCAAAAGCCCTAGAGATCTTCAAACCCCAGAGTCGAAGGAATCACAACAATCTATGAAAAGGGTTTCTTCTTCTTGAATCGAATTAGCAGATTCAATATTCACTGAGGCAAGTTTTAATCGCTAATCACTAAACTCTGATTAGATCAATTTTACAATTTTCGCTGAATTTCTCTGCTTTTGATTTCATTTCTGTTAGATTTTCATTGTAATTTTTTGATTTCTTAGAACCTATAAATTTTGAGTTGAATTTACCTTTGAATTCGTCCAACTTATCAATTTCACTTTGTTTCTTATGGTTGTGCTTAGAACTAAGTTGCTTTGATCTTTGGTAACCGTAGTGTTATTGAATGTATTGCAGAAAGAAATTATCAATAGATTGAATACAAGCTAAACGATGTCGTCGGGGTTGGTGGCAGTGAATTTCAACATGTCTCAAGGTGTAAACCTGATGAATCGGTACAAAAGGAATGGTGCTTTAGATCCTGATGAATCGGTACGTGCGGATTCGGAAAAAACCCCAGGTAATTCTTCTTTATTTTTTTCTTTTCTTTTTTTTCCGTTGGATAATTAATCAAGTTTTGAAGTCAATTAAACACAGGATATTAAGCTGTTATTCCAACAGTTGTTGTAATTAGTGATCAAATGTGTGTATTGGTCTGTTTTGATCTTATTTTCTCTACCTTTGTTTTTCCATGGGTTTAGGGATTCGGTTGTAACCTTGTGTGTTTTTATTACTTTGGATTTCTTATATGTACCAAGATTTTGTGGTTTTTTCTGTGCTACATTTGATCTTAACTTCTTTGATATTCTGTTTTAGGATTTATCTATATGCATTGAATTATTAATCTAATATTAATAAGATTTAAATAGAATTTGGATTTAAGGTTTATACTTGTAATTTTATACCATCAGCTAAGGTAAAAAGCTAAAACAGCACATATTGCGTTATTACAATTACATCTTAAGTCTGATTTTTGTTTACATTGGTGCAGACTGTTAGTTTTGAGAAAAGTTTGAATGAGTGGGAGAAAGATTTGTGTCTTCCTGAAGCGTTGGTAATCTCTAAATTGGAGCATGAAGTCATGGAATCATAGATCACCTATCGCACAGCTGTACGGCTAGGAATACATCACAACTCCTGGTCCAACTCACGTGATTATTTTATAAATATAAAACTCCCCGTCACAGGATAGAGCCCCTCCACGGCTCCACCCACCATCATCAATCATTCATTCTCTTGCTATTTCTACTCCCTCTGATATTTACTCCAAATTCCCCAAAATCAAAAGCCCTAGAGATCTTCAAACCCCAGAGTCGAAGGAATCACAACAATCTATGAAAAGGGTTTCTTCTTCTTGAATCGAATTAGCAGATTCCATATTCACTGAGGTAAGTTTTAATCGCCAATCACTAAACTCTCATTAGATCAATTTTACAATTTTCGCTGAATTTCTCCGCTTTTGATTTCAATTATGTTAGATTTTCACTGTATTTGTTGCTTTCTGAGATTCTGATTGTTATTTTTATAAACTCAATTGTGCACAGAATCTATGAATTTTGAGTTGAATTTACCTTTGAATTCGTCCAACTTATCAATTTCACTTTGTTTCTTATGGTTGTGCTTAGAATTAAGTTGCCTTGATCTTTCGTAACCGTAGTGTTATTGAATGTATTGCAGAAAGAAATTATCAATAGATTGAATAAAAGCTAAACGATGTCGTCGGGGTTGGTGGCAATGAATTTCAACATGTCTCAAGGTGTAAACCTGATGAATCGGTACAAAAGGAATGGTGCTTTAGACCATGATGAATCGGTACGTGCGGATTCGGAAAAACCCCAGGTAATTCTTCTTTCTCTTTTTTTTTTGTTCCGTTGGATAATTAATCAAGTTTTGAAGTCAATTAAACACAGGATATTAAGCTGCTATTCCAACAGTTGTTGTAATTAGTGATCAAATGTATGTTTTGATCTTATTTTCTCTACCTTATGTGTTTTTATCACTTTGGATTTCTTATATGTACCAAGATTTTGTCGTTTTTTCTGTGCTACATTTGATCTTAACTTCCTTATATTCTGTTTTAGGATTTATCTATATGGATTGAATTATTAATCTAATATTAATAGGATTTAAATGGAATTTGGATTTAAGGTTTATACTTGTAATTTTATACCGACTGTATCTTAATCTTTGGAATTTGGATCTTATTCATTTGGCCTGATTTCGGATTTCTTGTTTTTGTTTAAGATATTTGGTCGTTGGGATGATGTTAGAGTTGGTAATATTTTTCCATGTGATGGAGATGATGTTAGAGTCTCCACCTCTCGTACCCATTTCCGTTCCAGTCCCCGTCGTCGCCATCAGGAAATACCACCTTTCTTTAATTTGGAAGAACCAGGTGTTTTTACTGCAACATACAACATTAATGGGGAGTTTGAGGCTGCAGTATTGGGCGGGTTAGCGATGTCTAAACAGGATGTCGTAGCCAATACATTCATGATTGAAGCAGGAATTCCCGAGGTATGATTTTTTCTTTTGGTTTATGTTTTAGAAGTTTTATATGTATGCACAGGAATGAAAAGCATTTCCCTTTTTGCCTGCACATTTCTTTGTTTATGTCCAGACAAATACAAACTTTGCTGCGTTAGGACAGCAAGCGGAAGATCATCATGCGGAGACGAGAGCAGATAGCCGCAGCTTCCATCCGAGACTAGATGAGGTTGATCAAAGGTTTGATGAGGCAGATTCAAGAGCTGCAAGCCTGTATAGGCTGAACATTTATTAAAACCAGCAGTGCCTTGATAACCAAATGCATCTTTCCGGTACTAGACAGGCTACTGGGGGTGCTGAAAATGGTACTTATGCATCTTTCTCGCCTTATGTTCTCCATTTGATACTTGTGTCTATGACTTTCTGTTCAAGTAGAGTTTCAATCTTTGACAATTGAAGTTAGCCATGACTAGCAAAAGTTAATGATTTTCTCATAATGATTTTTGATACAGATCTTTATCCCTCCAAACATGCCCATGAATATCATGGATGCTAATATCGTGGTTGAACAACCGCGGAGGTCAACTAGGCAGCCTACACAAGGAAGAGTGGCAGAGGTCAACTAGGCAGCCAGCACACGGAAGAGTGGTAGAAACACCACGCAGATCCCTTACAAAGCATCCCCCTGTAGAACAGCCTTGGTTTATTAATTGTGAAGGGCCACTAAGTTCTACTACTGTGCAAAGCACTGACCAGTTCACTGCATATATGGACACAAACACTGGAACGGGGAATACGGTGGAGAATTTGATGGACGAGGCAAGACGTCGTGCCTTAATGGTAGAATTTTTCTTTTGGTTTATGCTTTAGAAGTATGAGTATCATATGGATGTACACTAGGTATTAAAAACATTTCATTCTCGATCTTAAATTTCCTTTTCGCCTGGCATTTCTTCGTTTATGTGCAGCTGAGTAGTCAAGTAAACGCAATGGAACGAACAAGTGAAATGAGACAAGAGCAGCTGATAGCAGAGATCAGACAACGAATTTTAGTTTACAACGAATTCTCTGTTAGTTTAAAACATCTCATCAAACAGCAAATTCTTCCTCTCCATTTCTTTAATCACTAAAATTTCTTCTTTTATGATTACTATTACAAATGCTTGAATACATAGCAGCTCTTAGGGTGCATTATTCTGTGTTCAAGGAGATATGTAGCTGAAATACCAGGAATGGCACGGATCGTTCACATTTTCAATAGCTACTCTGTCACTCTTGCAGTTGCAGCACGTCTAACACCATGTGCATTTTCATTGTATCCTAATTGTATTTTCAACCACAATGGACTTATTCCAATACGAAACATTTAGTAACACATTTATTTCATTTTTCACGTCATGGAGCAGTGTGCATATACATATGCAGTATCCTGCTGCATCTTTACTAACTTATCAATTCCCAACCACCAATATAATCGAATTTGCCACAATTTGGTAGGAAAAAGTTGTCCACAATTTGGTGACTGATTCTCCTTATTGTTAAGATCAATGAGTTTTATGGTTGTTTCCCGATTTACATGAGAATTCTGGTCTGGTATGGTAACAAGAGGATTTTCTGGTTGCATGGTTTTTTTGGTGGAGTGAATGAATGAGGAAATAATGGTAGGTTTTTGACTGGGGTTTGAACTAGGGTTTGGTTGCAAGGTTTCAACATCTCCATTAATGGTGTTTGGAGATTCTTGTGGCTTTCTTGAGGTAGAGCCAGGTCTGGACATTGCTTCATGATATGCACAAACTTGCCACAGAAAAAACAAACTCTGGGTAATCTTTCATACCTCAACATTGCCTTGCATTTCTTCTTGGATGGTAATAACGTAAAATTTAGCTCTTGTTTTAAAGATTTAGTTACATCCATCTTGACTCGAACTTTGGCAAAATTTCCCCACTTCTCGCGATCAGACTCAGAGATAGGATAAGGTGTTCCTATCTTTCTTGCTAAGAATTCCACCATCTTGATTGTCTGAGCACTCATTGGAAGGCCATGGATCTGAACTGTAAA
This sequence comes from Papaver armeniacum, assembly GCA_023531295.1. Classification (NCBI taxonomy): domain Eukaryota; kingdom Viridiplantae; phylum Streptophyta; class Magnoliopsida; order Ranunculales; family Papaveraceae; genus Papaver; species Papaver armeniacum. The sequence goes on from JAJJWW010007085.1 coordinate 146,468, forward strand.
ATCTGCAAACAGGAACTCATATTCTTCAGGGAGTTTTGTCAGGGTCGCATACTTCCATTAAAAGTAGGTCTTCATTTAATCCCCATCGAGATTTAGTAATGACTGTGTTGTAGTCGCATCCCAGTTCGAAATGCACTAGGTAGATTTCTTTTCCAAAACTTGAAATCTCCATGTTTCCTTACGGTCTCCAGGATCTTTGGAGCATGTTATAGAGTATATTGATTCCATACTCCCTTCTGGTAATGGTAGTGATAACCAGAGAATATTTGTGAGTTACAGAAGCTTCCACCAAATCTTCTAGAACTTCGAAATCTTCTTCGTCATTGTGCAGTAACGCAGCCATTCTATCTGCCAAATCTTCATATTCTGGATTTGAGGAATGAGATGAAGAAGAAGCCATGATGCATAAATGAATAATTGCCTGAAGAAGAAACCTCTAAAAACAAACCAACTTGTCTTGAAAAAGAGAAACAAAAGAACTGATTAACCTGCAAAACAAAAAACACAACAAGAATGACGATTGGTAAGTTAGATTGAGAGATAAAGATCATCCTCATAATGTATAATTAGGTTTTCATTTATTTACAAAATTAAATAATAGATACAAATGATTAATCGCAAGGAAATGTATATAGAAAATCACTGCATGCTAAAATCCTCTTGGAGACACGGTTCATATAAGAAATATTTTTAATGTATCCACCACAGAGTTCACTTTAATGGATAAATGAAATGATGTGGCCTAATGTTTGTTATCCATTTGAGACTCAAATTACTATCCATATTTGTTGCACCTACCCTCCTTGTGCGTACACTGTTTTTTCTAAAGAATTATTTTTTTCCTGTTTTTACCTCTCATAAAAGATTACCACACCAATTCTCCATGATAATTTTTTCGAAAAAGGTAGGACGGCTATCTGTAACTTTTGGAACTTTGAATGCTAATTACGACCACACTTATCAAAGGAAAAAAAAAAGGGCTACACATTTATTTTCGACCAAGTCAAGAAATTTAAGTGAATGGATTGTTGGGATCAGGTGGATTAAAGGATCATACCAATGGAGAAAATGGATGTAAATATATTTCATGAATTTTAATTAAGTCATGTGATCCATTGTATTAAATAAGAAATAAGATATCAAATCTCGAAAACATTTATTAGTTGTCATGAGCAAATATTTTATTTCCTCAGGTAACATGCTTTCATATCCGTGAACCCTATGACTATAAAACACCAAGAAATAACCATTAACATTATACATAATTTTGTTTTTCAAAGGTTGCTTCTAATTCCATTCACCATGTCAACATCATCATTTCCAGTTTTAGGATCTGCTTCTGCCATCTTCTTCACTTTTTTTATTTTGTCATTATTCTGCTTTCAGTCAGTTGATGGTATTCCCTTTAGATTTAACAAAAAGATTGTCACCGTGGAAAATGATATAGATCCAAAAATAGCCTTAAAAATTCATTGCAGGTCAAGTGAGGATGATTTGGGCGAGCATACACTATATTACAAACAAAGTTTCTACTGGAAATTTCGTCTTAATGCATTTTCATCAACTAAATTTATATGCACATCAAGTTGGTATAATCCTAATGGAAAGCCATCTCAAGAAATGGAGTTTAATGCTTACCACGCAAGAAGAGACTATAATGTACATTGTGCAGATGAATGTTTTTGGAGCATTCGTCGAGATGGTGGCTACTATGGTAAAAGTGAAGAAGATGAACGTTTTCCATTTGAAAAGATGTTTTCTTACAAATGATTCTAATGCAAGACACGATGGATACCGTAAAAGAATCTAATGGTGGTTTAGGTCCCAGTAATAATTTTCGGAAGAACCTCATCATCAATCCAGTATTTCCTTTTTCTTCTATTTAAATTCATGTTGTTAAAAATTGGTTGCTTCACGATAATGCATTTGGGTTTATGAGAAAAAACTTATGATATATTTGGTTTTTATGTGAATCAAATATCTATTGAAAAAATTTCTCAATGAAATAAATAATATTTATTGAAATATTTTATCATTAAAAAGTAATATTTATTGATTTTGCCACTTCCAAAAGTAATATTTATTAATTTTTCGGTGAATATTCTTTTTGTTTATCTATCTATCTATCTATCTATATCTATATATATATATATATATATATATAGATATAGATATTGACATTATTAGTCGCACATAGCTAGATGGAAAATTTAAGATCCAAACGGTTTATAAGCTTCTACCAACCCTGAACTTGCAAGCCGATTTTCAAGGTTAATTAAGCTCATGGATTCAATATGGTAGGTTGTTTATGATGAGTTATTTGAGCACTGTATTACTCCGCATCACCCGAGTTAATGTCCGCGTGTTAGACACAAGGTGGCTAAACGTGACAGGGCTGGTTGAGATTATTAGTCCCACAAAACATGATTTTTTTTTGGATCTTACGATTTATAAGCCTAGATCAATCATAACCTTGCAAGACGGTTTTCGAGGTTAATCATTTGATTTGCATAGCGAAGCCATATAGTTTGTTGTCGTCAAAGGGAAATCGGTCCATTACCATCTCTTTTTGGTGGTACGTAACTGTTTCGACAGTTACAAACATATCCAGAATCTTCGAATCCAACAGACGTCATTGATGTATGATGATGAAGAGACTCATCTTTTCGTGAAGAGAAACCTGTTGGTGAAAAGATGTTTATTCCCAACAGATGCGAAAACCTCTATAAATAGCATCTCCCAAAACTCGTTTAAAATATATCGAAAAAACCTTTCCTGTTTTCACTCTTTCAAAAGCATCATCAGAAATTTTGTTTACATGTGTTCTTGATTGATCAGGGGTACAAACCTTGAATTAAATTTTGTTGTAGGGCTTTCATTGTATCCTGAAGGCATTATTTCACATTGTATCCTGAAGGCATTATTTCACATACCTGTTGTAATCGCCAATTTATTGGGAGGGTAGAAATAATTGTCTAAAAGAAATCTTATGAGCCTTGAAAGTTTGGAGTACAACAATCTCTTCCTGTGTTATTTCATCTTCTATTGCAACCCAGTTTTTTCCAACAAAAACTAGAACAAACTTTATTAGCTTATCGAATAATGTATAATTAGGTCTTCATTTATGTTAAAAATTATACAAAATCAAAGAATAGAGACAAAGGATTAATTGCAAGGAAATGTATATAGGAAATTATTTTATGCTAAAATCTTATTGGAGACACAATTCATATAAAAAATATTTTTGATGTATCCACCACAGAGTTCACTTTGCTAGATAAACGAAATGATATGGCCTAATGTGTATTAAGTATTTGAGACTGAAATCATTATCCATCTTTGTTGCACCTACCCTCCATGTGCAAACACTGTTTTCTCTTTTTAGCGCTCATAAAAGATTACCATGCCTAATCTCCGTGATAATTGTTTCAAAAAAGCTAGGATTACTATGTGTAATTTTTGCAACTTTAAATGCAAATTATGACCATATTTAAATATCATAATTAAGTTATCAAAGGTAAAAAAATTAATATTACAAATTTATTTTTGACCGTTAAGTCAATAAATTTAAGCGAATGGGCGGTCAGGATCAAATAGATTAAGGGATCATACCGGTGTAGTGTAAAGATAAGTCGTGAAATATAAATTAAATCACGAGATCCATTGTATTTGATAAGAAATAAGATATCAAAAATCTTGGAAACATTTATTAGTTTTCATTAACAACTTTTATTTTTTTTTTTTGATAAAGAAGAAATTTTATTAAGAAATTAAGTAGGTTCAAGCATTAAATGCATGTTGAACAAAGAACCGACCCATGGAAAATCCATGTATTCTTCCAAACAAATTCTGTCTTGCCTGACCTTTATAGAGATTGCATCAGCTAAATTATTTTTTTCTCAATTAACATGAGAGATTTTAAAAGAAGTAAAAGAAGATGAAATAGAAACTTAATGTTTTTAATCAAATTATTTTTCTACCATCTAACTTGATTGGTGGCAGAATTGATTGACTACACCAATACTTCGGCATCAAAAATAAGGTGGACACTGTGTAGATTCAGAATTTTGACCGGACTTAACACTTCCAAAATAACCATGCATTCTCAAGCTTCAGGATCATTCACTCCGCCTGCGTAGGTTCCTTTTACCCCATCATAAGTACTTATGTAGATAAAAGCACCGTACCCGTGCCAATAGTGTTAGTATCGTAATCAATTGATGCATCCACATAAGCAACATGCATATCAGATGAAAGTGGATTTGAAATTCTTGAAAAAGTGGTTGTACTGGGTTGAGTATGCATAAATATAATGAAGTTTAGTAAGTGATGCTTAATCCTAGAGACTGTAGAAACTGGATTGATCATTCTTGTCTTGAAAGATGCGCTCGTGAAATATTTTCTAACAACTTTTTTATCTTTTCATGACAACTTACTGCATATTTGTAAGAGTCCTCCAAAATAGACTAAAACCGGTGTTACTGTGATATTTTCTTTCTTTTCTTAAATTTTATCAAGATATTGGGTGTCGCCATAAATTATCATATTTTTTTATTTTATTTTATTTTATCAGAAGGACGAAAATTTATTAGAGAGTAGAATGTACAAAAGTTCTACCAAATTAGAAAATCAAAAAACAAAGTGAAACTAAAAAAATAGTAGAAGACTGTATCCCAATTGCTGACTGAGTTGGCGAAATTCGTATGTACTCTATTCCAATGCTGCCAAAGAAAGGATTAGAGATTTAGCATTGTCATAGAGCTCCAAATCAGTATTGTAAGTGTATTTTTCTTCGAAAACACGATAATTCCTATCCCTCCAAATGGTACAAAAACACGATCACAGGTATAAGATCCCCTACCACCTTCCATGTATGCGAAAGATCATTGTTGTTTGGACATGTATGATCTAACGCCATCACATTTCTTTGGAAACACCCATGCTCAATTTTAGGATGGTGTTACGCAGACCAAATTTTTGCAAAGAATCTTGCAATGTAGTAGTAAGTGTTCTTGGGATTTAGGGCTATCACCATAAAGGCGCATGAACTATAAAAATTCATGCCTCTGTGTTGTAACATATCGAGTATTGAGTTTACCATGGAATGAAAACCATACCAAAAATTAATCTTCGGAGGAATACATGTATTCGGATAAACTTTCATTGGAAATCATCTACACCATCACTGCAATCATTTTGTCATATAATGACTTAACTATAAAGGTAGCGGTGATGGTTAAGGTCTATCTTCTCGTGTCTGTTAAAGTATCGAGATTTGGAGGAATCGTACCGACGACGACGAAGAGGGCAACAAGTTGATTTGTTTCTTCATTTGATAAGGAACGCTTGAAATCAAAATGCCATGATCTTTCTGTCATTATATCTTGAGCAACACTGGCATGTGAAAGTCTGTCTAGTTTGCAAAGAACAGTAAACTCCTCAACCAAAGTCTGGTTTCCAGCCCAATTATCATACCAGAAAAAGAGTTGAACACCTGAGTGAATGATGATATTTGCATTAGCAGAGATTAGATGTCCCATTTCCACTATTGTTCTCCAACATGATACCCCATGTGCTGAAGTAACTTTACTTTGAATCCAAACTGAGATTTAAGGACCATATTTTTCTTCAATTATTTTGTACCAAAGATGTGACTTCTCAATACTCCATCTCCAACACCACTTAGCCAAAAGATCTTGGTTCATTCTTTTAAGATTTAAAACCCCTAAACCACCTTCAGATTTTGTAGCATATACTAAATTCCACTTTACAAGATGAGAATATTTTCCATCCTTGTCTTTATACTCCCACAAGAAGTCCCTCATTTTCATCTCAAGCTTGTCGATAACATATTGGGAGCTTTGAAAAGAGAAAATAAGTACATAGGTAAAGACGTTAGAATGCACTTTAGTAAAGTAAGTTTACCACCTCTTGATAAGTTGCCTCTCCTCCGTGGTGAAAGTCGTGTCTCAAATTTCTCGATGATGGTATCCCATATGGCTATAGAAGAATCCTTTGCTCCTAGTGTCATGCCTAATTAAATAAAAAAATTATATAGAATCAGTTGTGCAGCCAAACTTAGTGGCCCAACCATTGATATCATGGACGTCACCAATTGCTATGAGGCTTGTCTTTGAAGTATTCACCTTGAGACCAGCAATATATTCAAAACATTTGAGAGTTGAGAATAAGTTTACCAATTCCTCATTCTTATTATCTACAAAAAAGATAGTATCATCAACATAATGTAAGTGATTGATAACAAGACCATTCCTAGAGACGAGAAAATCCATTGAACAACTTCAAATTTTCCGCTTTATCTAAAAATCTTGAGAAACCCTCTATAGCAATGTTGAATAATAGAGGTGATAATAAACAACCTTGTATAACATCTCTTGTACTTCCGAAAAAACCCAAAAGGGGACCCATTAATGTGAACCCGAGGAAAATAACCACTTGAAATGAAACCCATTTTCCTTGGCACAAACTCAAGGTAGCTCCAATAGACCCTATCAAATGATTTCTCAAGATCAATCTTACAAATAACACCCGATTTTCCATCTTTTAATCTAGAGTCAACCAGCTCATTTTCAATGAGAATACCATCGATGATTTGTCTTCCTTCTATATAGGCATACTTGCATTGGAGATATGTGTTTCGACATCACCAATTTCAGTCTAGAAGCAAGCACCTTGGCAATAATTTTGTATACACTAGTTAGAATACATATAGGACTACAGTCTTTGATAATTCCGATATGATCTTTCTTAGGAAACAGAGTGATAAAAGTAGAGTTATGCTTTACATCTATTCTTCCATTCTTGTAGAATTCAGATCCAGTAGCCATGATGTCAACTTTGATGAAATTCCAACATTTAAGAAAGAAAATAATCGGATATCCACCAGGTACGGGTGATTTATCTTGACCAAGATCCTTAATAGCTTGTAAGACTTTTTCTTCTGTGAAACTCGACTTAAGAATCTCGGATTCTATGGAACTGATGCTATCACACGTAATATCTTCTAATTCAGGCCTTATAATTTCTTCTTCCATAAACAAATCTTTGTAAAAACTTACAATGTGATTTTGCAGCTGTTTATGGGTAAAAATCGTTCACAGTAATTTCGGTAGGTGAGTGAGAAACTGGTTCAAACCCTAAACATATTTGCTGCACGTGAGCACTTTATAGATTCGAGAGATCAATACGTACAAGTCCGGCCTAAACCAAGAAATGGTAGTTCCAGACTTGCTTCGGTCACAAAGTGGAGGAGAAGGGTTGATTTGGGGAGGGAAGCAAAGAAAGGTGTTGAGACCAAAATAATTCTGGGAGAGTAGTATCTCGACTTATATCAGAAAGTGAAAGCTTAAGAAGCTTGCAAGAGATGAAAGCTTTTGGGAGAGCTTGCAAAGTTGCCTTTCGAGAGTGTAGTATTTTTCTCTGACCGAGACTTGTTGTGCGGTGGAAATAGGTAAGACCTATTTATACAAGTCGAGATTGAAACGCACTCGCCTCATGAAGGAAGAGAGTAAAGGGTGAAATAATGGGAGGAGGTGGTAACAGCATGGTGTTAATGGGTGAAAACGTTTTCACCATTATTTCCTCTTTTATTTGACCGATTTATTCCTTTTCACGCTTTCTTAATGTGAGCGTAGTGTACGCCGCATCTTTGTGACCGCCAAACCAAAACCCTAAAAGCATCCCCCGGTTTGTGTTGACGTCTCGAGTGTCGGTTGCATCTTGAGTGCAAGTGGTGCAACTAAGGACGCATGTGGCATGTGCGGAATGCCTTCGTTGCGAGTTGCACCTCGGCGTAAGTGGTAATGCCAGAGTCGCTAGTGGCGTGTGTGGCATGTGCCAACGGCATGTGCGAATGCCTTGGTGGTAGGTTGCACGGTTTGCAAGTTAGGCTTGTGCGGAATGCCTTGGTGGTAGGTTTCAAGGTTTGCAAGTTAGGCTACCAGCGTGTGTGTTTGGCATGTGCCAATGGCATGTGCGGAATGCCTTGGTGGTAGGTTGCACGGTTTGCAAGTTAGGCTACCGGCGAGCATGTTGGCATGTGCCAATGGCACGTACGGCCATGTTGACCAGTTGCAAGTCTTGCGTGCCTAGCGCGCTATATTTGGCGTGGGCCAATGGCATAGCGGCTTGGAGACATGGCTTGCGACACGTGTTGGCATGTGCCAATGGCACGTGCGGCCATGTTGACCTAGTTGCAAGTCTTGCAAGCCTAGGGTGCTATATTTGGCGTGTGCCAAAGGCATAGCGGCTTGGAAACATGGCTTGCGATACGTGTTGGCATGTGCCAATGGCACGTACGGCCATGTTGACCTAGTTGCAAGTCTTGCAAGCCTAGGGCGCTATATTTGGCGTGGGCCAAAGGCATAGCGGCTTGGAAATATGGCTTGCGACACGTGTTGGCATGTGCCAATGGCACGTGCGGCCATGTTGACCTAGTTGCAAGTCTTGCAAGCCTAGGGCGCTATATTTGGCGTGGGCCAAAGGCATAGCGGTTTGGAAACATGGCTTGCGATACGTGTTGGCATGCGCCAATGGCACGTACGGCCATGTTGACCTAGTTGCAAGTCTTGCAAGCCTAGGGCGCTATATTTGGCGTGGGCCAAAGGCATAGCGGCTTGGAAATATGGCTTGCGATACGTGTTGGCATGTGCCAATGGCACGTACGGCCATGTTGACCTAGTTGCAAGTCTTGCAAGCCTAGGGCGCTATATTTGGCGTGGGCCAAAGGCATAGCGGCTTGGAAATATGGCTTGCGATACGTGTTGGCATGTGCCAATGGCACGTACGGCCATGTTGACCTAGTTGCAAGTCTTGCAAGCCTAGGGCGCTATATTTGGCGTGGGCCAAAGGCATAGCGGCTTGGAAATATGGCTTGCGACACGTGTTGGCATGTGCCAATGGCACGTGCGGCCATGTTGACCTAGTTGCAAGTCTTGCAAGCCTAGGGCGCTATATTTGGCGGGGCAAAAGGCATAGCGGTTTGGAAACATGGCTTGCGATACGTGTTGGCATGTGCCAATGGCACGTGCGGCCATGTTGACCTAATTGCAAGTCTTGCAAGCCTAGGGCGTTATATTTGGCGTGGGCCAAAGGCATAGCGGCTTGGAAATATGGCTTGCGATACGTGTTGGCATGTGCCAATGGCACGCATTACGACCATGTTGACCTAGTTGCAAGTCTTGCAAGCCTAGGGCGCTATATTTGGCGTGGGCCAAATGCATAGCGGCTTGGAAATATGGCTTGCGATACTTGTTGGCATGTGCCAATGGCACGTACGGCCATGTTGACCTAGTTGCAAGTGTTGCAAGCTTAGGGCGCTATATTTGGTGTGGGCCAAAGGAATAGCTGCTTGGAAATTTGGCATTGTTGCCATGGTGCGCAGGGTGCGGCTTGGTTTGGCATTGTTGACATGGTGCGCGGGGGTGCGGCTTGGTTTGGCATTGTTGCCATGGTGCGCGGGTGCGGCTTGGTTTGGCATTGTTGCCATGGTGCGCAGGGTGCGTCCTGGTTTGGCATTGTTGCCATGGTGCGCAGGGTGCGGCCTGCTTTGGCATTGTTGCCATGGTGCACAGGGTGCGGCCTGGTTTGGCATTGTTTCCATGGTGCGCGATGATGCGGCTTTGGTTTGGCATTGTTTCCATGGTGCGCGATGCGGCTTGGTTTGGCATTGTTGCCATGGTGCGCGAGGGTGCGGCTTGGTTTGGCATTGTTGCCATGGTGCGCAGGGTGCGGCTTGGTTTGGCATTGTTGCCATGGTGCGCGAGGGTGCGGCTTGGTTTTGGAATTAGGGTTACGTGTTGAAAAACCCTAATCCGGTATTTTGAAAAATACCCCTATTAATTATTTACACCTGAGTTAAATGCTCTTAGTTAATTTGTTGCGGGTAACACTAGTCATGGGGATTTACGATTTTACCCCTTGTTTAAAGACCACCATCAACAGCAGCCTAACTCTGTAGCTCAAAAATTTAGTGCCTCTATCAGACGTAATAGTCTTGGGAATCCCATGCAAACGAACTACTTCTTGGAAAAATAAGTAAGCAACATGTGAAGCATATGTTGTTTTCTTGCAAGCTATGATGTGAGCCATCTTTTAGGGGTTTTGCAAGTTTTAGCCTTCAGCTAATCTGCCACTCCAGCTGCTCAATAGTTCTTGTTTTCCGAAACTGATCGTACCAACTCCATCAACAGAAACATATTATTTTGTTCATTCTTTCTTTTCTTTTTCGTCATATTGGGTTAGTCAAAAAATACAATCTATTTTAAACTGTAGGTGTGACTGTTTTGGTCTTCAGCTCAAAATAAATAGATGATGAGAAATACTGATAAAAAAATTGAGATATGGGTATACGGACTGCAAGTTATAACCCCAAAGGTGTCACTATCCATCCACAAAAACCCATCAAAACAAAAGTAACATAAAACCCTATCAAAACAAAAGTAACACCAAAAACCCAAAGAATTTGATGAAACCAATTTTGGTTTCATCATAAAAATTTGATGAAACTTCATAGAATTTGATGAAACCAACTTCGAAATTTGGGGTTTTTGTATCAATTTTTAAATATTTGGGGTTTTTATATCAATTTTGTTTAAGATGGAGTTTTAATGGATCCCAACATTTGAATGGGATTTTTGTACCACAAGTTTGGTCACCTTGATGAGTTTTTATGACTAGTTCTGTATGGGTTTTATGAAAGAATTGGATAAACATCAAAGCTTTGCAGGTTGAGTTTATAAGAAAACTCATAGCTAGGTTAGAGATACCTCAGAGGTTGAAAGAGATCCGACGAGAATTAAACTGGAGAACAAATTAGGTTAGGTCTTGTTAGGGTTTAGACGTTAGCAAGATGATTCACTATATAAAGAGAGTTACTTGCTATCAAATAACATTCTCATCAAATAAAACCTAGCCGTCTTCTCCTCCACCTTACTCTGTCTGTAGATCTACTTACTACTCTGTAAATGATGGAGTAATAGAAAAAGGGACCGGGAATGAGTTTTGGATGGAATTCTCACACACACAACATCACAAATGAATCGATTTCCATCATAATGACTTATCCTTGTTTATGGTCAAGAGCTTCCAGGGTAGGTGTGTACTTCTTGTTTTGTAATTAGGTGTTTAACTTCCAAAAGGTTTCTGCTTTTGTTTTTCTTTTGCAACTAATTTCTTGTTCTTTTTACTCAAAATCTGTGGTCTAATCAAGTGCTACATCATTTAGAACGTCGCTAAACAAACCCCACACGTTCTATGTAGAAATTTTTTAGATTGCCGGCTGATTGCAGATAATATGCAGAGAATTTTAAGATTACTTTAAAATGGAATCATTTATGTAATACGTTTATGTAAGAATTTTACATGTAATGGTAACAAGAATCAATAAAGTTGAATGGGTTGTTACTTGTTAGCTTATGAATATATATTACAAATCTGCTATTTGAATGTGGATATACGCTTTTTCTAAAAACATTTCTTTTAGAAACAGTGTTTAGGCAAAGTAAAATTAATAATACCCACATCACATGTTGATACATTTGATGGAAAATAACAAACAGAACAATTATGGACTCTGGCGATGGGTCAGGGTCTGAATTCCCGGTGGAGGGACACTAGTACGGTGGGCACTTAGTAGGAAATTGACTCTTTTGATGTCATAAGTTTTTTGGGGTGACGGAATTTAATCACTTGCATTTTTCAATCGGTTGCATTTTTCTTATTGATTTTTGTTTGGGCTATGTACGCCTTAGTTTCTTTGGCACAGTAATGAAAGGGGCGGAAAAGATAAACGTTGATTTCAACTGGTATCTTGTGCATCTTTTGCCCAAAAAAAAGCGTAAATCGTTGTCAAAGGAGTAACAACTCTCTCGATTGATGAGGGATATTAATTCAGGATATGGGGGAGAATTAATGGAGACGGCAAGATTTTGATGGTCGTTTCGGTCAACCAAGATGAGTTTTATTTGTATTGTTGCTGTGGAAAATGAAATGGGATGTCAAATGCTATCGTCTAATTTTTCTAAAGATTCAGGTGATTCCTCTACGGTGGTTTCATTCAGTGTTACGGTAGAAATACTTGTCAACCAACAATAGTAGTGCTAGCTAACATTGCCATAACGGGCCTGAGCCACATGAGATAGGTCTGATCAGGCTTATCCTCACATGAGTCATTATGAACACAGATCTCTGTCAGTTCATCTTCAGCAGTTCTAAGATTTCTGGATAAAATGGAATGTAACTGGATGATATGTAATAGGACTCAGTGAATGTGATTTATGTTTTCATTTGGTTCTGCTTCTTTCCTCTGAATGTGCATTTACTTACTCTAGCTGTAAACATTGGTGTTTAAGAATTCCTACTTTCATTTATTAGATCTACTCAGTCTGTACTTGAGGTGGTCTTTATCTGTTTTTGGATTTTGATATTTATGATGCGATCGCATAATCCCGTAGATATATACATCAGACTCACACCTTGATGTTTGAAATTCTCATGTATTTCGTTCTTTCTACAACTTCATCAAATACTGTCAAAAGTAAACCATTAATGTGAAAGAAGCAATCCTTTTGGATCAAATTAGGAGTATTTGAATAGTTTTTCAATTGTGTAGAAAAAAAATTAGTATTACTGTCTTAGAGGTGCTGCAACTGCAAGAGTGACACCTTGTTGAACGCAGAATAATGCACTTTTGGCTTGGTTTGTAGATAATGTTCTCTCAGTTTGGGTTCTAGCATTTCTAGATGTTTTCATTTATTCCGAAATTTCCATGCCTACAATATATGTAAAGTGAGAAGTTAAATGTCTACAAACTAAAGAATTTGCAGGTTAATCCCACAGGGGTTGGCATACCCTCGCCATGTTTGTCTTTTCTATGAAAAAAAAAAAATGTTGGCATGGATGTATAATGACATGGTTTATGAAAATGCAGACTACTTAGGAAGTTCCACAAAAAAACAGACAAGTGTCAGTTGAGTAAGATTGATCATTACATCATTTCTTCCGAACCCTATGGCAAAAAAAGAATCCAATAAACATGCTTTGGTTCTCAATATCTAATTTTTAGGGTATCTCAAGGATGAATTTGATCGAGCGTCAAAATGAGAAACAATTAAAGATCATGTGATGTGGGGTATCCTAATCTTACTCGCCTAAACACCAATTCAAAAAAGTTTTTTACATCCAGAGTAAATGCATATTCAGAGAAAAATAAATTGAAGAATTAAAACACAGGACAATAATTCAAATTCCAGATACTCCCCATTAAAAAATGAACACATGTATCCTCAATCACCAGTTCTTCAAATTGTTTTCAGCTACAGAAAATGCATATTCAGGGAAAGATGAAAAAACTGCAACACAGAACAATCATTCAAATTCCAGAAGATGCTAACAAGTAACAACCCATTAAACTTTACTTATTATGTTGGATATTTTCAATATCTTAGAAAATAAAATGGTTTTCTGTTTTGGTTTGCCACTATGATGGGGAAGAGTTCTGTGTTGGATAAACACAATGGATGTTAGTTGGAGATGAAGAGACACCTTTAATAGGTGTGATGGTTCATAAAAGACAACCATTTCCAATAGACACCTTATGTGTCTTTTGGAAGTGAAGAGGCATCTCCAATAGGCATGAATATCCCTATAAATAGTGAAGGCATTCTCCCATTCTTTACAATCAATTCAACCTGTTTTCTCTCTTTCTAAAGCATCATCAGAATTCTTTCTAGTGTGTTCTTGATTGGGTCAAGGGGTGCAAACCTTGAATCCAATTTCTCATTGTAGGGCTTTCATTGTATCCACGAAGGCATTATTTCGCATACCTGTTGAATCGCCAATTAATATTGGGAGGGTAGAAATAATCGTCTAAAAGAAATCGTATGAGCCTTGAAAGCTTTTGAGTACAACAATTTCTTTGTGTTTATTTCATCCTCTGTTTTTACCCAAAATTTCCAACAGTTTTAGACGATTAATTTTCTGGCAATGGAGGGTGAAACTAGTTTAAGTTCGTCTCTTGTATTGAGTTTTGAAAAGTCACGGCATCTGGGGGAGATATTTATGGCGGAAACCACATTTCGTTTTCCGAGAAAGAAAAGAAGAATATGGGGAGTGTCGCTGCGCCTCGTTGCTACTGCAAACAGTTATGAATTGTTGTTGTTCTTCTGGCAAGGTTCAACTCATTGAATAATGTTTCCGATCCTTAGTCAACAGGGTGGAAATCTATTGGCAAAGAAAGAGGTTAGTATCACTTATTTTATAATTGATAGCAGATTGCAAGTTGATGATCAATCCTACTACCATCTTTATATTTCTGTGCTTCTTGATGTCATGCATGTATCTAATTTTCGAATTAGATGAGTTAAATGCTATAGATGGAATTTTTTGCTTGGCCCAACTATATGCATTTTGTCTATTGCTCTGGACATCAGATGTTTTGCCTCCATCTTAAAATGTTAACATAATTAAGATGTTGATCGATGACTTGGGGATGTCTTCATGGTAGTTATTTTTTCAATTAAGGTGACACACAAGAGTCACACCGAGTAAATGAATGGCAGTTAATGATCAAACTTGCCTATCAACATTTTGTGCTTGACAGTACCAAGCCAATGCTGTATTGACATGATTTTCATGACTATCGTTGTCGGTACTCTGTTCATTTGGGAATTGCGGCTCACTTTGCCAAAATTTATTTAGTCGGTTGTGAAGGAAGGGGAACTATTTTCTCCGGTAGCAATTGTGGTGTCGTTACAATCGGAGATAGTCATGAAATGTGGGGGATAAATGCAATGGACGTTTTGGAAATCCATTGTATTTGTGATGTGTATGGAGTGTGCTTCCAAACCAGGGATCAAAGTCCGAAATTGATAGGTTGAGTAGGACCTCTTTTGAGAAGACGTGATCTATGCCTTGAATCACATGTTGGACATTTTAAAACTTTTAGTTTTCCATTTTGGATTTGATTAGTAATCTCTAGTTAACTGAATCCATCGAGAGTCTTAGTGGAAAGAAGTTAATGAAGCGTAACTAGAACACATTGGAAGGCCACTTCTGTCTCCACCATTATGGTGGCAAGACTGCCAAATCCAAAATGGTATCCGTACCAGTATACTGGATTTGAAGATTTCCTTCTCTAGGAATAATAATTCTCTGTAGCCATAATTATAGTGCTCAAAGTGACCCAAATCCAAAAGGATGGTACCCATACCGGTGCGTTGGATTTGAAGTTTTTTATTTCTACTTAGAAATGTTGTGCGCCGTGTTTCGGCAGAAATTGACACATGCGGTACTTGATACAAATAAAGGAAGTGTCGTTCAATGACAAAGTTTTGGTCGCGTGACATTAGAAAAGTATTGTCATGAATGCTCTAAGATTAGAGAACCAAAATGGAGATCACCAATGATTGTTGAGACTACAATTTTTGTACGGGTATAATTCTTGCGGTAGGAATTATAAATTTAGAAGTACGAAATCATAATTCTTTCATTAAGAATTATATGGTTCCAAAATTTGGAAATTGGCATGTCTTAAATGACATCGAAAGGAAAATTCCGGTGAATATGTAACATATTGGAAAATTGGGCGCGTGACCAAATGTCCAATGATGAGGTGTTACGATATTACCGATGCGTAAATATGGACATTTGCATTAAATTATGTAAAATGTTAAATAGACATGGTCTATGTTTTTTGGGTATAAATTTGTAGAGGATTGGGCATGAGTAGAGGAGTTACTCATCATGATAATTAATGTGCTTGTTGAAATAGCAAGTAAGTTGCCTACAAATTTTCTATGCCTCTAGTGAATGCAAGTCTATAATGACTTATTGTGAATTGCTTGTGAATGTTAATTATGATTCCTAGAGAAGTTACAATTATTTTGTAAAATTAAATAGGAACATTTTTAATAATGTTGTCAAAATTGATTGCATAAATGGATGCAATTAATGAGGAGGAATGGCTTAGAACCTAACTTGTAGAGATCCCAATTTTGGAAGAAGCCATCTCAAGCGGTCTAGATTAATTGTGAATCAGGCTATGATCTATAACGTCTCTAACAAAGGCTTATAATGAAAGGTCAAGACATACAAGTCTTGTACATTGAACGGTAAGTCAATTACTCAAGAAAGGAGTAATTGCAGTTAGCCATTGAAACGGAGAAAAACTTGGCGAGACATATTTATGGAAAGTCTCCCAAAGGAAATGTTTTCAATGAAGTATATAGAAATGGGACTAAGGTCTGTGAAGGAAGGTTGATCACCCATAGCGTAAAACCCAACCTATGTTTTGAAAAGGATAAACAAGGTTCAATGTGGTACCAACAAGCTATGGATGTGATTATGGTGCACTAAGTAAAAACTTCTCATTTTGTTTAGTGCGGGGATTCGCAAGAAAATAGGATGGATGTAAATCCTTAATGAGTCCGTGATTAGTAAAAGGTGTATCGTGAGAAACACCTTCGAGACTTACCTATATGAGTATGGAAATCGGTAGTTTCCTAAGAGAAGAAGACCGTTCTCTAAAGAAGACTCATGAATCAAGGATATAAGCACATGGCCATTAACGTGCTTGGCTACTGAGAACACATGATTTATGAAATCAATATGTGTGGAGACTCCGGTTTTATCATAAGGGATACTTGGTTCAAGATTTGGTTTCACCATGAGAATCTCGATAAGGCTTTGAATTTCTTACACTAAGTGAAGGTTCAAATCCAAAAGATACCTATCATTTATGTATTTGATTTCAACGATGATGCTTAGTCTCAATTGTGCTTGAACTACGTTGGCTTGATCCCACTCGGGTACGTAGGCAGTCACTTGTGTGATGCAGTCACTCTTTAAAAGTTTTGTTTTATTTTTATTTTCATGTTTTTTGGTTATTGAAAATAGGGGAGATTGTTGGATATTTTCAATATCTTAGAAAATAAAATGGTTTTTGTTTTGGTTTGCCACTATGATGGGGAAGAGTTACGTGTTGGATAAACACAATGGATGTTAGTTGGAGATGAAGAGACACCTTTAATAGGTGTGATGGTTCATAAAAGACAACCATTTCCAATAGACACCTTATGTGTCTTTTGGAAGTGAAGAGGCATCTCCAATAGGCATGAATATCCCTATAAATAGTGAAGGCATTCTCCCATTCTTTACTATCAATTCAACCTGTTTTCTCTCTTTCTAAAGCATCATCAGAATTCTTTCTAGTGTGTTCTTGATTGGGTCAAGGGGTGCAAACCTTGAATCCAATTTCTCTGTTGTAGGGCTTTCATTGTATCCTGAAGGCATTATTTAGCATACCTGTTGCAATCGCCAATTAATATTGGGAGGGTAGAAATAATCGTCTAAAAGAAATCGTATGAGCCTTGAAAGCTTTTGAGTACAACAATTTCTTTGTGTTTATTTCATCCTCTGTTTTTACCCAAAATTTCCAACATATTATTATTATTATATAAACTGATTCCTCACCCTGGATCAATGTAGTTCCTTTTCATTTTACTACCACCGGTCTTTGAAAGAACCAGCAGTAGATGAAGCGTCTAATCCTAAAGTTCACTGACGAAGAAATGGAATTTGAGAGGATAAGTCATTATGACAGAAAGGGTGATGTTGTGTTGTGAGATAAACTGATTCCTATGAAATAAACATATTATCCATGATCACGTAGTTCCATTCCTTTTTTTTTCTTCCTATCTTGTAACCACCCATGATGAGTTCAATAAGATCCGGAGGATAAGACATTATGTCAGGTGATTGAAATTTCGGAAGATAAAGAGCTGGGACAAAACATAATAGTTTTGAGAGGAGAAATCATTGTGCTGAAACCTACTCATAGGTGTTGTTGTGTGTGAGAATCCATTCTCCTATGAAATCAAGAGAATTTCTTTGAGAAACTAGTGGATCGGATCTACAAAGAGAAAAAGAGGTGGAGACGGCAATGTTTTATGTTTGGTGAGAATGAGATTGGATAACAGAGAATCCAACGTTTATATAGTGAGCGGTCTTCTTGCTAAAACCCTAAGAGTCACCTAACCTGCGCAAGCCCCGATCTCATGTGGATCAGGCCCAGAATTATGGATGACTTTGATCAAGAGTCAAATGAGAATCAATTATGCCACTTTTTTTACCATCACCTGGCGATTATTTCAAGGATGACTTTGATCAAGAGTCAAATGAGAATCAATTATGGATGTTGTTGTTTTTACGGATAGAAATAAGTTTGAGACAGCTAGCTAGCTACTGCTCTTCGAACGAGCTACTGAGTTAGAAGTTAGTAACTCAGTGTGAGATATGGAATCGTTCCTTACACATTTAAATGAAAAAGTGTTAAACATAAATCATTCAAATGCACATACATTCAGAGAAAGATAAATTAAGGAATTGCAACACAGGACAATCATTCAAATTCCAAATGATTCTAACTCATTCTTTCAAAAACTGATTCCTATTTTTATTTTTATTTTTATAGGTAAAGAAACAGATTCCTATTACATAAACAACATCTAGGATCATTTAGTTACTTTCCATTTTACCAAAAATCATAAGATCTCTACTAAATGTTACTAACTTTTGTAAGTTAAACATCGACAATATCTAAAACTGCAATGGTGCTGCAACAAAGAAGCGAAGAGGTAAAATGATCAACACATGGATGACATGTCTCATATTTGAGAGGAAAAGTCACTATGACAAAACTGGATTCACTTGTGATGTTGTTTGTGAGGGTATTTTCCGGTACCAAACCAACACTATTATTTCATTCCCGGTCCCTATTTCTATTATCATTTTCTAGAGAGAAAATTTTGAGTCAGAAAATGGTTCTAGATAAAGAAAGAGAGAGGGATGGAGACGACGGCTAGGTTTTGTTTGATTAGAATGAGATTCTCAAGTAGGGTTATATAGTGAGTGGTCATCTTGCCAAAACCTAAGAAGACCCAACCTCATAAAGTCCGTGAGGCCAAGCCCATTCATTTCTGAACTCATTTTTATCAGAGTTTTGTTAAGATATCAAACTCTAGTGCAAGTGTGGACTCGGTTGTGCTCAAATTTTAACGTGATGTGCTGGGTTGTGCTCGTGCTGGCAATGCCCAATTTACACCTCTACATATTAGTTTTCTTTTTCGTGACAGTTGTTGATGAAGATGTACAAAGAATGCAAAATATGAAAACTTCAAACATTATGGGATGTATCTGACATGTATATTGTGAAAGGACACCAACCAACATATCCTAAATTAAAGATTACGCTTCGTTTAGCAAAACACCAACCAACATAGACACTTTAGCTTCATTATTAGTTAGCTTAATTTATGTTTTTAGGATTTCTTTATCTGCTTCTTTGTCTTCAAATTTGTTTCTCCTTGATTTTCATATCCTTGAACTTTTTTTTTTCCTTTCCTTTTCTTAGTTGAGTTTTGGACTTGGTTAATATCCAAAACTTTGAAGACTTCTTTGCTTTTTTACCTATTTCTTAATAACTATCCCATATCTTCTTAACGGCACCTTCAAGCACTACTCCAGAAAATTCAATTTGTGTTGTCGAATCAAGTTGGGTTTTGAATTGTGCCATTTGGGAAAATTTGAAAAAATAAATTAAATTGAGAAAGAGAGAAATTACATAAACAACATCTTGGATCACTTAGTTACTTTCCATTTTACCAAAAATCATAAGATCTCAATGTTACTAACTTTTGTAAGTTAAACATCGACAATATCTAAAACTACAATGGGCTGCAACAAAAAAGCGAAGAGGTAAAACGATCAACACATGGATGACATGTCTCATATTTGAGAGGAAAAGTCACTATGACAAAACTGGATTCACTTGTGATGTTGTTTGTGAGGGTATTTTCCGGTACCAAACCAACACTATTATTTCATTCCCGGTCCCTACTTCTATTATCATTTTCTAGAGAGAAAATTTTGAATCAGAAATGGTTCTAGATAAAGAAAGAGAGAGGGATGGAGACGACGGCTAGGTTTTGTTTGATGAGAATGAGATTCTCAAGTAGGGTTATATAGTGAGTGGTCATCTTGCCAAAACCTAAGAAGACCTAACCTCATAAAGTCCGTGAGGCCAAGCCCATTCATTTCTGAACTCATTTTTATCAGAGTTTCTTTGTTAAGATATCAAACTCTAGTGCAACTATAAGTGTGGACTGGGTTGTGCTCAAATTTTAGAGTGATGTGCTGGGCTGTGCTCGGGCTGGCACAGCCCAATTTACATCTCTAAATTTTAGAGTAGTTTTCTTTTTTGTGACAGTTGTTTATGAAGATGTGCAAAGAATGCAAAAGATGAAAACTTCAAACATTATGGGATGTATCTGATATGTATATTGTGAAAGGACACCAACCAACATATCCTAAATTAAGAATTACGCTTCGTTTAGCAAAACACCAACCAACATAGACACTTTAGCTTCATTATTTGTTAGCTTAATTTATGTTTTTAGGCTTTCTTTATCTGCTTCTTTGTCTTCAAATTTTTTTCTCCTTGATTTTCATATCCTTGAACTTTTTTTTTTCCTTTTCTTAGTTGAGTTTTGGATTTGGTTAATATGCAAAACTTTGAAGACTTCTTTGCTTTTTACCTATTTCTTAATAACTATCACATATCTTCTTAACGACACCTTCAAGCACTACTCCAGAAAATTCAATTTGTGTTGTCGAATCAAGTTGGGTTTGGAATTGTGCCATTTGGGAAAATTTGAAAAAATAAATTAAATTGAGAAAGAGAGAAATTAGATAGTAAAAGAGAGAAATAGACAAAAGATTTGTGTAAAAAAAATTTGGTGTAAATTTTTAGTTTGAATATTGCCTAAATAGACAAAGAACTAGCCGTTGGAGCTAGACTGTGTATCGAGCGATATTAATGGTAGTGCTGGGGGTAAAGACTTTATCGTTGGTGATATCATCTATTCGCTCAGTGGTTTTCCCATAGTAGCGCAACTCGTTTGTCATGCCACCTGGTATGTCAAACAGATTTTTTTTTAACATTGTGCATAGGAATATGCCTCATAATAATTCTACAAGGTTGTTTATTCCGGGAGGATGAGTGGTCAAATGGTTACTCTTTGAAGAATTTATTCCCTGCACTGTATAAAATCAGCAGATCAAAAGATATATACTACATTACAAGATTTATATGCAGGTGCAAAAGGTTGGAATTTGAATTTTTGCAGGTACCCGAAGGATGATGAAATTGATGAGGTTGCTCAGCTGATACCGATTCTCCCAAGCTTAAACTCCGACAGTGGTGAAGATTAAAGAAACTGGCAATTTGGAGGAAACATTTATGTGGCGGGTTGTTACAAATCTCTTGAGGATGATGGACTTATTTCTTTCCCACACAAAAGTTTATGGAACCCAAAAATACCACAAAAAATAGTTTTTTTGGTTTGTGTGTGTGCTATGATGCTGCTCCAACTGTGGATCATTTGAGGGGTACTATTGTGGTGAATGGTTGGTTAACAAAATTACCCCTCTTTAGTTTGAGTTTTACTTTTAGCACATTTTCCCTAACAAAATTTTCCACTGACTCTCTGTCTCTTGGTCTCAGGTTAAGGCTAAGAGCTCTGATGTGGTGTGGTGCAGGATAAGTTGTGGTTATAGTGTTGTTTGTGTGCTCCACACCATTGCATGAAACCACACGTGTACGGCAGAGAGTGACTGGGGTATAAATTGAACATCAGATCTTCTTCTCCAACCCTAATTCTGTCGAAGCAAGCCCCTTTTCTTCATTGCAACACCGCTACTGTGTGATCTTCTTCTTCTTCTTTTTCTCTCAAAGTGAAGCGTTAATTTGGAGATAAGTGAACTAAAACGTCGATCGCCTATTCCTATATCTTTTTCTCCCGATCTGATCTCTAATCAGAACTACTTGTTCGTAATATACATATATCTGATAAAACTTCTTGTTTCAGTTAGATTTGAAAACGGATCGAAGCAAGTTCTTGTAGGAATTTTGCATAATTTCAGTTGATTTGGTTAGGTTTCCTGAATTTCTTCCGGTAATCATTTCATTCATCTCAACAAACCGATCTCGTAGTTTTTGAGTAATCCCCCAAAATGACCAAAAAGAAAAAGAAGAAGAAGCAAAATGGTGGTTTAGATCTTGATGGAATTGGTATGGGCGGAATCGGAAAAAACCCAGGTAATTATTCTTTCTTTCTTTCCGTTGGATAATAACTCAGGATGTTGTTGACTGTAAGATGAATTACGCTGCGCATTCAGATTAATTAATTTGCTGATTAGTAATGAAATTCATCCAGTAGTCATTAATTAATGATCAAATGATGTTTTAATCTTAATTACCTTCTCTACCTTTGTTTTTCCAGATATCAGTTGGTTCAAATGTCTTAGAGACAATCATTTCCATGAGAGCCGACACAGCAGGAAAATACGTGCTTAATCTTCTGGACATTCAAAGGGGATTAGAAAATCTAAGCTTCCGGTGGCCTTGGTCATTTAATACCTCTTTCACAGACTTAGTGCAAAGAACCGGATCTTCAATATCACATTTCAATATCACATACGAGCTTAGAAAAGCAATATCACATTTCAAATAGGATCATATACCAGCTTCGAAAAGCTTCAATCGAAAATCTAATGGACCTGGCCAACACTCATTTTGGTCGCGAGATCAGATGTATAATTATTGTACATGTTGGAAACACTCTAAAAATTATTGTAAATTAGACTTGATTGAAAACTTGATCATAGTGGATCCAAATGCGTAGCTAGTACTTGATCTGGTATGGCTATTTACATTCCTGTGGCTTTGTGGTTTTTGTGCTAATCGGCTTATAACCAAAAATATGAGATGGGATTCCACAACATCACCACATATAGATGCCTATACTCAGACATACAAACAAACAGAAGAGTTCTTGTAATGACCCCAAATTTATCTGCTTCAACAGGTTCTAACACCCTCGTTGATAGCTTCAGTTGTATGACCACTGTGCTAGAGACTAACATTGTATGGCCATTCAGCTCATGTAGAAGTCGATCCACTTATTTGCACACAGCTAGCTATTTGTTAGTAAATTGATAATGAAGAAGC
The DNA here is from genome assembly GCA_023531295.1 of Papaver armeniacum. NCBI lineage: Eukaryota > Viridiplantae > Streptophyta > Magnoliopsida > Ranunculales > Papaveraceae > Papaver > Papaver armeniacum. The sequence goes on from JAJJWW010007085.1 coordinate 169,554, forward strand.
TAATTGAATAATGAACTACAGTTTGGCCATTCAGCTTAAGGAACTTCAAAAAGTTAAAAAGCAGCTAACAGTTTTTTCTCTTAAATTATGCCTGTTCTTGATTTACATTGCTTCCTGAACTGCACCACTACATATTTTAAGTGACTTAGTTGCATAGCTCAGGATCGAATTTCCATCATGCTTAGGGGTAATCTTAAATCAAGAACCAAAAACAATGTAAATAGGTCTTATGTTCAGTTCAGCTAAAGATTCCATCATCAGATCATAAAAAATAAAAAAAAAAAGTTCGATCACTAGCTAATACTGGGCCGATAACTAGCTAATACTGGGCCTGATCTACATGGGGGCCTGGTGAGGTTAGCCCTTAGGGTTTGTTTAGCAGCTGACCAGGACTGCTATAAAAACTTAGAAATATGTCGTTCACTCCTCAAACCAAAACTTTGCCGTCTTCTCTACCTCTCTCGTCCTCTGTAGATCTACATTTCCTCTGTAATTGAAATCTCTCAGCAAAATGATCTTGGTAATTTATTATGAGAAATCTATCCTCACATACAACCATAATGAAATCATTTCCGTTATAATGACTTCTCCTCTCACAAGTATTTCATACTTCTTCAAATATTCATGTTCTTTGCCCTTTGATACACATGACGAAAGAAGACAATTCGGCTACCTATTTGGTGAAGTAGTATATTTCGATTTTGATTTTTTTAAGGGTTTCTTTTGGATGGATTGTATGTTTAGTAATTGGCATCTTGTGCTTCTGGATTCTGATTTTTTTTAAGGGTTTCTTTAACATTGGTTGTAAAATGGATTGTATGTTTATGTAATTAGGAATCAGTTTATCTAATAATAATAATTAATAAAGATGATTGGGTTAGCATCTGATTTAAATGTGTAACTATTCTTCTTTTAATATGCTACTCGTGTTATTCGAATGTGCATTATAGCATTTTCTTTATCCGTAGATTATTTCAAATTGTTGCTGATTTTATGGCAGTAGGTTGCAAAATAAGAAAAATAGGAAAATATAAGTTTGTCATGATGCCCCCTAAAAATCTAGGTGCTTGCGTTGCATCATGCAAATTTTTTATGGATATCAAGCTTTGGAACATTAGAAGGTTTTAAAATTATACCATGACTATGAGTACGAAGTGTGGTATAGAGTAAAACCCAGATTTAGCAACTCCACAAGGTGTAAGCATTTTGAGTTCTCGGAATTGCGTTTAGATTGGTAGCTACATTGCGTTCAGAATCAGAACAGCCCATCTGTGTTTTCTAATGCGAATTATTGTGCCAGTGTACTGTTTAGATTGGTAGCTACATTGGTGATTCCATTTGTTTTAGTAGGCCTCGAAATTGTCCATAGACTACACAAGTTGGATACTTTTAATTTCGCAGTGGCACCCTTTTTGCCACAGCTCTAGCATGTAATTCCCTGATGTTTTCCTAAGTTATTCTATGAAAGAAAAAAAAAAATGGTAGGCTGATGCCGTTGTTTATGTTTTGCACTAAAATATACATAATTGATAGTATTTGCAACATTGAGAACCATTGCTTTGGTGCAAATGAGCGGAACTGGTTTGCCATCAATCAATAAAACAACAGAAAAGAGAGATTCACAACAGGAGCTCCACCAGATCTCAAGAGTGAAAATTCCGGTGCACCTTCCACCAGATCTCGGCAGACAGCTACTCATCAAGCTCTTCAAGGGCCTCATGTACTGCTGCCTAAATCTTCACTTTTTCTGGCATCCATCTTAATCCAAGAAGCATTCACCAGTAATCCAATTTTCACTTACTTTCAAGCTCCATTTCAGTCTTCTTCTCTATCTTGTCATCCATTGCTTGACAAAAACTTGTTCTTCCTCTTACTTGACTTCTTGTCTTCCATGGCTTTTCTTCCATTCACCACTTGATATACAAGTGCAGCAAACAATGTCCATATATCCCCTGTAGAATTTCAAGCTTTCATTGAAGGATCCTAACCAAAATTTGAGAGGAAAAATCATTATGGTTTCCCTTTTTCTTTCTCTGATTTAATAGATGCAACTTGTTATGGATATATCTGCTAGCCATTTCTTTCACTCTATTCCTAAGTTGAAGCTGCCATATGTCCCTTGTTAAGGCATCTCTTCAATTCTATAAGGAAGTTTCTACTTGTGGAAGTTGTGATGCACTCTATCTTGACTTGGAACTACACAGTCAATTGAGGACTGAGTAGTTTATCAAAAGTGATGATTTCCCTGAAAAAGAATGACTAAATTATCAAACAAACAATACAACCAAGAAGGGAGAACTATCCCGCTAAAACCTATAGAATTCCATGATTTTTAACCAACTCAATTGATTTAACACTCATACACATAGCATTTTCTACATCTTAAGTTAAACATTTTAACATTATGATCGAAACTGTAAGAATTGAAGCAAAAAACAAATAAATTCCCACAAAATAAATTGACATTTCAAAATTCATAAACGCAATCAGTATACCTTGCATTGCTCATCATCAGACCAAGTCTTCAGTTCCTAGTAAATCGAAATCTCATATAAATAGGGATCTCATTCCTTTCCTTGGAACCACCTCCAGATGGTGTGTTTTTGAGAGGATAAGTCATTATGACAGGCGGACATCTACATCCCTGAATCTGAAGGTTAACATCAAAAGCCATCTTTGATTCAATTGAAAAAACAAACTGAAAGTTTGTTCTTTGTTTGAGGAGATTGTAAACAGAGAGTGATTTTGGGGGAAAACGGCGCACAAGAAGATGAGTTATAGATTGGATCTGCTCTACCTGGTAGTGTATATATTATATAACAAGGCCTTTCCGAAACCCTAGGCCCTTGTCAAGTTTATTTATTGTCACACATCCGGTGGTTGAAGATAAAGGTGCCCGTCGTAGAGGTGTAAGACTAGCCCGGCACGCGAAGATACGTGCTTCACGTTCTATGTGCCGTGTTGTGCTGTGCCAGCGATTTAAACATGATGTGCCATGCTGTGCTTTACTATTCAAAATCTAGACACAACACAACCCACACGCACATCACACAAGTAATCGTGTTGTGCCATGCCGGCACATGTAGTATAAGCAATTTGAAATCACTTTGTAGGTGTGAATAATCCGCAGGGACAGGTGGAGTCATCCCAGTCGAGGGCGCACCGAAGAAAGCGAAGCACTGGAAGCACTGAATCACCACACCGGATCTGGGCACGAGAAAAGAGGAATAAAGACAGGTCGAGAGATCGAGGCAAAAGGGGAGAAAAAGTTCTGATGTGACGATCCTCGGGTTCGAGGACATTTAATGCTCGACAAAGTAGGTAAAGAGATAAGGAAGACTCGGTCAAAATAAAAATCGCCGAGAACTCAAAAGGCGACATCGATCAACATTACCTAACGAGCAACATCGGATGAAACTACCGCTCGGCCAGATGCTTCAACTCGGGTAGAAGGGAAGATCGGATGAAGCATCGGGTAGACACCCGAAGGGAACATCAAGGAAGATGTATTAGGCCCAACACTGTAATATCATTGTATCACCATTTCATGGCTATAAATATGAATCATGTATAGGGTTAGGGGGGCAAGTAAGGAGAGAGGATACCAAGAACAAGAGAGAAAACACGTAACTTGTAATCGTGAAAAGAGTAATAAGATCATCCCTTCACCCCGTGGACGTAGGTAATCTTGCCGAACCACGTATATCTTGTGTCCTCCTACTTCTCTTCTTTGTTTGATTTCTTTATGCATGCTTTGAGATCCTTTGGATGTAGTGGTAGGATTTTCTACTCCTTCATTTTGGCGCCGACTAAGGGGACGAATAACATCCTCGGATACCTTGAGATCGTTACCAAAAGAGGAAAATCCAAGCTCCTAAGCCACTTTGTGTTCTAGTTGACGCTAAGAGAGAAACTCTTTTGGTTCTTTATCTTCGTTTTCCTAACAAAACCTTGCGGAGTTTTGATTCTTGCTCTTTATCTTTGTTTTCCTAACAAAACCTTGCGGAGTTTGATTCTTGCTCTTTATCTTTCCTTTCTTAGCAAAACCTTTTCGAGTTTGCTGTGAGTCCGCTTTATGCCGCTGTGTGTCCCTGTTTATTGTCTTTACGTCCCTTGTAAGACATGTCTTTCGTTTAAACAAAGTCGTCAAGACTGTTTCAATAATATAAGCTGTTTGCTTAAGATACCCCAGCGAGTTGTTGGAAGATCCGCGAGCTCCCAAAATAACATCTTTTGATGTTGGTAGAAGCTAGAAGGAAACCCCATCTCGCCGGGTTTTGTCGTTTGAGACCTTGTTAAAAGAGAGATTCAACAGCTCCTATCAACATCCGTTGAAAATAGTTGATGCTTAATGAAAAACTCTAATGATCAAGACGCATAGGTTTCTAGAACCTTCAGAATTTAAAGATACACATCGTTACATTTGCCTTAATTTACTCGCTTCGCCGTCTAAACCCTTTTTTTTAACAAATTAAGCGAAGTACAACAATGGTAGAAGCAAGACTAGCTCGAGAATCGTTGAGTCGGTCTTCGGAAACCATGGTGGAAGGATCATAGTGAGCGGTTCGTTAGCGAATCTCATTTCGATCCTACAAGGGAAGCCCCACAAGATCGGAGAAAACGCCAAATATCCCATGGTTCACTTTTGTGGGAAGACCATCAAAGCACGGCGGTTGTTGAGGGTCGTCGTTACTATCCATCGTCGCAAGAAAGAGACCTTCCGATCTAATGTACGGGTGGTCACGCGGGGGAATGTTAGGACAAATAATGATTAATGCATAGGGAAAGTACCTAAAGCGATGTGTCGGGATGACTTTTTGAAAATTGTCCTTTATGGCCAAAACAACTTGATCTTGAGACCAACACGCTAGCGTAAATGGAAGTGTACTATAAAAACTTGTCCCACCTTGCCTTGTTGAACTTGCTGTACCTCATCCTTAACCTTTTCGAAAGCGGTTCGAAGTAAGTCTGTGTCCTTTCTCGACGAGGTACGAACGGGTAGGCAGCCGAGGAACGAGGACGATATCAAAGGTGATGGCAAGTACCTCCGGGACGAGCAGGATCTGAGGAACCGGGTCACGGCGGGATCTAGTGGACAAGAAGGACTCACGGATTCTTGGCACGAAGATCGTCGACCGAACAACCGGGGGCGAGACTCGGGGCGCTGATCAAAGGCATGACTACGGTCGATGAGGAGGTCGATTTGGGCGAGATGACGATTTCCCACCCGGGATGTTGAGGATCAACCCGAGGCCGGATGGGGCCAAGGAATGAGGGCAACATGGAGGACGGAAGAAGCGCATCGATCCAGGAAGAGGAGGAAGTGCGGGAAAGTGCGCGAGCAGAAGGAGACAACCGACAGCAGTACCAGTGAGACCTAGAACGAGAGAAGCTGAGAGGCTTAGGCGAGTACACTTGGCAAGGGGGACCACAATCGGGACATCCCCGTGTGATCGACCACCCCGCAGACTCCGAATGCTCCCCAAAGATCGGCTAACCACCCCGCAGATTCCGATTGTTCCCCCGGCGGTCGATCACCCAGCGACTCCGATCGTCTCCCCTGTCGTTCTCACTACGAGACCCCGACCGCACCCCTAACACAACGGGACACCAAGTGAATGGCCACTCTAGTCATGAGAGCACCGACCCGATGTTACTCGCTATCTTGGCAAGCCAAAGAAGACAAGAAGACCTAATGAGAAGAAGCGCAAAGGAGAAACCTAGCGGTAGAATACGAAAATTACCAACTCCGCAACAGGAGAACGGGGTCGAGAGGATCATCAAGCCGAGGCGCCTCTAGCAACCACACTCCACCAAGGAACGCCCCACCCCTCTCGCCGAGCCGAGAACGCATACCCGACCCTAATCGGCCAAGAGAAGGGTATGGGCCGCCCGAGGATTCTTGGCCGATGAAGAAGCGACCAATGAGAACACGGAAGCGTCCACCAAACAAAAAATCGAGCGGCTTGAGCGGATGGTTAAAAACTGACCAGGAGACAACGAGGACGATAAGTTAGCGAAGTGATCGGTGAAGCCCAAGACGCCGTTTACCAGGGAGTTTGACCGAACTCGTTTCCCACCAAAATGTCTGTTGCCAATCTTCCCATCTAGGTTTGATGGCACAGGCGATGCAGGAGAGCACATCAAAATGGATGGCATGTCCTTGCTACAGTGGAAGAATCATGATGTGGTCATGTGCAAATTCTTCCCGGCAAGTTTGGAAGGCGAGGAAAAGAGTTGGTTCTACACCCCTGCCCGATAAACTGTTGGGAGCTATGCGGTTTTGGTGGAGACCTTTCTCGAGACTTACATGCATAACAAGTATAGCTCGGCCCAGAGTCGACAAGTTGTTCACCCTGGCACGAAGGCTCAGGGAGCCGTTGCGATCTTTAACGGACAGATGGAGAAAGTTATGTACGGATATAGGGAAATCACCGGTCGACCAACAGATATTCGGTTTCGAGAATTCGCTAAGAAAGTCGGATCCCATCTGGGTGGCAATGTACACGGAGAATCCTAAGACGCTAAGAGAGATCCGGAAGATGCAAGAGCACTATATCGCCTTAGAGGAGATTCGGGAAGGAGCGCAAGATAAGGGAATACAAGAAGCAAGCACCGCAGAAGGGGGCCCCGCGAGAAGCCACGAAACGATCGAGAAAAGGTAGGGTGCCCAGCACCGTGGTGAGAACAAAAGGGTTTGGGTTAAAAAGGAAAGAAGCCTCGCCACGAGCCAAGATCTTATACTCCGCTAAATGCGCCATTGGAAGAAGTGTTCAAGGAAGTCGAAAAGAGGAATGACATCCGTTATCCCAAGACTCGGGGAATTCAGTTCGACGGAACAAGGAACCACCCGGAGTTCTACCATTATCATCAGTTCCGCGGCCATTCAACCAATGATTGTAGGGAAGTGAAAGACATCGTCCAGCACCTGATCCGGGATGGGTATTTGCGGTATTTCTTCAAAACATCGCCGACACCTGCTGAACCAGATGTCCCAGTGCACCAAATAAGAATTAATCGCGACACCCAGTTCGCCTGTAACACCATATCACACTCGGCAACTCAGGGGTACGACTTGGGAACAGGTATCACCTCGAGAATCCATAAGAGGGACCGATCAGGCAAGGAAATCCTCAGTGTGGCCAAGACTCTACCCATGGAACCATGGATGATGCAGCCGATCAGCTTCTCGGCGAAAGACGTCCCATTGAACGGCCAGGCCCACGGGGATCCCTTAGTCATAACTCTGCTGATTGAGGAATGGGGGGTCCGTAGAATATTAATGGACATCGGCAGCTCAGTCGAAGTCCTGTTCTATGACACTTTCAAGAGAATGGAATTGTCCGATGATATCCTGATCCCGTCAACCTATCGAATTTACGGCTTCAACGGCACGGTGACCGTGCCAAAAGGAGAAGTCACCCTCCGAGTCTCGGACGGGGAGGGATTCCTTGACATGCTCACCACCTTTGCGTGGTCGATGTGGTGTCTCCATACGAAGCCATCCTGGTCGACCACGGCTTGCGGGGATTAAGGAGTCGCCTCGGCTTATCATCAAAGATTGCGGTTCCCAGACGTATCGAGTAGTGGAAGTGTTAGGCGACCCCGGGCGGCAAGGAAATGCGTGCAGATAGACGTTCAGCAGAATGAGGAGAGGCGGTCAAGGAAACGTCAAGAAAAGAAGAAGTCAAAGGAAGTAGAAGCGGGCGAGGAGATGGAAAGGGTAATGTCGCAAGCCATCGCTACCTATGAAGCCGGCGAGAAAGAGACCTTATAGCAATCACAGGAGCTGGTAACAATCGGCGAACTAAAGCAAAATTTCTCGGCCCTAGAACCGACCCGACAAGTCAATCTGGGCACCGAAGAGGAGCCGAGATTAGTGAGGATAGGGTCCCTCTTGACAAGAGACCAATCTCGCAGTGATAGCCCTTCGAAGGAGCACATGGACATATTCGCACGGCAAATGCACGATATGGAAGGAATTGACCCGGAAGTCTGCTCGCACCACTGCGGATAGACCCCAAGTTCAAACCTATCGGGCAAAAGATGAGAAGAATCGCACCCGAGCTACAACCAGCGGTGGAGGCCGAATTGAAGAAGTTGTATGCAGCGGGAATCATTCGAAAGGCCCAATACCCACAATGGATATCTAATATGGTGATAGTTCCTAAAAGAAATGGGGCGTACGGATCTGCATAGACTATAGTGACTTGAACAAGGCGTGCCCAAAGGATGACTTCCCTCTCCCCAAAGATCGATCGGCTAGTGGAATCCATTATCGGGTATAAGGCGATAACTCTCATGGACGGATACTCGTGGTACAATCAAATACCCATGGCCCCAGAAGATCAAGAACATACGTCCTTCTTCACACCAAGAGGACTGTGTTGCTACACCAAAATGTCATTTGGGTTAAGAAATGCCGGCGCCACCTATCAAAGGCTGGTGGAAGACATGTTCGAAGATAAAATACACGACACCATTGAGGTATATGTGGACGATATGTTGGTCAAAAGCAAGGTGGCCGACAAGCACATCGACGACCTTCGAGGCATATTTCAAACCATGAGAAGATACAAGATGAGGGTCCATCCGGCCAATTGCACCTTTTGGGTCACCTCGAGCAAGTTCTTAGGATACATAATCACCGACAAAGGAATTGAGGCCGACCCGGATAAGGTCAAGGCCGTTGTGGAAATGCCGTCGCCTGTAACGGTAAAAGATGTGCAACGATTGAATGGGAATTTGGCGGCCTTGGGGCGATTCATTTCGCGATCGTCCGACAAATGCAAGGACTTCTTCGGGACGCTACGGAAAGAAGAGAAGTTTAAATGGACCGAGGAATGCGAAGAAGCGTTTCAAAAGATCAAGCAACATCTCGCGAGTCTACAGGGTGTTGCAAAGACCCGAGCCGGAGGACATACTAACGCTATACCTTGGGGCAACTAGTCACGCCATCAGCGTCGTCCTAGTCAAGAACGCCGGGGGAAGAAAAGCCGGTGTATTTCATAAGCAAGACCATGAGCCCAGCCGAGAGGAACTACACCGAGGATCGAGCAACTGATATTAGCACTAGTGTTCGTAACGCAGAAGCTTCGGACATACTTTCAAACCCACAAAATTAGGGTGCTTACAAAGTCCCCCATAGAGTCTGTGACTCGACAAAGACACGACCCCGGATCGGGCGGATCTCCAAGTGGAGTGCGCAAATAAGCGATTCGACATCGTTTACGAGATGAGAAAGCGGTAAAAGCACTGGCAGTGGCGATTTTTCTGGCAGACTTCCCCCTCAGCGACGAAGACGAAGTAGATGACATACCTGGAATGGAGGAAGACCAAGAAGACCCATCCGACCTGCTCGAGTCATGCAGCCCGACACGGTGGGAGGTTTTCGTGGATGGATCATCCAATAAAGATGGGTCGGGCTTGGGATTGGTCTTCACGACACCAAAGGGGAAAAAGATGGTCCACTCCTTTAGGCTCGAGTTTAAGGCAACTAACAATGTCACAGAATACGAGGCGGTAGTACATGCCCTGCGCTTGATAGTGGAGATGGGAATCCAAGAGGTACGGCTTACGAGCGACTCCCAGCTGGTTGTCCGGCAAATCAATGGGCAGTACGCCATACATGACCCTCAACTACAGAAATACTGGGAGCTCGTCCAATTCTACATCAGCCAGATACCGAGCATCAAGTTTCGACACATCTGTAGGAAGGACAATCGCCACTCGGACGCCCTAGCATATATTGCTTCCATGTTGACAGACTCAAGCATTGAAGGTATCAGAATCATGAGGGTCCTAATGCCTTCAGTACCCGAGGCTGCGGATATCGGCGCACAAGTCGCGGCGACCACTACCGATCAATATCGGGCCAATGATTGGAGGAAGCCGATTCACGAATACCTCAAAACAGGAAAGTTGCCCAAGGGGCGGCCTGAGATCAACAAGATCAAGAGCAAAGCCGCTGCGTACGAACTTCGAGATGGCGCCCTATAAAGAAAGTCATATCTAGGGCCATTACTAAAGTGCCTGAGTAAGGAGGAGGGGCACATGATCCTCAACGAATTGCACTATGGGGCCGCGGAAACCACGGCTCGGGTCGTAGCACAAAGACGAGCTAAAACCATGGGATACTTCTGGCCATACATGAATGAGGACGCGAAGCACATGGCCCTCGTTTGCGACGAATGCCAAAAATTTGGGAAGAAGATACATGCACCGGCTGTAACATTAAACTCTGTCATCAGTCCCTGGCCTTTCGCTAAATGGGGAATCGACATCCCGGGACCACTACATGTCGGATCAGGACAGAGGAAGTACTTAATTGTAGCCACCGACTATTTCACCAAGTGGGTTGAGGCCGCTCTATTGAAACACATACGGGATAAAGATGTTTTTCGATTCATCTGGGAACACATCATATGCCGCTTTGGGGTTCCGGCAGCAATCGTCTCTGATAACGGGAAACAATTACAAGGCAAGAACATCGACCTGCTATTCAACACTTACAACATCCGAAAGAGCAAGTCTACTCCCCTGTACCCCCAAAGCAATGGACAGGCCGAGATCACAAACAAGACTATCGCCGATAACATGAAGAAAAAGATGGACGGCGAATATGGGGAATGGTGCGAAGAACTCTACAACGTCTTATGGGCATATTGGACAACCCGCAGAGAGGAAACCGGATTATCACCTTTCATGTTAACATACGGGACCGAAGCCATCCTCCCCACAGAGGCGATGATACCCACCACAAGGACCGAAGCATGGAGGCGAAACATCTCGGCAGACCTTATCTTGGCTAAACTCGACGATCTAGAAGAAACAAGAGAGATGGCCCTGCAGAAGATGGAAAATTATCAACGGAGGATCCAACGAGAATACAACAAACGGGTTCGACCCAGGGAATTCCAACCAGGACAGTTGGTACTAAAGCATCTACCCAGTTACGAGCATGACAAAAAGGGCGGTAAGCTTGCACCACGGTGGGGAGGACCCTACACAATCGTTGAGAAAGTCGGAGAAGGGGCATACAAGATACTAAAGCCGAACGGAACACCTGAGCCACGACCGTGGAATGCTGCACGACTAAAGCTATATTACCCATGAAATCAGGTAAGATATCTTGTCATTTATTTCCGTGAAAGGCCGCATGGGGTTGGAAATATGACAAGTGCGTCCGAATGGTCGTTTCGAACCGGGCGATGGCATTGTGCAAGTGCGGGGCGACTTACACTAAGACGGACTATACGAACTCGGGCGATGGCGGTGTGCAAGTGCCGAGGTAGTCCAAGGGCCTGGCGGTTGGAAACCGGTGGCCGATTGTCGAGGCATGAGTACTCGGACAGTCGAGCGATCAACATTGCTCTCCTCGCAAGTGGCCGAAATCACTTGCCCAAGAAGATTAATCGATAACTTCTTGGGATGTCGATCCCATAGAAACTAGGAAAGACCAACTACCCTTCCACTAGATCTCGAAAGACGGTGATGAGATACCTCAATCAGGACATGGCATCGGGCCCGATGACCCTCCTTGTTGAGTGTGTTCGACAGAAACGGCATTTATGACTAACCTATCTATTCATACAGGCACACATAACGAGGTCACGAAAGCAAACCACACATCATCAACTCAACATAAATACGGACAGTAACATGCATAATAGCGTCAGTAGCAAGAAGAACAACCAAATCGGCGACGCAACACCCCATTAAAAAAGTTTGCAAGAAATTAAAAGGTGTTCAAGCGGATTACAACCCAAGGGAAAGGGTAAGAAAGCGACGCAGCGCTGCAAAATACACGTTCACTCCTTCGAAGGGACGGGTCCCGGAATCGCCTTCTTAGCAGCGGCATCGGCTCGCTTCTTATCAAGCACTGCCTTCACACCGGCTTTAACCTTCGAGACAAGTTCATCATTAAACTTCGCCTTCTCAGCAGTAAGATTCTGCGCCAGGTATGCACCGACGCCGCTTCAGCAGTGGCCACCCGCTCAAGCAGCTGAGCCTCCCTCCCCTTCAATCGGACATTCTCATCTTCCAATGATGCCGCCTTCTTCTGCTCGGCTGCCAAAGCAATAAAGACGATCAGTCACACGACAATAGCCTTAAGACAACGACAAGAAAAGTGCAACATGAGGCACACCACCTTCCAACAAAGGGGCAACTACCCTAATGGTCTCTTCAGACTCGTAAAGGCTACACTCGAGAGAAGACAACTTCGAAGAAAGCTCTAAATATCGCTGTTCGTTAAACTCATTGGTGGGGCAGTACTTCTTGTGATCACTCCACTCGGCCCTCCGTCGGGAGTGGGCTACTGCAAACCTCCGATAGTTGAGAACGAACCCACTCCAACTCCTCGAAACCTTTTTGGATTCATTAAGTTTCTCAAGGGATTCTCGGCTACACTTCTCGGCAAAAGCATCCTCTCCACCAAGATCCGGAGACGATCTCGCATGCAAATCTCGAACTGAAGTCTCAACCGACCACACGACCCTCTAAGTTGTCGGCCAACAACGTTTTATCGGCAGCAATCCCACGGAACCGAGCTAAGTTCTCCCTAAGATTGTCAATTTCCTCGGGAACGTACTCAAAAGTCTCGTAGCGATGTAGTTTGGACTGAAGATCTTCGATATCGGTCTCTAAACGATCGATCTTAGCATCCTTGTTAACTATTCTCTGTTGCAAGTTCGAAACATGATCCCGTTCTATGTTCACTTCCCTTTTCAACAAACGACACCTCATGGCAGCGTCGGCCTCCGCACTAGAAGATTCGGCTAGGCAGGGAGTACTAAGCTCAGGATATCGTCACTACAAGATCAATCATGACTAGTTGAAAGTAAAATAAGTACCTTGGACCTCGGCCAACTCCTTCTCCAACTTCCGAGATCGCTCACGTTCCTGCTGTAACAAGAGGCGAAGGTTCTCCCTCTCGGCGATCTCCCTGCGCTGGAGGGCAGCATTCAACAACGAGCGGTTGATGTCCTACAAACAGCACCAACATGGTCAGCACTTACCTAGAATATGAAAGCGACACCCGAACAACTCAACTCACCAGCAGATCAAAGGTACTTTTCAGACCAGCTTCATACAACGAAACATCATTAATCTTCTCCTCGTCAGGCAGAGAGGCGAAATCGGGAGAAATAAGCGCCCCGAGAGAGTTGCACATAGGGCCCGAGACGGTGAAGGAGGTACTGCTGCCCGAATTAGGAACCACGGAAGGAAGAGTCCCCAGCGGCCCGCTCCCGACAGCAACTTTCTCCACATCACGGTTGATCACAAGGTTCCCACCGCCACCCGACTTCTCCGCCTGTCCCGACTCCTCTTCATTACCAAGGGTATCGTCCTCCTCATCAAAAAGACCTTCATCATCATCACCATCAGACATGACATACACAACGCCATCGGCGAGAACAATCCCTTCATCAGCCACTTCCTGGGGCACAGTTTCCTCCGGGGCAAGCACATCCTCCTTGGGTTCCTTACCCCTCCCCTTGGGCTTCTCACCTACAAGGGTAGACGAAACATCAGAAGGCTTCTGAGGCGACTTCCTCAGGAAATATGATAAAGGTAGCCGATCATCGAGATCCTCACCGTCCCTCGCCGAAGTACCACCGGCCTTGTCGACCCTCAGCTTCTGTGCATGAGCCGATGTCAGAACCATGCAAGGCAACAAATAGGGACACGTACTTGTACGTCAAATAAAAAAAAAAAAAAAAAAAAAAACGAACAAGTATATTTGTTACCTTCCCTGTCTCCTCCTCGGCTCCTTCAATTCTATCCCTCTTCCGATGAACAAGGGTCCCAGTAGGAACACCCTGGGACTTAGTCTGAAAAATACCAAAACTAAAACATCACCCCACGAGTCGCCCGAGCCAATCAATCAAGCTAGAAAGACAGGGGAATACACTTACCCGATCGACATTGACTACCCAGAAAGGATAAATTTCGGCCGGAGGAGGAAATTTGCCACTTGAAAGAGGACCGGAAATAACCAGTGGAACCCGATCCCAAGCCGTGTCATTAGTATGACGGGCATGCTTGTTGGAACCCTTTCCCTCAGGATCCTCATCCAAAAGAAGTCTCCTAACACCTTCGGGAAGAGTTTTATGGCGATGAGGGCTGGCAGCAAACCCGGCGAGATCGCCATTGGTGGTAGTCCCGCTCCGATAATTCTCAGCAAAACTGGCAGGAGTATAGTCACTCGCCTGGGAAGGATCGTAGGTAGACCAAGTGGTAGGAGCACATTCGCCTCGGCTATGCTTCTCCCACTCGGACAGGATACGGAAGGTGTTCTTTGTTCCACCGAGCCAAGGCGCGGCACGGGCGAATCTTAGAAAAGGCCTCGTACCAGAACGGGCGACTAGGATCATATAGAGGGAAACGCAGCCCGAGCTCTAGCTGGCCCCTGGTGACGATGGTCGCCTCGGCCGAATGAGGGAATCTCAAAACATCATCTTTCTTCAGAACACCCTTCTGGCCTGACAAGAGCCTGACGTCATATCCATGGAGATCGAACTCATCCTTCAACTGTTGAACGTATTGCTCATCCGACAAGTCTTTAGCAGCCCTCTTGTCAGCCCTACAAGAAAACGAAGAAGGATTATCAGGAAAGATAGAATCTAGAGCACGATAATCATACTTGGAAGGACTCTCTACAACAAACAGGGAATCAAGTGATACGCCGTCTTCGTCAGAAAACACGTAACTTACGCACCTTCTTTCCGTCATCGAAGGAGTTGAAGACGCCATGAAAACTAGCAGGAGAAGTGACAGGAGGGGCGAAATACAGCCGGAACCGGAAGTTGCAGCGGTAGCAGAGACAGAGAGGACGCCGGATAATAGAGAAGGGAGGAAGGAAACCTGGTGAGAAGATAGTTAATGGCAGGATAAAGAAGGCAAAAGAGAAGGGAGAGAGAAGGGAGAGAGAAGGGAAGACGAAGTTAGCAAAGGAAAGTGCAAAAAGAAAATAAGGTTCGGGGACGGACTTATAAACCTCACCTGTGATAACCGAACGAGGAAGGTGAACCGATTTACAAGAATCGAAGAAAGTGGGGAACAAACATGGCGCGAAACCCGGCATGACCGAAGACGTGGGAAGACGAGGCGGTTTCTTCCCCACGTGTCAACTACACGAGTGGAATAAGGGGCATAAATGTAGGTGTGAATAATCCGCAGGGACAGGTGGAGTCATCCCAGTCGAGGGCGCATCGAAGAAAGCGAAGTACTGGAAGCACTGAATCACCCCACGGGATCTGGGCACGAGAAAAGATGAATAAAGACGGGTCGAGAGATCGAGGCAAAAGGGGAGAAAAAATTCTGATGTGACGATCCTCGGGTTCGAGGACATTTAATGCTCTGACAAAGTAGGTAAAGAGATAAGGAAGACTCGGTCAAAATAAAACTCGGCCGAGAACTCAAAAGGCGACATCGATCAACATCACCTAACGAGCAACATCGGATGAAGCTACCGCTCAACCAGATGCTTCAACTCGGGCAGAAGGGAAGATCGGATGAAGCATCGGGTAGACACCCGAAGGGAACATCAAGGAAGATGTATTAGGCCCAACACTGTAATATCATTGTATCACCATGTTATGGCTATAAATATGAATCATGTATAGGGTTAGGGGGGGAAGTAAGGAGAGAGGATACCAAGAGCTAGAGAGAAAACACGTAACTTGTAACCGTGAAAAGAGTAATAAGATCATCCCTTCACCCCGTGGACGTAGGTAATCTTGCCGAACCACGTATATCTTGTGTCCTCCTACTTCTCTTCTTTGTTTGATTTCTTTATGCATGCTTTGAGATCCTTTGGATGTAGTGGTAGGATTTTCTACTCCTACACACTTAATACCATACATTAACTCGGACATCATCACGAGAATTTACTGTAAAAGAATTCAAGTAAACAATTAACATGCTTAAAATTCCAAGTAAACAAGCAAAAAAATTGCCAACCACTGGTGTAAAGATGGTGTGCCGATAAATAAACTTGACAGGAAGAGTGCTATTATTTTGATGCTCCAATGCGGTAGTTTTTTTTTTTTTTTAATTTTTGAGGAGTTCCACCTTGGTTGTTTTCTCCTGACTCATTTGGATCTGCCTCGCTTGGATTCGACTGAAATCGCCCGATTCTGGGGTATTTTATTTCCTGAGTCAAACGGGTCCAAGTCAGGAGTTAGATCTAACACAAATCGCAAGTTAGATATGACTCAATAACAGCAACAAACTGTCTGACATTCAACTCGGGCCAAGTCAGATCCAGACACGAGTGAGCAAAAAAACAGACATGCTATTAGTTGTGTTTTTACTTGTCGGATGAGTTAAAGACTTAAAGTTCTTAATGATATGCTACAAATCTTGAGACTATTATGCCATTTGATTCTGCTAGGGATTTTATTAAGCAATTGAAAGTTGATCAGTGCTACATGCACGAATTTGCAAAACCGATTCATTTTCAGCCGGATGTGTTGATCGGTTTCTTCATCGGATGTTGGCTTCTTTATTGTTGTAGTTGGTGTGAACATTTAAACCACCAATGTTTGTATTTAATTCCTCTCTACCAAATTACTTAAATTCGGACATAGACCTTGATTAATTTTGTGCTTATTTGTACTAGTTGTTATGAATTTTATAGTTGCACCGGTTGCTGCATCCATAGATGCTGATAGTAAATGAATTTCAGATGAATTTATAGTTGTAGTTCACATCATAAGTGGCCTAGCTAGTTACATGAGCTTGTTCATTTATAGTTGCAGCTCAGATCATAAGTGACCATCATAAAATCCCAATAAGTTTTGGTTTGTCTTCTTCTGCTCAGCAAACTTGGCTAGCTTATATAAATCTTATTTTCTTCTATCAATATATCATGTCAAATCTTTTCTTCATTCTATCTCCATACTCTAGTTAGGTTTTCATTGTAGTTCCTAACTTCCTACTCATGTTTATTTGTTTTGATCTAATTGAAGTTTATGGTAATTTCATGTTTGTATTCACCGTGCATAACCGTATTCCTCTCATCTTACTGGGTATGTTTCTTGTTTATCTGATCTGTTAGTGATCTTTCACGTTACTTGGAAATGTTATCGTGCACAATGATTTTCTTCCCATCTCTTTTTTTTTTTTTTTATTCTAGTTTATGTGATATCCAGTAATCTAACTTAAGTCAGGTCATGATTTAAGAGTTTTAGTGTTGAGTCTTGTATGTGATATATGATGATATCACTGGAAAATAGTACCAAACTAGATCAGAGGATATATCATTATGCTCTGTGTGTATGAACAAACTCAACAGCAGCAGCATAGATCAGGATTCTGAAGTAATTTCATGTTCATATTCACTGTGCATAATGATATTCCTCTAATCTTACTGGGTATGTTTCTAGTTTATGATGTTCCTTTTAGTTTATATATGCATGTTTTGATGTATGTAGCCTATGAGGATACCGAATTATAAAGATCTTGGGACTGAACCGCTTAACGCCATGGTGACATATTCTGCGATATTGAGGCTTATATAACTTCAATTTATTTTTATGTTCTGTGTTCATTGTAGCTTGTTTGTTTGCTTTGGGCCTTTGGATTCCACTTTGCAACATGTGTAAGAAATGAGTGTAAACTGTAAAGTGCCTTAATGCTGCACTACCCATCCAGTATCATATTTTTGACGACATGGATTAGCTGGATTACCCAGCAAATGGCAATTTTGAAAATGCAAGGAATGGCAATTTTGAAATGGATTACCCAGCAAATTTTGTGATTTCAACTTCCAAAAAATTTGTCAATTGGTTCCGAGATCAAATGCTACATGCCTAACACACAAAATAGATGATTATTGTCGACTGAAATTTTTGTAATGTGCGAGGTGGCACCGATTGCTACATCCATAGATGCTGACAGACATCAATGAATTTCAGATGAAGAAATAGCGAATTAATAAGGATATGTCTACGAATTATGAATACCTAATTGGTTTAATTTTGGTAGTTTCTTAGCATTTTTGTAGATACTTTAACAATTTTTCGACTGTAGTATGTTTGTGTTGATGTGACCATAGACCTAGAGGTTAAATTCTAGACAAATAAAATCGTGCAAAGAATGTGTCTCTGTTAGCAATTTGTTGGGACCTCTTTGATGCTGCCGGTAAATATCATACAGTGATTCTGCATGTGGGAGTCTGCGTTATAAACACTTGACACTTCATTTTGGCCGAATGATTATTCATGCTAATGCTTCTAAGATAATGATTTTCAGCACGACAATTATTTAAGCAATTTGGGTTAGCTAAGTTGGTGGAGTTTGACTCCTTTTAGAGCTTCTCGACTGTGAGTGTTTGTGCTTCATACAGCCTCCGTGTCTTATTTTATTCGTAAAAATAGAGGTTTTTGAGCCAAAGTGTACCCAAGCATTTTGATTTTTCACGCTGAAAATTCTGACTGATGAATGGAATACTTGATAAGAAATATGCATTCATACATCTGATAAGAAACCTTCATCAATTGTGAATGAAACAACAATCATTGCACGTAATTTATGAAATATCCATTCTTTTGTTCCAAAGACCTTGTGCAGGATGATTTTTTTCTTTTCCTAAGTTACGAATAATGATCGAATTGTATTCTCTACTTTCTATTAAGTTTTTCTTCCATTCGCACCGTGCTATACAAGTGCGATAAACAATGTATATCTGTCAAAAACAGCAGTCATGCCATCTGAGCTTCTAGCGACATTTCTTGACAAACCAGCCAACTGATCAGGTTTTGAGACTATCCCTTCCTTAGGATGAGGTGCTTTCCTATATTTAGAAGCATCAGCTGCGTCTTTGAGCTCGCCCTAGTCCTCCGTGCTTGGTAGAAACAGCAGTAGCTGCGGCTTGATTGACTGGTATAATTTTCATTCCAAGAACAAGCTGCTAAGTACCAGCAGCTATGCCATCTGACCTTCCAGTAGGAGAAAATAAATTCAGCGTATGCTAAATATTCAGTGAACCTTGCAAAACAAACAAAAAAAGCAGTACCCTAAATAAAAGAAGTAGTTCACAATTATTTAACTGAAACTATAGAATAAATCATGTCTTAAAGGAAGGTAATTAACTTACAACATTGATACACTCAATCCAAGTGCCCTCCTTAACACAAAAACCTAAACAATCCACCATGTATAGAAATGACACCTGCAAGAAATATAGCGAGCAATAACTTGATATTAGATAGAGGCCAAAGCAAATTGAAAAGAGGAGAAGTATACCACTGAATATATAACCTATAAAAATTCAAACTATACAGAGCATTTTCAGACATATTAATAACGAAAGGTTAAACATTTTAACATTATGATCAAAGCTGTAAAATTATTGATGCAAAACTTCCACCAAAATAAACGGACATTTCAAAATACATGAATCGAATCAACCTTAGGAAGGGTTTCCAACAGAGAAAGTCCTGGAAAGCTTCGGTCCCTCATTACGTGAAATCTCACATAATCTGGGATCGCATCTCTTCCTTTGAGACAACCTCATCATAGTGTGTTTTTGAGAGGATAAGTCATTATGACAGCCTGAAATACTTGATTTTGCAATTTGCATATGCACTCAAGATCGACATCATTAATTAGCCATCCTTGGTTGAAGAAAATCAAATTGAAAGTGTTTTTGGAATTTATGGGGGAAACGGCACAGAAAAGAAGAGGAGTGATAGATGGATAGGATCTAGTTTATCTTAGAAAAAAATATTGAAAGAAAAAGTAGGCGGCGGCGGGGTGGTTAGCACTGCTTGTTGTGATGGAGGTGGTAGGGGTGGCTGTTGCTTGTGAGACTGCTTGTTGTTATGGTGGTGGCGAACTGCTGATGGCGGTGGTGGTAGTGAGATGAGAAGAGCAGAAGAAAAGAAAAACAAAAGAGTGATCTAGTTTTCTAGGGTTTGCTTAAACTTTGTATTATATAGGTATGATGGATGGCTAGGATTATGTAACTGGATCTAAGGTACCTAAAGAGCCGGTTTTTCTTGGCTCGGCTTTCAATACCAATGCTGTTGACCTGGGTGGGGTGTAAGGATGCGGTCGATTAAAAGTGGGTGAAATCGGCCAGGGATTAGACGCGGGTGATACAAAATCTGCATCCACCCTATCTGTTGCTCACCCCTAGATGCAGGGGAGGCCAAAGTATTCAACAAAATTTGTTGCACATATCAAGTAAGGTTGATGATGTTCTGGTAGGAAAAACCCATATTCCTTTGCCTTGGGGAGGTGCGCCGTGACCATTACCTCTTGGCACTGGCCATGAGACGTACATTTATTTAGCTGATTGGCTTAGCGCCTTGGTGATATACTCTGCAATCCTGAGCATTTTAACTATAAATTTCACTGTCCATTTTTTGTCGCTAAGCAGAATGTGTGGGAGTGGGAAATGCAGTACTGGCGTTGGCGATGGTGGTGGGATGATAAGTTATGAACCCCCAAACGATGACTTGTTTTTTATTTTTCTCGTAATTCTTCAGAACAGTCCATCTGTGTTTTTTCTAATGCGAGTAGATGTTCCAGTGTACTGTTTAGATGAAAAATTCCTATTTTAAGGCCTGCCTGGTAGGCTGATGCCTTCGTTAATGTAGAATATATACATACTTGATACTACATTATATTCAGCAAGCGTAGAGGCCGAGGTGTTTCCACCTTTGAGAAGCATTGCTTAGGTGCGAATGAGCGGAACTATAAAAGGGGCATTTTCCTAGCCTGTGAGACATTTTGCGGAACATTTTCCTAGCATGTGGAAAGCACCCATAAAAGCGCTCGGAAAACAGAAAACGTCCTTTTTGCCCTCTTAAACGATGGAATATTGCTAAAACCTTAGGACCATGTGACGTAGTGACATGTCTTGACCGTAGGCCCTTTCCCACCAAAATGCATTCCTCTTGAGTGATTTTGCGGAACTCAAAAGTGTCATAAGTGCTAAAAATTAGACAAAATTACCACAAAAATCGGTAAAACGGGTCTTTGGATACCATATTATGGAAAAAATTCCAAAAATTTGAACACCATTTCCCATTAAAATAGACGCCTCCTGAGTGTATTTACTAATCCCAGGTCATTGGTTTCAAACGGGACATTTTCCTAGCCTGTGGAAAACACCCATACAAGCGCTCGGAAACGTAAAAACGACCTTTTTCCCGCTTAAACTATGGAATATTGCTAAAAACCGAGGACCATGTGACGTAGTGACATGTCTTGACCGTTGGACCTTTTCCCATCAAAATGCACTCATATTGAGTGATTTTGCGGAGCTCAAAAGAGCCATAAGTGCTAAAATTTAGGCAAAATCACCACAAAAATCGGTAAAACGAGTCTTTGGATACCATATTATGGAAAAAATTCCAAACATTTGAACACCATTTCCCATCAAAATAGATGCCTCCCGAGTGTATTTACTAATCCCAGGTCATTGGTTTCAAACGGGATATTTTCCTAGCATGTGGGAAGCACCTATAAAAGCGCTCCAAAAGCGCTCGGGAAAACATAAACGTCCTTTTGCCCTCTTAAACGATGGAATATTGCTAAAACTCCGAGGACCATGTGACGTAGTAACATGTCTTGACCGTTGGCCCTTTTCCCATCAAAATGCACTCCTCTTGAGGGATTTTATGAACTCAAAAGTGCATAAGTGCTAAAAATTAGGCAAAATCACCACAAAAATCGGTAAAACGAGTCTTTGGATACCATATTATGGAAAAAATTCCAAACATTTGAACACCATTTCCCATCAAAATAAATGCCTCCTGAGTGTATTTACTAATCCCAGGTCATTGGTTTCAAACGGGACATTTTCGTAGGCTGTGGGAAGCACCCATAAAAGCGCTCCAAAAGCGCTCGGGAAACAGAAAACGTCCTTTTTGCCCTCATAAACGATGGAATATTGCTAAAAAACTGAGGACCATGTGACCTAGTGACATGTCTTGACCCTTGGCTCTTTTCCCATCAAAATGCACTCCTCTTGAGTGATTTTACGGAACCCAAAAGTGTCATAAGTGCTAAAAATTAGGCATAATTACCACAAAAATCGGTAAAACAGGTCTTTGGATACCATATTATGGAAAAATTCCAAAAAATTGAACAACATTTCCCATCAAAATAGATGCCTCCCGAGTGTATTTACTAATCCCAGGTCATTTCAAACAGGACATTTTCCTAGCCTCGTGCGAAACACAAAAAAACGCTCTTAAAAGCGCTCGTAAAAAGAAAACGTCCTATTTGCCTCTTAAACGATGGAATATTGCTAAAAACTCGAGGACCATGTGACGTAGTGACATTTCTTGACCTTTGGCCCTTTTCCCATCAAAATGCACTCTGTTGAGTGATTTACTTAACTCAAAAGTGTCATAAGTGCTAAAAATTAGGCAAAATTACCACAAAAATAGGTAAAATGGGTCTTTGGATACCATATTATGGAAAAAATTCCAAAAAGTTGAACACCATTTCCCATCAAAATAGATGCCTCCTGAGTGTATTTACTAATCCCAGGTCATTTGTTTCAAACAGGACATTTTCCTAGCCTGTGGGAAGCACCCATAAAAGCGCTCGGAAAACAGAAAACGTCATTTTTGCCCTCTTAAACGATGGAATATTGCTAAAAAACTGAAGACCATGTGACGTAGTGACATGTCTTGACTTTTGGCCCTTTTCCCATCAAAATGCACTCCTGTTGAGTGATTTTCCGGAACTCAAGAGTGCCATAAGTGCTAAAAATTAGGCAAAATTACCACAAAAATCTTTAAAATGGGTCTTTGGATACCATATTATGGAAAAAAATTCCAAAAAGTTGAACACCATTTCCCATCAAAATAGATGTCTCTTGAGTGTATTTACTAATCCCAGGTCATTGGTTTCAAACATGACATTTTCCTAGCATGTGCGAAGCACCCATAAAAGCGCTCGGAAAACATAAATCGTCTTGTTTGCCCTCTTAAACGATGGAATATTGCTAAAAAACTGAAGACCAAGTGACGTAGTGACATGTCTTGACTTTTGGCCCTTTTCCCATCAAAATGCACTCTGTTGAGTGATTTTACGGAACTCAAAAGTGTCATAAGTGCTAAAAATTAGGCAAAATTACCACAAAAATCGGTAAAATGGGTCTTTGGATACCATATTATGGAAAAATTCAAAAAATTTGAACACCATTTCCCATCAAAATATATGCCTCCCGAGTGTATTTACTGATCCCAGGTCATTGGTTTCAAACGGGACATTTTCCTAGCTGGGAAGCACCCATAAAAGCGCTCCAAAAGAGCTCGGAAAACGAAAACGTCCTTTTGCCCTCTTAAACGATGGAATATTGCTAAAAATTGAGGACCATGTGACGTAGTGACATGTCTTGACTATTGGCCATTTTCCCATAAAAATGCACTCCTCTTGAGTAATTTTGCGGAACTCAAAAGTGCCATAAGTGCTAAAATTTAGGCAAAATCACCACAAAAATCGTTAAAACGGGTCTTTGGATACTATATTATGGAAAAATTCCTAAAATTTGAACACCATTTCCCATCAAAATAGATGCCTCCTGAGTTTATTTACTAATCCCGGTCATTGGTTTCAAACGGGATATTTTCCTATCATGTGGGAAGCACCCATAAAAGCGCTCCAAAAGCGCTCGGAAAACGTAAAACGTCCTTTTTGCCCTCTTAAACGATGGAATATTGCTAAAACTCGAGGACCATGTGACGTAGTAACATGTCTTGACCGTTGGCCCTTTTCCCATCAAAATGCACTCCTCTTGAGGGATTTTGCGGAACTCAAAAGTGCCATAAGTGCTAAAAATTAGGCAAAATTACCACAAAAATCGGTAAAACGGGTTTTTGGATACCATATTATGGAAAAAATTCCAAACATTTGAACACCATTTCCCATCAAAATAAATGCCTCCTGAGTGTATTTACTAATCCCAGGTCATTGGTTTCAAACGGGACATTTTCGTAGGCTGTGGGAAGCACCCATAAAAGCGCTCCAAAAGCGCTTGGGAAACAGAAAACGTCCTTTTTGCCCTCATAAACGATGGAATATTGCTAAAACACTGAGGACCATGTGACCTAGTGACATGTCTTGACCCTTGGCTCTTTTCCCATCAAAATGCACTCCTCTTGAGTGATTTTACGGAACCCAAAAGTGTCATAAGTGCTAAAAATTAGGCATAATTACCACAAAAATCGGTAAAACAGGTCTTTGGATACCATATTATGGAAAAATTCCAAAAAATTGAACAACATTTCCCATCAAAATAGATGCCTCCCGAGTGTATTTACTAATCCCAGGTCATTTCAAACAGGACATTTTCCTAGCCTGTGCGAAACACAAAAAAAAAACGCTCTAAAAAGCGCTCGTAAAACAGAAAACGTCCTATTTGCCCTCTTAAACGATGGAATATTGCTAAAAAACTGAGGACCATGTGACGTAGTGACATGTCTTGACCTTTGGCCCTTTTCCCATCAAAATGCACTCATGTTGAGTGATTTACGGAACTCAAAAGTGTCATAAGTGCTAAAAATTAGGCAAAATTACCACAAAAATAGGTAAAATGGGTCTTTGGATACCATATTATGCAAAAAATTCCAAAAGTTGAACACCATTTCCCATCAAAATAGATGCCTCCTGAGTGTATTTACTAATCCCAGGTCATTTGTTTCAAACAGGACATTTTCCTAGCCTGTGGGAAGCACCCATAAAAGCGCTCGAAAAACAAAACGTCATTTTTGCCCTCTTAAACGATGGAATATTGCTAAAAAACTGAAGACCATGTGACGTAGTGACATGTCTTGACTTTGGCCCTTTTCCCATCAAAATGCACTCTGTTGAGTGATTTTCCGGAACTCAAAAGTGCCATAAGTGCTAAAAATTAGGCAAAATTACCACAAAAATCTGTAAAATGGGTCTTTGGATACCATATTATGGAAAAAATTCCAAAAAGTTGAACACCATTTCCCATCAAAATAGATGTCTCTTGAGTGTATTTACTAATCCCAGGTCACTGGTTTCAAACAGGACATTTTCCTAGCATGTGCGAAGCACCCATAAAAGCGCTCGGAAAACATAAATCGTCTTTTTGCCCTCTTAAACGATGGAATATTGCTAAAAACTGAAGACCAAGTGACGTAGTGACATGTCTTGACTTTTGGACCTTTTCCCATCAAAATGCACTCCTGTTGAGTGATTTTCTGGAACTCAAAAGTGCCATAAGTGCTAAAAATTAGGCAAAATTACCACAAAAATCGGTAAAATGGGTCTTTGGATACCATATTATGGAAAAAATTCAAAAAATTTGAACACCATTTCCCATCAAAATATATGCCTCCTGGGTGTATTTACTGATCCCAAGTCATTGGTTTCAAACGGGACATTTTCCTAGCCAGTGGGAAGCACCCATAAAAGCGCTCCAAAAGAGCTCGGAAAAATGTAAAACGTCCTTTTTGCCCTCTTAAACGATGGAATATTGCTAAAAAACTGAGGACCATGTGACGTAGTGACATGTCTTGACTGTTGGCCATTTTCCCATAAAAATGCACTCCTCTTGAGTAATTTTGCGGAACTCAAAAGTGCCATAAGTGCTAAAATTTAGGCAAAATCACCACAAAAATCGTTAAAACGGGTCTTTGGATACTATATTATGGAAAAAATTCCTAAAATTTGAACACCATTTCCCATCAAAATAGATGCCTCCTGAGTTTATTTACTAATCCCAGGTCATTGGTTTCAAACGGGATATTTTCCTATCATGTGGGAAGCACCCATAAAAGCGCTCCAAAAGCGCTCGGAAAACGTAAAACGTCCTTTTGCCCTCTTAAACGATGGAATATTGCTAAAACTCTGAGGACCATGTGACGTAGTAACATGTCTTGACCGTTGGCCCTTTTCCCATCAAAATGCACTCCTCTTGAGGGATTTTGCGGAACTCAAAAGTGCCATAAGTGCTAAAAATTAGGCAAAATTACCACAAAAATCGGTAAAACGAGTCTTTGGATACCATATTATGGAAAAAATTCCAAACATTTGAACACCATTTCCCATCAAAATAGACGCCTCCTGAGTGTATTTACTAATCCCAGGTCATTGGTTTCAAACGGGACATTTTCCTAGCCTGTGGAAAACACCCATACAAGCGCTCGGAAAACAGAAAACGACCTTTTTCCCCGCTTAAACTATGGAATATTGCTAAAAAACTGAGGACCATGTGACGTAGTGACATGTCTTTACCGTTGGACCTTTTCCCATCAAAATGCACTCATATTGAGTGATTTTGCGGAGCTCAAAAGAGCCATAAGTGCTAAAATTTAGGCAAAATCACCACAAAAATCGGTAAAACGAGTCTTTGGATACCATATTATGGAAAAAATTCCTAAAATTTGAACACCATTTCCCATCAAAATAGATGCCTCCTGAGTGTATTTACTAATCCCAGGTCATTGGTTTCAAACGGGATATTTTCCTAGCATGTGGGAAGCACCTATAAAAGCGCTCCAAAAGCGCTCGGAAAACATAAAACGTCCTTTTTGCCCTCTTAAACGATGGAATATTGCTAAAACTCTGAGGACCATGTGACGTAGTAACATGTCTTGACCGTTGGCCCTTTTCCCATCAAAATGCACTCCTCTTGAGGGATTTTGCGGAACTCAAAAGTGCATAAGTGCTAAAAATTAGGCAAAATCACCACAAAAATCGGTAAAACGAGTCTTTGGATACCATATTATGGAAAAAATTCCAAACATTTGAACACCATTTCCCATCAAAATAAATGCCTCCTGAGTGTATTTACTAATCCCAGGTCATTGGTTTCAAACGGGACATTTTCGTAGGCTGTGGGAAGCACCCATAAAAGCGCTCCAAAAGCGCTGGGAAACAGAAAACGTCCTTTTTGCCCTCATAAACGATGGAATATTGCTAAAAAACTGAGGACCATGTGACCTAGTGACATGTCTTGACCCTTGGCTCTTTTCCCATCAAAATGCACTCCTCTTGAGTGATTTTACGGAACCCAAAAGTGTCATAAGTGCTAAAAATTAGGCATAATTACCACAAAAATCGGTAAACAGGTCTTTGGATACCATATTATGGAAAAAATTCCAAAAATTGAACAACATTTCCCATCAAAATAGATGCCTCCTGGAGTGTATTTACTAATCCCAGGTCATTTCAAACAGGACATTTTCCTAGCCACGTGCGAAACACAAAAAAACGCTCTTAAAAGCGCTCGTAAAAAGTAAAACGTCCTATTTGCCCTCTTAAACGATGGAATATTGCTAAAAAAACTGAGGACCATGTGACGTAGTGACATTTCTTGACCTTTGGCCCTTTTCCCATCAAAATGCACTCTGTTGAGTGATTTACGGAACTCAAAAGTGTCATAAGTGCTAAAAATTAGGCAAAATTACCACAAAAATAGGTAAAATGGGTCTTTGGATACCATATTATGGAAAAAATTCCAAAAAGTTGAACACCATTTCCCATCAAAATAGATGCCTCGAGTGTATTTACTAATCCCGGTCATTTGTTTCAAACAGGACATTTTCCTAGCCTGTGGGAAGCACCCATAAAAGCGCTCAAAAAGCGCTCGTAAAACAGAAAACGTCATATTTGCCCTCTTAAACGATGGAATATAGCTAAAAAACTGAAGACCATGTGACGTAGTGACATGTCTTGACTTTTGGCCCTTTTCCCATCAAAATGCACTCCTGTTGAGTGATTTTCCGGAACTCAAGAGTGCCATAAGTGCTAAAAATTAGGCAAAATTACCACAAAAATCTTTAAAATGGGTCTTTGGATACCATATTATGGAAAAAATTCCAAAAAGTTGAACACCATTTCCCATCAAAATAGATGTCTCTTGAGTGTATTTACTAATCCCAGGTCATTGGTTTCAAACATGACATTTTCCTAGCATGTGCGAAGCACCCATAAAAGCGCTCGGAAAACATAAATCGTCTTTTTTGCCCTCTTAAACGATGGAATATTGCTAAAAAACTGAAGACCAAGTGACGTAGTGACATGTCTTGACTTTTGGCCCTTTTCCCATCAAAATGCACTCCTGTTGAGTGATTTTCTGGAACTCAAAAGTGCCATAAGTGCTAAAAATTAAGCAAAATTACCACAAAAATCGGTAAAATGGGTCTTTGGATACCATATTATGGAAAAAAATTCAAAAATTTGAACACCATTTCCCATCAAAATATATGCCTCCCGGGTGTATTTACCGATCCCAGGTCATTGGTTTCAAACGGGACATTTTCCTAGCCAGTGGGAAGCACCCATAAAAGCGCTCCAAAAGAGCTCGGAAAGTAAAAACGTCCTTTTGCCCTCTTAAACGATGGAATATTGCTAAAAAACTGAAGACCATGTGACGTAGTGACATGTCTTGACTGTTGGCCATTTTCCCATAAAAATGCACTCCTCTTGAGTAATTTTGCGGAACTCAAAAGTGCCATAAGTGCTAAAATTTAGGCAAAATCACCACAAAAATCGTTAAAACGGGTCTTTGGATACTATATTATGGAAAAAATTCCTAAAATTTGAACACCATTTCCCATCAAAATAGATGCCTCCTGAGTTTATTTACTAATCCCAGGTCATTGGTTTCAAACGGGATATTTTCCTATCATGTGGGAAGCACCCATAAAAGCGCTCCAAAAGCGCTCGGAAAACGTAAAACGTCCTTTTTGCCCTCTTAAACGATGGAATATTGCTAAAACTCGAGGACCATGTGACGTAGTAACATGTCTTGACCGTTGGCCCTTTTCCCATCAAAATGCACTCCTCTTGAGGGATTTTGCGGAACTCAAAAGTGCCATAAGTGCTAAAAATTAGGCAAAATTACCACAAAAATCGGTAAAACGGGTCTTTGGATACCATATTATGGAAAAAATTCCAAACATTTGAACACCATTTCCCATCAAAATAAATGCCTCCTGAGTGTATTTACTAATCCCGAGTCATTGGTTTCAAACGCGACATTTTCGTAGCGTGGGAAGCACCCAAAAAGTGCTCCAAAGCGCTCGGGAAACAGAAAACGTCCTTTTTGCCCTCTTAAACGATGGAATATTGCTAAAAAAACTGAGGACCATGTGACCTAGTGACATGTCTTGACCCTTGGCTCTTTTCCCATCAAAATGCACTCCTCTTGAGTGATTTTACGGAACCCAAAAGTGTCATAAGTGCTAAAAATTAGGCATAATTACCACAAAAATCGGTAAAACAGGTCTTTGGATACCGTATTATGGAAAAAATTCCAAAAATTGAACAACATTTCCCATCAAAATAGATGCCTCCTGAGTGTATTTACTAATCCCAGTCATTTCAAACAGGACATTTTCCTAGCACGTGCGAAACACAAAAAAAAAAACGCTCTAAAAAGCGCTCGTAAAACAGAAAACGTCCTATTTGCCCTCTTAAACGATGGAATATTGCTAAAAAACTGAGGACCATGTGACGTAGTGACATGTCTTGACCTTTGGCCCTTTTCCCATCAAAATGCACTCATGTTGAGTGATTTACGGAACTCAAAAGTGTCATAAGTGCTAAAAATTAGGCAAAATTACCACAAAAATAGGTAAAATGGGTCTTTGGATACCATATTATGGAAAAAATTCCAAAAGTTGAACACCATTTCCCATCAAAATAGATGCCTCCTGAGTGTATTTACTAATCCAGGTCATTTGTTTCAAACCGGACATTTTCCTAGCCTGTGGGAAGCACCCATAAAAGCGCTCAGAAAACAGAAAACGTCATTTTTCCCTCTTAAACGATGGAATATTGCTAAAAAACTGAAGACCATGTGACGTTGTGACATGTCTTGACTTTTGGCCCTTTTCCCATCAAAATGCACTCCTGTTGAGTGATTTTCCGGAACTCAAAAGTGCCATAAGTGCTAAAAATTAGGCAAAATTACCATAAAAATCTGTAAAATGGGTCTTTGGATACCATATTATGGAAAAAATTCCAAAAAGTTGAACACCATTTCCCATTAAAATAGATGTCTCTTGAGTGTATTTACTAATCCCAGGTCACTGGTTTCAAACAGGACATTTTCCTAGCATGTGCGAAGCACCCATAAAAGCGCTCGGAAAACATAAATCGTCTTTTTTGCCCTCTTAAACGATGGAATATTGCTAAAAAACTGAAGACCAAGTGACGTAGTGACATGTCTTGACTTTTGGCCCTTTTCCCATCAAAATGCACTCCTGTTGAGTGATTTTCTGGAACTCAAAAGTGCCATAAGTGCTAAAAATTAGGCAAAATTACCACAAAAATCGGTAAAATGGGTCTTTGGATACCATATCATGCAAAAATTCAAAAAAGTTGAACACCATTTCCCATCAAAATATATGCCTCCTGAGTGTATTTACCAATGCCAGGTCATTGGTTTGAAACGGTACATTTTCCTAGCCTGTGAGAAGAACCCAAAAAAGCGCTCCAAAAGAGCTCGGAAACGGCAAACGTCCTTTTTTGCCCTCTTAAACGATGGAATATTGCTAAAAAATTGAGGACCATGTGACGTAGTGACATGTCTTGACTGTTGGCCATTTTTCCATAAAAATGCACTCCTCTTGAGTAATTTTGCGGAACTCAAAAGTGCCATAAGTGCTAAAATTTAGGCAAAATCACCACAAAAATCATTAAAACGGGTCTTTGGATACTATATTATGGAAAAAATTCCAAAAATTTGAACACCATTTCCCATCAAAATAGATGCCTCCTGAGTTTATTTACTAATCCCAGGTCATTGGTTTCAAACGGGATATTTTCCTATCATGTGGGAAGCACCCATAAAAGCGCTCCAAAAGCGCTCGGAAAACGTAAAGCGTCCTTTTGCCCTCTTAAACGATGGAATATTGCTAAAACTCTGAGGACCATGTGACGTAGTAACATGTCTTGACCGTTGGCCCCCTTTCCCATCAAAATGCACTTTTCTTGAGTGATTTTACGGAATTCAAAAGTGCCATAAGTGCTAAAAATTAGGCAAAATTACCACAAAAATCGGTAAAACGGGTTTTTGGATACCATATTATGGAAAAAATTCCAAACATTTGAACACCATTTCCCATCAAAATAAATGCCTCCTGAGTGTATTTACTAATCCCAGGTCATTGGTTTCAAACGGGACATTTTCGTAGACTGTGGGAAGCACCCATAAAAGCGCTCCAAAAGCGCTCGGGAAACAGAAAACGTCCTTTTTGCCCTCATAAACGATGGAATATTGCTAAAAAACTGAGGACCATGTGACCTAGTGACATGTCTTGACCCTTGGCTCTTTTCCCATCAAAATGCACTCCTCTTGAGTGATTTTACGGAACCCAAAAGTGTCATAAGTGCTAAAAATTAGGCATAATTACCACAAAAATCGGTAAAACAGGTCTTTGGATACCATATTATGGAAAAAATTCCAAAAAATTGAACAACATTTCCCATCAAAATAGATGCCTCCTGAGTGTATTTACTAATCCCAGGTCATTTCAAACAGGACATTTTCCTAGCCTGTGCGAAACACCAAAAAAAAACGCTCTTAAAAGCGCTCGTAAAACAGAAAACGTCCTATTTGCCCTCTTAAACGATGGAATATTGCTAAAAAACTGAGGACCATGTGACGTAGTGACATTTCTTGACCTTTGGCCCTTTTCCCATCAAAATGCACTCCTGTTGAGTGACTTACGGAACTCAAAAGTGTCATAAGTGCTAAAAATTAGGCAAAATTACCACAAAAATAGGTAAAATGGGTCTTTGGATACCATATTATGGAAAAAAATTCCAAAAATTTGAACACCATTTCCCATCAAAATAGATGCCTCCTGAGTGTATTTACTAATCCCAGGTCTTTGGTTTCCAACGGGACATTTTCCTAGCCTGTGAGAAACACCCATAAAAGCGCTCGGAAAACAGAAAACGTCATTTTTGCCCTCTTAAACGATGGAATATTGCTAAAAAGCTTATGACCATGTGACGTAGTGACATGTCTTGACTTTGGCCCTTTTCCCATCAAAATGCACTCTGTTGAGTGATTTTCCGAACTCAAAAGTGCCATAAGTGCTAAAAATTAGGCAAAATTACCACAAAAATCTGTAAAATGGGTCTTTGGATACCATATTATGGAAAAAATTCCAAAAATTTGAACACCATTTCCCATCAAAATATATGTCTCTTGAGTGTATTTACTAATCCCAGGTCATTGGTTTCAAACAGGGACATTTTCCTAGCATGTGCGAAGCACCCATAAAAGCGCTGGAAAACATAAATCGTCTTTTTTGCCCTCTTAAACGATGGAATATTGCTAAAAACTGAAGACCAAGTGACGTAGTGACATGTCTTGACTTTTGCCCTTTTCCCATCAAAATGCACTCTGTTGAGTGATTTTCTGGAACTCAAAAGGGCCATAAGTGCTAAAAATTAGGCAAAATTACCACAAAAATCGGTAAAATGGGTCTTTGGATACCATATTATGGAAAAAATTCAAAAAATTTGAACACCATTTCCCATCAAAATATATGCCTCCTGAGTGTATTTACTGATCCCAGGTCATTGGTTTCAAACGGGACATTTTCCTAGCCGGTGGGAAGCACCCATAAAAGCGCTCCAAAAGAGCTCGGAAAACAAAACGTCCTTTTGCCCTCTTAAACGATGGAATATTGCTAAAAATTGAGGACCATGTGACGTAGTGACATGTCTTGACTGTTGGCCATTTTCCCATAAAAATGCACTCCTCTTGAGTAATTTTGCGGAACTCAAAAGTGCCATAAGTGCTAAAATTTAGGCAAAATCACCACAAAATCGTTAATACGGGTCTTTGGATACTATATTATGGAAAAAATTCCTAAAATTTGAACACCATTTCCCATCAAAATAGATGCCTCCTGAGTTTATTTACTAATCCCAGGTCATTGGTTTCAAACGGGATATTTTCCTATCATGTGGGAAGCACCCATAAAAGCGCTCGGAAAACGTAAACGTCCTTTTGCCCTCTTAAACGATGGAATATTGCTAAAACTCTGAGGACCATGTGACGTAGTAACATGTCTTGACCGTTGGCCCTTTTCCCATCAAAATGCACTCCTCTTGAGGGATTTTGCGGAACTCAAAAGTGCCATAAGTGCTAAAAATTAGGAAAAATTACCACAAAAATCGGTAAAACGGGTCTTTGGATACCATATTATGGAAAAAATTCCAAACATTTGAACACCATTTCCCATCAAAATAAATGCCTCCTGAGTGTATTTACTAATCCCAGGTCATTGGTTTCAAACGCGACATTTTCGTAGGCTGTGGGAAGCACCCAAAAAAGTGCTCCAAAAGCGCTCGGGAAACAGAAAACGTCCTTTTTGCCCTCTTAAACGATGGAATATTGCTAAAAAACTGAGGACCATGTGACCTAGTGACATGTCTTGACCCTTGGCTCTTTTCCCATCAAAATGCACTCCTCTTGAGTGATTTTACGGAACCCAAAAGTGTCATAAGTGCTAAAAATTAGGCATAATTACCACAAAAATCGGTAAAACAGGTCTTTGGATACCATATTATGGAAAAAATTCCAAAAAATTGAACAACATTTCCCATCAAAATAGATGCCTCCTGAGTGTATTTACTAATCCCAGGTCATTTCAAACAGGACATTTTCCTAGCCTGTGCGAAACACAAAAAAAAAACGCTCTAAAAAGCGCTCGTAAAACAGAAAACGTCCTATTTGCCCTCTTAAACGATGGAATATTGCTAAAAAACTGAGGACCATGTGACGTAGTGACATGTCTTGACCTTTGGCCCTTTTCCCATCAAAATGCACTCATGTTGAGTGATTTACGGAACTCAAAAGTGTCATAAGTGCTAAAAATTAGGCAAAATTACCACAAAAATAGGTAAAATGGGTCTTTGGATACCATATTATGGAAAAAATTCCAAAAAGTTGAACACCATTTCCCATCAAAATAGATGCCTCCTGAGTGTATTTACTAATCCCAGGTCATTTGTTTCAAACAGGACATTTTTCTAGCCTGTGGGAAGCACCCATAAAAGCGCTCAGAAAACAGAAAACGTCATTTTTTCCCTCTTAAACGATGAAATATTGCTAAAAAACTGAAGACCATGTGACGTAGTGACATGTCTTGACTTTTGGCCCTTTTCCCATCAAAATGCACTCTGTTGAGTGATTTTAGGAACTCAAAAGTGCCATAAGTGCTAAAAATTAGGCAAAATTACCACAAAAATCAGACATGGGTCTTTGGATACCATATTATGGAAAAAATTCCAAAAAGTTGAACACCATTTCCCATCAAAATATATGTCTCTTGAGTGTATTTACTAATCCCAGGTCATTGGTTTCAAACAGGACATTTTCCTAGCATGTGCGAAGCACCCATAAAAGCGCTCGGAAAACATAAATCGTCTTTTTTGCCCTCTTAAACGATGGAATATTGCTAAAAAACTGAAGACCAAGTGACGTAGTGACATGTCTTGACTTTTGGCCCTTTTCCCATCAAAATGCACTCCTGTTGAGTGATTTTCTGGAACTCAAAAGTGCCATAAGTGCTAAAAATTAGGCAAAATTACCACAAAAATCTGTAAAATGGGTCTTTGGATACCATATTATGGAAAAAATTCCAAAAAGTTGAACACCATTTCCCATCAAAATAGATGTCTCTTGAGTGTATTTACTAATCCCAGGTCACTGGTTTCAAACAGGACATTTTCCTAGCATGTGCGAAGCACCCATAAAAGCGCTCGGAAAACATAAATCGTCTTTTTGCCCTCTTAAACGATGGAATATTGCTAAAAACTGAAGACCAAGTGACGTAGTGACATGTCTTGACTTTGGCCCTTTTCCTATCAAAATGCACTCCTGTTGAGTGATTTTCTGGAACTCAAAAGTGCCATAAGTGCTAAAAATTAGGCAAAATTACCACAAAAATCGGTAAAATGGGTCTTTGGATACCATATTATGGAAAAAATTCAAAAAATTTGAACACCATTTCCCATCAAAATATATGCCTCCTGGGTGTATTTACTGATCCCAGGTCATTGGTTTCAAACGGGACATTTTCCTAGCCAGTGGGAAGCACCCATAAAAGCGCTCCAAAAGAGCTCGGAAAACAGAAAACGTCCTTTTTGCCCTCTTAAACGATGGAATATTGCTAAAAAATTGAGGACCATGTGACGTAGTGACATGTCTTGACTGTTGGCCATTTTCCCATAAAAATGCACTCCTCTTGAGTAATTTTGCGGAAATCAAAAGTGCCATAAGTGCTAAAATTTAGGCAAAATCACCACAAAAATCGGTAAAACGGGTCTTTGGATACTATATTATGAAAAAATTCCTAAAATTTGAACACCATTTCCCATCAAAATAGATGCCTCCTGAGTTTATTTACTAATCCCAGGTCATTGGTTTCAAACGGGATATTTTCCTATCATGTGGGAAGCACCCATAAAAGCGCTCCAAAAGCGCTCGGAAAACGTAAAACGTCCTTTTTGCCCTCTTAAACGATGGAATATTGCTAAAACTCTGAGGACCATGTGACGTAGTAACATGTCTTGACCGTTGGCCCTTTTCCCATCAAAATGCACTCCTCTTGAGGGATTTTGCGGAACTCAAAAGTGCCATAAGTGCTAAAAATTAGGCAAAATTACCACAAAAATCGGTAAAACGGGTCTTTGGATACCATATTATGGAAAAAATTCCAAACATTTGAACACCATTTCCCATCAAAATAAATGCCTCCTGAGTGTATTTACTAATCCCAGGTCATTGGTTTCAAACGCGACATTTTCGTAGGCTGTGGGAAGCACCCAAAAAAGTGCTCCAAAAGCGCTCGTAAACAGAAACGTCCTTTTGCCCTCTTAAACGATGGAATATTGCTAAAAACTGAGGACCATGTGACCTAGTGACATGTCTTGACCCTTGGCTCTTTTCCCATCAAAATGCACTCCTCTTGAGTGATTTTACGGAACCCAAAAGTGTCATAAGTGCTAAAAATTAGGCATAATTACCACAAAAATCGGTAAAACAGGTCTTTGGATACCATATTATGAAAAAATTCCAAAAAATTGAACAACATTTCCCATCAAAATAGATGCCTCCTGAGTGTATTTACTAATCCCGAGTCATTTCAAACAGGGACATTTTCCTAGCCTGTGCGAAACACAAAAAAAAAACGCTCTAAAAAGCGCTCGTAAAACAGAAAACGTCCTATTTGCCCTCTTAAACGATGGAATATAGCTAAAAAACTGAGGACCATGTGACGTAGTGACATGTCTTGACCTTTGGCCCTTTTCCCATCAAAATGCACTCATGTTGAGTGATTTACGGAACTCAAAAGTGTCATAAGTGCTAAAAATTAGGCAAAATTACCACAAAAATAGGTAAAATGGGTCTTTGGATACCATATTATGGAAAAAATTCCAAAAAGTTGAACACCATTTCCCATCAAAATAGATGCCTCCCGAGTGTATTTACTAATCCCAGGTCATTTGTTTCAAACAGACATTTTTCTTTGTGGGAAGCACCCATAAAAGCGCTCGGAAAACAGAAAACGTCATTTTTTTCCCTCTTAAACGATGGAATATTGCTAAAAACTGAAGACCATGTGACGTAGTGACATGTCTTGACTTTGGCCCTTTTCCCATCAAAATGCACTCCTGTTGAGTGATTTTCCGGAACTCAAAAGTGCCATAAGTGCTAAAAATTAGGCAAAATTACCACAAAAATCAGAAATGGGTCTTTGGATACCATATTATGGAAAAAATTCCAAAAAGTTGAACACCATTTCCCATCAAAATATATGTCTCTTGAGTGTATTTACTAATCCCAGGTCATTGGTTTCAAACAGGACATTTTCCTAGCATGTGCGAAGCACCCATAAAAGCGCTCGGAAAACATAAATCGTCTTTTTGCCCTCTTAAACGATGGAATATTGCTAAAAACTGAAGACCAAGTGACGTAGTGACATGTCTTGACTTTTGGCCCTTTTCCCATCAAAATGCACTCTGTTGAGTGATTTTTGGAACTCAAAAGTGCCATAAGTGCTAAAAATTAGGCAAAATTACCACAAAAATCTTTAAAATGGGTCTTTGGATACCATATTATGGAAAAAATTCCAAAAAGTTGAACACCATTTCCCATCAAAATAGATGTCTCTTGAGTGTATTTACTAATCCCAGTGTCATTGGTTTCAAATGGGACATTTTCCTAGCATGTGCGAAGCACCATAAAAGCGCTCGGAAAACATAAATCGTCTTTTTTGCCCTCTTAAACGATGGAATATTGCTAAAAAACTGAAGACCAAGTGACGTAGTGACATGTCTTGACTTTTGGCCCTTTTCCTATCAAAATGCACTCCGTTGAGTGATTTTCCTGGAACTCAAAAGTGCCATAAGTGCTAAAAATTAGGCAAAATTACCACAAAAATCGGTAAAATGGGTCTTTGGATACCATATTATGGAAAAAATTCAAAAAATTTGAACACCATTTCCCATCAAAATATATGCCTCCTGGGTGTATTTACTCGATCCCAGTGTCATTGGTTTCATACGGGACATTTTCCTAGCCTGTGCAAAGCACCCATAAAAGCGCTCCAAAAGCGCTCGGAAACAGAAAACGTCCTTTTTGCCCTCTTAAACGATGGAATATTGCTAAAAAATTGAGGACCATGTGACGTAGTGACATGTCTTGACTGTTGGCCATTTTCCCATAAAAATGCACTCCTCTTGAGTAATTTTGCGGAACTCAAAAGTGCCATAAGTGCTAAAATTTAGGCAAAATCACCACAAAAATCGGTAAAACGGGTCTTTGGATACTATATTATGAAAAAAATTCCTAAAATTTGAACACCATTTCCCATCAAAATAGATGCCTCCTGAGTTTATTTACTAATCCCAGGTCATTGGTTTCAAACGGGATATTTTCCTATCATGTGGGAAGCACCCATAAAAGCGCTCCAAAAGCGCTCGGAAAACGTAAAACGTCCTTTTTGCCCTCTTAAACGATGGAATATTGCTAAAACTCGAGGACCATGTGACGTAGTAACATGTCTTGACCGTTGGCCCTTTTCCCATCAAAATGCACTCCTCTTGAGGGATTTTGCGGGAACTCAAAAGTGCCATAAGTGCTAAAAATTAGGCAAAATTACCACAAAAATCGGTAAAACGGGTCTTTGGATACCATATTATGGAAAAATTCCAAACATTTGAACACCATTTCCCATCAAAATAAATGCCTCCCGAGTGTATTTACTAATCCCAGGTCATTGGTTTCAAACGCGACATTTTCAGTAGGTGTGGGAAGCACCCAAAAAGTGCTCCAAAAGCGCTCGGGAAACAGAAAACGTCCTTTTTGCCCTCTTAAACGATGGAATATTGCTAAAAACCGAGGACCATGTGACCTAGTGACATGTCTTGACCCTTGGCTCTTTTCCCATCAAAATGCACTCCTCTTGAGTGATTTTACGGAACCCAAAAGTGTCATAAGTGCTAAAAATTAGGCATAATTACCACAAAAATCGGTAAAACAGGTCTTTGGATACCATATTATGGAAAAATTCCAAAAAATTGAACAACATTTCCCATCAAAATAGATGCCTACTGAGTGTATTTACTAATCCCAGGTCATTTCAAACACGACATTTTCCTAGCCTGTGCGAAACACCAAAAAAAACGCTCTAAAAAGCGCTCGTAAAACAGAAAACGTCCTATTTGCCCTCTTAAACGATGGAATATTGCTAAAAAACTGAGGACCATGTGACGTAGTGACATGTCTTGACCTTTGGCCATTTTCCCATCAAAATGCACTCCTGTTGAGTGATTTACGGAGCTCAAAAGTGTCATAAGTGCTAAAAATTAGGCAAAATTACCACAAAAATAGGTAAAATGGGTCTTTGGATACCATATTATGGAAAAACTTCTTAAAAGTTGAACACCATTTCCCATCAAAATAGATGCCTCCTGAGTGTATTTACTAATCCCAGGTCATTTGTTTCAAACATGACATTTTCCTAGCCTGTGGGAAGCACCCATAAAAGCGCTCAGAAAACAGAAAACGTCATTTTTGCCCTCTTAAACGATGGAATATTGCTAAAAAACTGAAGACCATGTGACGTAGTGACATGTCTTGACTTTTGGCCCTTTTCCCATCAAAATGCACTATTGAGTGATTTCCGGAACTCAAAAGTTCCATATGTGCTAAAAATTAGGAAAAATTACCACAAAAATCAGTAAAATGGGTCTTTGGATACCATATTATGGAAAAAATTCCAAAAAGTTGAACACCATTTCCCATCAAAATAGATGTCTCTTGAGTGTATTTACTAATCCCAGGTCATTGGTTTCAAACAGGACATTTTCCTAGCATGTGCGAAGCACCCATAAAAGCGCTCGGAAAACATAAATCGTCTTTTTTGCCCTCTTAAACGATGGAATATTGCTAAAAAACTGAAGACCAAGTGACGTAGTGACATGTCTTGACTTTTGGACCTTTTCCCATCAAAATGCACTCCTGTTGAGTGATTTTCCGGAACTCAAAAGTGCCATAAGTGCTAAAAATTAGGCAAAATTACCACACAAATCGGTAAAATGGGTCTTTGGATACCATATTATGGAAAAATTCAAAAAATTTGAACACCATTTCCCATCAAAATATATGCCTCCGGGTGTATTTACTAATCTCAGCTCATTGGTTTCAAACGGGACATTTTCCTAGCCAGGTGGGAAGCACCCATAATAGCGCTCCAAAAGAGCTCGGGAAACAGAAACGTCCTTTTTGCCCTCTTAAACGTTGGAATATTGCTAAAAATTGAGGACCATGTGATGTAGTGACATGTCTTTACCGTTGGCCCTTTTCCCATAAAAATGCACTCCTCTTGAGTAATTTTGCGGAACTCAAAAGTGCCATAAGTGGTAAAAATTAGGCAAAATAACCACAAAAATCGGTAAAACGGGTCTTTGGATACCATATTATGGAAAACTTCCTAAAAGTTGAACACCATTTCCCATCAAAATAGATGCCTCCTGGGTGTATTTACTAATCCCGAGTCATTGGTTTCAAACGGGATATTTTCCTATCATGTGGGAAGCACCCATAAAAGCGCTCCAAAAGCGCTCGGAAAACGTAAACGTCCTTTTGCCCTCTTAAACGATGGAATATTGCTAAAACTCGAGGACCATGTGACGTAGTAACATGTCTTGACCGTTGGCCCTTTTTCCATCAAAATGCACTCCTCTTGAGCGATTTTCCGGAACTCAAAAGTGCCATAAGTGGTAAAAATTAGGCAAAATTACCACAAAAATCGGTAAAACGGGTCTTTGGATACCATATTATGGAAAAAATTCCAAACATTTGAACACCATTTCCCATCAAAATAAATGCCTCCCGAGTGTATTTACTAATCCTGTGTCATTGGTTTCAAACGCGACATTTTAAGTAGGCTGTGGGAAGCACCCAAAAAGTGCTCCAAAAGCGCGGGAAACAGAAAACGTCCTTTTGCCCTCTTAAACGATGGAATATTGCTAAAAACTGAGGACCATGTGACCTAGTGACATGTCTTGACCCTTGGCTCTTTTCCCATCAAAATGCACTCCTCTTGAGTGATTTTACGGAACCCAAAAGTGTCATAAGTGCTAAAAATTAGGCATAATTACCACAAAAATCGGTAAAACAGGTCTTTGGATACCATATTATGGAAAAAATTCCAAAAATTGAACAACATTTCCCATCAAAATAGATGCCTACTGAGTGTATTTACTAATCCCAGTCATTTCAAACACGACATTTTCCTAGCCTCGTGCGAAACACCAAAAAAACGCTCTAAAAGCGCCAGAAACAGTAAAACGTCCTATTTGCCCTCTTAAACGATGGAATATTGCTAAAAACTGAGGACCATGTGACGTAGTGACATGTCTTGACCTTTGGCCCTTTTCCCATCAAAATGCACTCATGTTGAGTGATTTACTGAGCTCAAAAGTGTCAGAAGTGCTAAAAAATTAGGCAAAATTACCACAAAAATAGGTAAAATGGGTCTTTGGATACCATATTATGGAAAAAATTCCAAAAAGTTGAACACCATTTCCCATCAAAATAGATGCCTCCTGAGTGTATTTACTAATCCCAGGTCATTTCTTTCAAACATGACATTTTCCTAGCCATGGGAAGCACCCATAAAAGCGCTCGAGAAAACGAAAACGTCATTTTTGCCCTCTTAAACGATGGAATATTGCTAAAAAACTGAAGACCATGTGACGTAGTGACATGTCTTGACTTTTGTCCCTTTTCCCATCAAAATGCACTCCTGTTGAGTAATTTTCCGGAACTCAAAAGTGCCATAAGTGCTAAAAATTAGGCAAAATTACCACAAAAATCAGAAATGGGTCTTTGGATACCATATTATGGAAAAAATTCCAAAAAGTTGAACACCATTTCCCATCAAAATAGATGTCTCTTGAGTGTATTTACTAATCCCGAGGTCATTGGTTTCAAACAGGACATTTTCCTAGCATGTGCGAAGCACCCATAAAAGCGCTCGGAAAACATAAATCGTCTTTTTTGCCCTCTTCAACGATGGAATATTGCTAAAAAACTGAAGACCAAGTGACGTAGTGACATGTCTTGACTTTTGGACCTTTTCCCATCAAAATGCACTCCTGTTGAGTGATTTTCTGGAACTCAAAAGTGCCAAAAGTGCTAAAAATTAGGCAAAATTACCACAAAAATCGGTAAAATGGGTCTTTGGATACCATATTATGGAAAAAAATTCAAAAATTTGAACACCATTTCCCATCAAAATATATGCCTCCTGGGTGTATTTACTAATCCCAGCTCATTGGTTTCAAACGGGACATTTTCCTAGCCAGTGGGAAGCACCCATAATAGCGCTCCAAAAGAGCTCGGAAAACAGAAAACGTCCTTTTTGCCCTCTTAAACGTTGGAATATTGCTAAAAAATTGAGGACCATGTGACGTAGTGACATGTCTTGACTGTTGGCCATTTTCCCATAAAAATGCACTCCTCTTGAGTAATTTTGCGGAACTCAAAAGTGCCATAAGTGCTAAAATTTAGGCAAAATCACCACAAAAATCGGTAAAACGGGTCTTTGGATACTATATTATGGAAAAAATTCCTAAAATTTGAACACCATTTCCCATCAAAATAGATGCCTCCTGAGTTTATTTACTAATCCCAGGTCATTGGTTTCAAACGGGATATTTTCCTATCATGTGGGAAGCACCCATAAAAGCGCTCCAAAAGCGCTCGGAAAACGTAAAACGTCCTTTTTGCCCTCTTAAACGATGGAATATTGCTAAAACTCGAGGACCATGTGACGTAGTAACATGTCTTGACCGTTGGCCCTTTTCCCATCAAAATGCACTCCTCTTGAGGGATTTTGCGGAACTCAAAAGTGCCATAAGTGCTAAAAATTAGGCAAAATTACCACAAAAATCGGTAAAACGGGTCTTTGGATACCATATTATGGAAAAAATTCCAAACATTTGAACACCATTTCCCATCAAAATAAATGCCTCCTGAGTGTATTTACTAATCCCAGGTCATTGGTTTCAAACGCGACATTTTCATAGGCTGTGGGAAGCACCCAAAAAGTGCTCCAAAGCGCTCGGGAAAGAAAACGTCCTTTTTCCCTCTTAAACGATGGAATATTGCTAAAAAACTGAGGACCATGTGACCTAGTGACATGTCTTGACCCTTGGCTCTTTTCCCATCAAAATGCACTCCTCTTGAGTGATTTTACGGAACCCAAAAGTGTCATAAGTGCTAAAAATTAGGCATAATTACCACAAAAATCGGTAAAACAGGTCTTTGGATACCATATTATGGAAAAAATTACAAAAATTGAACAACATTTCCCATCAAAATAGATTCCTCCGAGTGTATTTACTAATCCCAGGTCATTTCAAACACGACATTTTCCTAGCACATGCGAAACACCAAAAAAACGCTCTAAAAGCGCTCGTAAAACGAAAACGTCCTATTTGCCCTCTTAAACGATGGAATATTGCTAAAAGCGAGGACCATGTGACGTAGTGACATGTCTTGACCTTTGGCCCTTTTCCCATCAAAATGCACTCTGTTGAGTGATTTACGGAACTCAAAAGTGTCATAAGTGCTAAAAATTAGGCAAAATTACCACAAAAATAGGTAAAATGGGCCTTTGGATACCATATTATGGAAAAATTCCAAAAAAGTTGAACACCATTTCCCATCAAAATAGATGCCTCCGAGTGTATTTACTAATCCCAGGTCATTTGTTTCAAACATGACATTTTCCTAGCCTGTGGGAAGCACCCATAAAAGCGCTCAGAAAATGAAAACGTCATTTTTGCCCTCTTAAACGATGGAATATTGCTAAAAAACTGAAGACCATGTGACGTAGTGACATGTCTTGACTTTTGTCCCTTTTCCCATCAAAATGCACTCCTGTTGAGTAATTTTCCGGAACTCAAAAGTGCCATAAGTGCTAAAAATTAGGCAAAATTACCACAAAAATCTGTAAAATGGGTCTTTGGATACCATATTATGGAAAAAATTCCAAAAAGTTGAACACCATTTCCCATCAAAATAGATGTCTCTTGAGTGTATTTACTAATCCCAGGTCATTGGTTTCAAACAGGACATTTTCCTAGCATGTGCGAAGCACCCATAAAAGCGCTCGGAAAACATAAATCG
Source organism: Papaver armeniacum (assembly GCA_023531295.1). Taxonomy (NCBI): domain Eukaryota; kingdom Viridiplantae; phylum Streptophyta; class Magnoliopsida; order Ranunculales; family Papaveraceae; genus Papaver; species Papaver armeniacum. The sequence goes on from JAJJWW010007085.1 coordinate 213,235, forward strand.
TCTTTTTTGCCCTCTTAAACGATGGAATATTGCTAAAAAACTGAAGACCAAGTGACGTAGTGACATGTCTTGACTTTTGGACATTTTCCCATCAAAATGCACTCCTGTTGAGTGATTTTCTGGAACTCAAAAGTGCCAAAAGTGCTAAAATTTAGGCAAAATCACCACAAAAATCGGTAAAACGGGTCTTTGGATATTATATTATGGAAAAAATTCCTAAAATTTGAACACCATTTCCCATCAAAATAGATGCCTCCTGAGTTTATTTACTAATCTCAGGTCATTGGTTTCAAACGGGATATTTTCCTATCATGTGGGAAGCACCCATAAAAGCGCTCCAAAAGCGCTCGGAAAACGTAAACGTCCTTTTGCCCTCTTAAACGATGGAATATTGCTAAAAAACTGAAGACCATGTGACGTAGTAACATGTCTTGATTGTTGGCCCTTTTCCCATTAAAATGCACTCCTCTTGAGGGATTTTGCGGAACTCGCCATAAGTGCTAAAAATTAGGCAAAATTAGCACAAAAATCGGTAAAACGGGTCTTTGGATACCATATTATGGAAAAAATTCCAAACATTTGAACACCATTTCCCATCAAAATAAATGCCTCCTGAGTGTATTTACTAATCCCAGGTCATTTGTTTCAATCGGGACATTTTCCTAGCCTGTGGGAAGCACCCATAAAAGCGCTCCAAAAGCGCTCGGGAAACAGAAAACGTCCTATTTGCCTTCTTAAACGATGGAATATTGCTAAAAAACTGAGGACCATGTGACGTAGTGACATGTCTTGACCTATGGCCCTTTTCCCATCAAAATGCACTCCTGTTGAGTGATTTACGGAACTCAAAAGTGTCATAAGTGCTAAAAATTAGGCAAAATTACCACAAAAATAGGTAAAATGGGTCTTTGGATACCATATCATGGAAAAAATTCCAAAAAGTTGATCACCGTTTCCCATCAAAATAGATGCCTCCTGAGTGTATTTACTAATCCCAGGTCATTTGTTTCAAACGGGACATTTTCCTAGCCTGTGGGAAGCACCCATAAAAGCGCTCGGAAAACAGAAAACGTCATTTTTGCCCTCTTAAACGATGGAATATTGCTAAAAAACTGAAGACCATGTGACGTAGTGACATGTCTTGACTGTTGGCCATTTTCCCATAAAAATGCACTCCTCTTGAGTGATTTTGCGGAACTCAAAAGTGCCATAAGTGCTAAAATTTAGGCAAAATCACCACAAAAATCGGAAACGGGTCTTTGGATACCATATTATGGAAACAATTCCTAAAATTTGAACACTATTTCCCATCAAAATAGATGCCTCCTGAGTGTATTTACTAATCCCAGTCATTGGTTTCAAACGGACATTTTCGTAGCTGTGGGAAGCACCCATAAAAGCGCTCCAAAAGCGCTCGGAAAAGAAACGTCCTTTTGCCCTCTTAAACGATGGAATATTGCTAAAAACTGAGGACCATGCGACCTAGTGACATGTCTTGACCCTTGGCTCTTTTCCCATCAAAATGCACTCTTGAGGGATTTTTCGGAACTCAAAAGTCCCATAAGTGCTAAAAATTAGGCAAAATTACCACAAAAATCGGTATAACGGGTCTTTGGATACCATATTATGAAAAAAATTCCAAGCATTTGAACACCATTTCCCATCAAAATAAATGCCTCCTGAGTTTATTTACTAATCCCAGGTCATTGGTTTCAAACGGGACATTTTCGTAGGCTGTGGGAAGCACCCATAAAAGCGCTCCAAAAGCGCTCGGAAACAGAAAACGTCCTTTTTGCCCTCTTAAACGATGGAATATTGCAAAAAACTGAGGACCATGTGACGAGGTTACATGTCTTGACCCTTGGCCATTTTCCCATAAAAATGCACTCCTCTTGAGTGATTTTTCGGAACTCAAAAGTGCCATAAGTGCTAAAAATTAGGCAAAATTACCACAAAAATCGGTAAAACGGGTCTTCAGATACCATATTATGGAAAAAATTCCAAAATTTTGAACACCATTTCCTATCAAAATATATGCCTCCTGGGTGTATTTACTAATCCCATGTCATTGGTTTCAAACGGACATTTTCCTAGCCAGTGGAAGCACCCTTAAAAGCTCTCCAAAAGAGCTCGGAAAACAGAAAACGTCCTTTTTGCCCTTTTAAACGATGGAATATTGCTAAAAAATTGAGGACCATGTGACGTAGTGACATGTCTTGACTGTTGGCCATTTTCCCATAAAAATGCACTCCTCTTGAGTAATTTTGCGGAACTCAAAAGTGCCATAAGTGCTAAAATTTAGGCAAAATCACCACAAAAATCGGTAAAACGGGTCTTTGGATACCATATTATGGAAACAATTCCTAAAATTTGAACACTATTTCCCATCAAAATAGATGCCTCCTGAGTGTATTTACTAATCCCAGGTCATTGGTTTCAAACGGGAAATTTTCGTAGGGCTGTGGAAGCACCCATAAAGCGCTCCAAAAGCGCTCGGGAAACAGAAAACGTCCTTTTTGCCCTCTTAAACGATGGAATATTGCTAAAAAACTGAGGACCATGCGACCTAGTGACATGTCTTGACCCTTGGCTCTTTTCCCATCAAAATGCACTCCTCTTGAGGGATTTTTCGGAACTCAAAAGTGCCATAAGTGCTAAAAATTAGGCAAAATTACCACAAAAATCGGTATAACGGGTCTTTGGATACCATATTATGAAAAAATTCCAAGCATTTGAACACCATTTCCCATCAAAATAAATGCCTCCCGAGTTTATTTACTAATCCCAGTCATTGGTTTCAAACGGGACATTTTCCTAGCCTGTGGGAAGCACCCATAAAAGCGCTCCAAAAGCGCTCAGAAACAGAAAACGTCCTTTTGCCCTCTTAAACGATGAAATATTGCTAAAAAATTGAGGACCATGTGACGTAGTGACATGACTTGACTGTTGGCCATTTTCCCATAAAAATGCACTCCTCTTGAGTGATTTTGCGGAACTCAAAAGTGCCATAAGTGCTAAAAATTATGCAAAATTACCACAAAAGTCGGTAAAACGGGTCTTCAGATACCATATTATGGAAAAAATTCCAAAATTTTGAACACCATTTCCTATCAAAATATATGCCTCCTGGGTGTCCCATGTCATTGGTTTCAAACGGGACATTTTCCTAGCCAGTGGGAAGCACCCTTAAAAGCTCTCCAAAAGAGCTCGGAAAACAGAAAACGTCCTTTTTGCCCTCTTAAACGATGGAATATTGCTAAAAAATTGAGGACCATGTGACGTAGTGACATGTCTTGACTGTTGGCCATTTTCCCATAAAAATGCACTCCTCTTGAGTAATTTTGCGGAACTCAAAAGTGCCATAAGTGCTAAAATTTAGGCAAAATCACCACAAAATCGGTAAAAACGGGTCTTTGGATACCATATTATGGAAACAATTCCTAAAATTTGAACACCATTTCCCATCAAAATAGATGCCTCCCGAGTGTATTTACTAATCCCAGGTCATTGGTTTCAAACGGGAAATTTTCGTAGGCTGTGGGAAGCACCCATAAAAGCGCTCCAAAAGCGCTCGGGAAACAGAAAACGTCCTTTTTGCCCTCTTAAACGATGGAATATTGCTAAAAAACTGAGGACCATGCGACCTAGTGACATGTCTTGACCCTTGGCTCTTTTCCCATCAAAATGCACTCCTCTTGAGGGATTTTTCGGAACTCAAAAAGTGCCATAAGTGCTAAAAATTAGGCAAAATTACCACAAAAATCGGTATAACGGGTCTTTGGATACCATATTATGAAAAAAATTCCAAGCATTTGAACACCATTTCCCATCAAAATAAATGCCTCCTGAGTTTATTTACTAATCCCAGGTCATTGGTTTCAAACGGGACATTTTCGTAGGCTGTGGGAAGCACCCATAAAAGCGCTCCAAAAGCGCTCGGGAAACAGAAAACGTCCTTTTTGCCCTCTTAAACGATGAAATATTGCTAAAAAATTGAGGACCATGTGACGTAGTGACATGACTTGACTGTTGGCCATTTTCCCATAAAAATGCACTCCTCTTGAGTGATTTTGCGGAACTCAAAAGTGCCATAAGTGCTAAAAATTATGCAAAATTACCACAAAAATCGGTAAAACGGGTCTTCAGATACCATATTATGGAAAAAATTCCAAAATTTTGAACACCATTTCCCATCAAAATAGATGCCTCCTGAGTGTATTTACTAATACAAGGTCATTGGTTTCAAATGGGACATTTTCCTAGCCTGTGGGAAGCACCCAAAAAAGCGCTCTAAAAAGCGCTCGGAAAACAGAAAACATCCTTTTTGCCCTCTTAAATGATGGAATATTTCTCAAAAACTGAGGACCATGTGACGTAGTGACATATCTTGACTGTTGGCCCTTTTCCCATCAAAATGCACTCTGGTTGAGTGATTTTGCGGAACTCGAAAGTGTCATAAGTGCTAAAAATTAGGCAAAATTACCACAAAAATCGGTAAAACTGGTCTTTGGATACCATATTATCGAAAAAAATTCCAAAAAGTTGAACACCATTTCCCATTAAAATAGATGCTTCCTGAGTGTATTTACTAATCCCAGTTCATTGGTTTCAAACGGGACATTTTCTAGCATGTGCGAAGCACCCAAAAAAGCGCTCGGAAAACAGAAAACGTCCTTTTTGCCCGTTTAAACGATGGAATATTGCTAAAAAAACTGAGTACCATGTAACATAGTGACATGTTTTGACCATTGGCCCTTTTCCCATCAAAATTCACTCTTGTTCAGTGATTTTACGGAACTCAAAAGTGTCATAATTAAGTGCTAAAAATTAGGCAAAATTACCACAAAAATCGGTAAAATGGGTCTTTGGATACCATATTATGGAAAAAATTCCAAGAAGTTGAACACCATTTCCCATCAAAATAGATGCCTCCTAAGTGTATTTACTAATCCTAGGTCATTGGTTTCAAACGCAACATTTTCCTAGCCTGTGGGAAGCACCCATAAAAGTGCTCCGAAAACATAAAACTTCCTTTTTGCCCTCTTAAACGATAGAATATTGCTAAAAACCTGAGGACCATGTGACGTAGTTACATGTCTTGACCCTTGTCCCTTTCCCCATTAAAATGCACTCCTCTTGAGTATTTTGCGGAAATCAAAAGTGCCATAAGTGCTAAACATTAGGCAAAATTACCGCAAAAATCGGTAAAAAGGGTTTTTGGATACCATATTATGGAAAAAATTCCAAAAAGTTGAACACCATTTCCCATCAAAATAGATGCCTCATGAGTGTATTTACTAATCCCGTGTCCTTGGTTTCAAACGGGACAATTTCCTAGCCTGTGCGAAGCACCCAAAAAAGCGCTCGGAAAACAGAAAACATCCTTTTTGCCCTCTTAAATGATGGAATATTGCTCAAAAACTGAGGACCATGTGACGTAGTGACATATCTTGACCGTTGGACCTTTTCCCATCAAAATGCACTCTGATTGAGTGATTTTGCAGAACTCAAAAGTGTCATAAGTGCTAAAAATTAGGCAAAATTACCACAAAAATCGGTAAAACGGGTCTTTGGATACCATATTATGGAAAAAATTCCAAAAAAGTTGAACACCATTTCCCATTTAAAATAGATGCTTCCTGAGTGTATTTACTAATCCCAGGTCATTGGTTTCAAACGGGACATTTTCCTAGCACGTGCGAAGCACCCGAAAAAGCGCTCTAAAAAGCGCTCGGAAAACAGTAAACGTCCTTTTTGCCCTCTCAAACGATGAAATATTGCTAAAAAAACTGAGGACCATGTGACGTAGTGACATGTCTTGACCGTTGGACCTTTTCCCATCAAGATGCACTTTTGTTCAATGATTTTGCGGAACTCAAAAGTGTCATAATTAAGTGCTAAAAATTAGGCAAAATTACCACAAAAATCGGTAAAATGGGTCTTTGGATACTATATTATGAAAAAAATTCCAAGAAGTTGAACACCATTTCCCATCAAAATATATGCCTCCTAAGTGTATTTACTAATCCCATGTCATTGGTTTCAAACGCGACATTTTCCTAGCCTGTGGGAAGCACCCATAAAAGTGCTCCGAAAACATAAAACTTCCTTTTTGCCCTCTTAAACGATAGAATATTGCTAAAAACCTGAGGACCATGTGACATAGTTACATGTCTTGACCCTTGTCCCTTTTCCCATTAAAATGCACTCCTCTTGAGTATTTTGCGGAACTCAAAAGTGCCATAAGTGCTAAATATTAGGCAAAATTACCACAAAAATCGGTAAAACGGGTCTTTGGATACCATATTATGGAAAAAATTCCAAAATTTTGAACACCATTTCCCATCAAAATTGGTGGTTGATACACGGACACAATATTCCAACGTCATATCAATCAAATAAGTAACATGGTTACATGGAGTACTACTTATGAGTGCACTAGCTATCTTCCTAAATTTTTGAGATGGTGGAATGTAAGTTTTGACGTTATATTTGAACCAATAACATGGACATATGCCAGATGTTTTCATCACAGTCGCACCACTAGCTACTACGAGGTAAAGTTGTGGCATTTGCATCCACTGTGATCAAATTTTCAATCAAGTCTAATTTACAATAATTCTTACCGTGTTTCCAACGTTCAAGGACTTGAGAAGGGATGGATTAATTGTGCATCTGATCTGACAACCAAAATGAGTGTTGGCATTTCTAGCTAGCACATCACGAAAATATAATAACAATACCTTCTCAGAAGGATAAAAAAAAAAAAATGAAATGAAAAGCTCTCAGTAAGAGAGATTTGGAACGAAATAATGTTATTTTGTATGTGGGTTCTCATACGTAACATCAAAAATAAAACCGTTTATGTCGTAATGAATTACCCTCTCCAATTCCATTTCTTTCCTTGAGCATCAACGGGGTGGATTGTTCTTCTTGTTTCGGTTCTCAAGTTGATATACGTAATATTTTTACAAGTTTCTGCCTACTCTTCTGTTGCAGCACTTTTTAGATCTTGTGCTTTATTGACCTCAATTAGCGCTATGCTTTATCGACCTCCATTAGTTCAAAAATGCAGAAGAATTGTTACACACACTGTAGTCTTACTCCCGTTATATTGATTGATTGATTCCTATTACATAAACTGTAGTCTTATTCCTATAAGATGATAAGTTGTAGTTACATTCCATTTCACCATCGATCATACACTATCCGCCTGATGTCTCGTCGGTGTCATTGTACTGAAGCATCTACAGACTTCAATTTTGATACAACAACAAGTCGCCAAAGATATAAAGAAAAACAGATCGTTACAAACGCCAAAGATATATTACCACATAGTCTTTGGCTTTCAATGTAGGTTATTGAAAATGCTTTTGAGAGGAGAAGTCATTATGACAAAAATGATTTTATTGCCTGTTTGTATTCGAGGATGGATTCTCATCTAATACCAATATTATACAATTTATCTTTATTATCATTTTGTAGGGAGAATTTGAATTACAAAGAAGACGGAAGGCTATTGTTCTATAAAGAAAGAGGAAGAGGTGGAGAAGACGGAAGGCTATTGTTCTAATGAATGAGAGGAGAGTGGAAAGAGATGTTCTCTTATAATATAAGTTTATATACTCCCTCCGTCCCTAATTAGATGAGCTACTTATAGTTTGCACAAATTTTAAGGCAAGGAGGAAAGTGAAGTATATTTAAGTATTTTTTATAATTATACCCTTATGGGCAATAATTAGTAAAATTTAGAAACGATTTATCTCTTAAACTATACCACGTTTTTTTATAAACTTTATCTTTTGTTGAAAATTATTTTAAAACACCTACGCAACGAATATAAACATGACTATCAAATTATACATATTTCTTATAGAAAAAATAACCAATTAAAAGGGTAGTTTGAGAAATATCCCTTGGTTAGTGAAATAGCTCATCTATATGTGGACAAAACTAAAAACCAAGTAGCTCATCTAATTAGGGACGGAGGGAGTAGTACTAAACCCTAAACCTAACAAAATCAAGGCCTCATGTGGCTCAGGCCCAGTTTAGTAGGCAGAATCATTTTTTCATTGTCCCAATGCTTTTAAGGTGATCGAGAAACTTATGGTGGGTTTATTTGCAGAATTTACCTTTTCAGGAATTTATAATCTCAGGAGACTACAAATTCTGGAATTCATATGAATTTCTTGTATGTTTGGTAACCCAGTTTATATTCATAAAATTTATAGGGTTTTATTGTTTTAAAGTCTTTGTACCGTTTCACATTGCCCTCAAATTTCAAAATTGCAGATAAGAATTATAGGGCATTAAAGTATTTGCAGCTGCACAGTTTAACAAAATTTTGACAAATATGAGTGCAGATAAGAATTGTCTTGGGCCTGAAGGGCTTGACGAGGTTAGGTCAGGTCTTATTAGGGACTAGGGTTTTTAGAAAATGACTATTGACCACTATATAAAGCTACCTGTTGGGAATCTCTCTATCTGCTCTCCTCATTCTCATCATCAAACAAAACCTTGCCGTCTCCTCCACTTCTATCTCTTTAGATCTACTCCTAGTGCTCTGTAACTGCAATTCCCTTTGCAAAATGATACCGGTTATGAAGAGATGTTGGTCTTTGTCATATACAACAACATCACAAATGAATTGTTTAAGTCATAATGATTTGTCCTCTCAAATTGCTATCTCATGTCATGAATTACATGATTTTAGTCCACTTGCTGTGATCGTACCTCTTCTTCTTGATGTTGCATTCAGATAATCTGGTTTTAAATGTTCCTAGAATTACTTGAGGAATTATCTTGTTGTCAAATAACAGATTCTTTTTGTTTCTTCTTAAAAGATCGGTGGTGGTGAAATAGATTCCAGCTACATATTCCTGGATGCTGTTTGAATAATATAGGAATCAATTTATGTAATATTAATTATAATCGATAATAAAGTTGAATGAATGGGTTGTTAGCATCTGGAATTAAAATGATCGTAACAATCTGATATTAATTTTCTCTGGTTGAAAACACACTAGTACAAAAATCCCTTTTCATCACGGTTTTTTACCGTGACCAAAGGTTTACAGTCACGGTATTTCAATTCTGAGAAACCGTGTCCAAAGCCTGCGAGGCCAAAAGTGTTGTCATTTGGTCACGGTGATTTCCGTGACCAATTTGTATATTTCACCGTGACCAAAATATCTTTGGTCACGTACTTTTGTTGGACACCGTGACCAATACACAAAATTAGACACGGATATCGTTCTATACCGTGACAAGTTCATGTTTTTAAACACGGAAAACTAACATACACCGTGTCCAAATTTAATCATTGGTCACAGACCACATCTAATCACCGTGACCAATCTGTGCAATGGTCACGGATCGATATACCCTCCGTGTCTGGTCCAAGTATCCCCACTCATGGATACTGAGATGTTGGCGACAGTATTTAAGATTAACATTGTGCCCAGAAAAGTCTTAAAAGCAATAACTAACAATAAATTGAATTTTTATTAAAAATCAAACATTATATCCATGACATAGAACTCCATAAACATATATAGCTTACTGTTAACAAGAATGAACAAGAAAGAACAATGAAATCCCTGTTTACAATGCTGGAACTACTTGTAATGTTCAACGTAGACCACCAAATATCTAATCACGGAGATGGAGACAATTGTGTGCTCATTCACTCCCAACCTAGGCACTTCCATATCTGTCTTCTTTGAAAAGGATGCCTTTGTATTGATCACATGACTTCACAGGAGGTTTCTTAATTTGTCCAAAGAGAAACACATTGAGATCATAGGCATAGATCAATCAAAATACCTTTTACGCGAATACAGTTAGTGTGTTTAAGTCTCATAGTGCATTTAAGTCTCACGACCTTTGTATGTGTGGCATCTCCACTAGCAGACTTGGTGTGCCTGAAATTCAATTCATATTGCCTCTGCATATCTTTACACTTTTCGAAGTTCTGAAACGTAGCCAAATTAGTGTAGTTCACTGTTTCATCGGATTTTTGGATCAAACACTACATCTAAAATTGAGAGTCCGATATGTCAACGATAAAATGAAGGAGTAATTTCAGCAAATGAAGGAGTAATTTCAGCAACTTCAGCTATAAACTTAATGCTCAGACCTGTGCGTAGCTTTCCATTGCGGATAACCGTTGTAGGTCTAAAGCAGTTGCCGGCCGTTCACGGTGCTACGGCTCAATCACCTAAGAAAATAATAAAATTTATTTTGACTCTAATTTGTTTCTACTGAGAACACACCAGACTTAGCACCCAAGTTGATTTTTTTTTATTCATTCTCGGTCAAGGGTTGGTAGCTACAATGAATTCAACTAACGAGGTCTACCAATATATATTATGAGAACATTATTTTAATGCAGTACATTCAACAAAGACCAAGAGATACACAAGTCAAAAGCTCTTAGAAATACTGAAATAGTTTTCTGAAGCATTGAATCTTGGTTTACCTTTATCGGAGGGTACTTGAGAAGGGAGCATGACCATGGGCCAACTCTAAAGCAGTTTATCCCAAATGACAAGATATCGGATACTGCAAGGTGGATAAACAAAGAAACTTCACAAGAGTAGATAGTGGTTCTTATAGACATACGAGACAAGGGTTTTCTCGTATATCGGTAGTTTTCATGGAAAATGGTGGAGCCTTGAGTAAAAAGCGTTATACGGTACAATAAGAGATAGGAAACAACCACTCACTTGAAATTGTATCCACTTGCCGGATACAAAACTTCTAAGCCATCCTGTAAAACATGGGAATGTTTCTAAGTTCAAATTGTGTACAAGCAATGGTGAAAGAAAAAAAAAAAAAAATTGGAAGAAATAGTAGATTTTCATGCGGGGAAAAAAACAGATGAGCATGCAGTTCCTACAAAAGAGCGTTGCTGTCACCCTTGTCAAATACACAAGCTGAAACACCGATATTCCAAAGCTTCATTATTCCATCATTTGTCGAGCAGTATGTTTCAAGCCTGCATAGGTACAATCCATCTCTCCAAATAAATCACAAAGGGAGCAAATATGTATCTGTTTAGCTTCTAGTAAAAAGCATTATGCTTGAACGTGAAAAAAACTTTGACGTCAAAATGTATATGCCATATTAATAGTGAGAATCAAGAAAATATACTTACGATATTTAAAGCCATACTATCTCGTCACCTCAATCCAGTTTAGTTGTGCCTCGCCGAAGCAATCACAATAAACTCTCCAGTGTACCTGAAGGATGAAGCTCAAATCGTAATGCGGGAGGAATATCAATTCAGCCAAATCAATTAGAATTATAATCGATCCGAATTGATAAAATCAAGTAGAGTCGATATTTATAATACATCTAAGAGATAAAGGGTGCATCTGAATTGATTTGACTTCCCAAAGATATTCTACATTCACATTCGAAATAATATAATAGGTAGCATGATATAATCGGTGACCAAGACTCCAAACTTCTCATCTTACCAAATGAGATATTCACCTAATGAGCAGGGGATTAGAAAAACAAACTAACAACAAAGAAAAATCAAATTAATATATTATAACTACATAGTTAATTGATCAAGAACCTCGGTGATGAAATCTGACCACCTCCATAGACCTGGGTAACAACAATAACCCCTTAGAGACCCATTTCCTATTAGTCAGGCGTAGTAATGTAACTAGCATGTGACTTGAAGATCCTAAATTCTAAGGTGCAAAATTCTAAATCAAGACATGAGTAATTCTCCACATCTTGGTAAGTTTTCAGAAGTAGCTAGAAAATAAACCGACCTTGGATGGTGGTTAATATTAAATCAAGAAGCACGCAACATGTTAAGCATAATCTTTTCCAAGACACTTCAAATAAGTACTTAGTTAGCTGAAAAGATCTTTGTCGCTTTTCTTGAGACCTCGCACAAAGTAATTCTGGTTAACTTGTTTCCTGGTTTTTAAAAATTTAATGGTATGACCATATATGAATATATCCAACATAGATAATGGAAAGGTAAATGAAAAGAAAAAAGGACTAACCAGGGGTTGCTATACCCCAGTGGCTACTAGCACATGACCTTCATTGCCCTTGATTCTTGATGCTTGTGTACCTTGCATAAAGTAAAATAAAGGCCAACATCGTAAGTCTATGGTGTCCACTATATAGACGAGAGATCGATGTTATGAATGCAAACTAGATTTTAGAACCTATTACCGGCACCATGAAGTCTAATCTTACCTAACAACATTGTGTCCATAAAGTCATTTTGCAAAGGTGGGTCGGTGGTTAATGGCCCATCGATAACATCCCGATTCACAATTACCATTCACGAGTTCCAAATTGCATACGAGCAGATCCAATACGGCCAACTTCATCCATGAAAATTGTTGGAAGTGCGTGTTCCTTGTGAATAAGCCAGAAACACAAGTTAAACAAATTAGATGGTATACTAAAACCACAAACTTAGAAGAATGGTATACTAAAACCACAAACTTAGAAGAAAGGGTTCTGCTAGTAACACACTAAACAGAAGCGAAGATTGAACTTCAAATCATAGTCTTAAGCGTAGAACCAAAAAATCGATAAGAAAACACTAAAAAAACTGAAACACAGAAGGGGAGATGACAGAATATTGATAAACACTTTCTAATCAGTTCAAGGAAACCCTTATCCACCATCAAAATTCCGCTGGTGATTCAAGCTAATAAGATATTCTTGCCAAGCCGGTACAATGGATTCCGAACATAATTAACAACATCTTTGCAGCGAGATAACAGTCCTTAACATTCCGTAGAAGTAACACCACTTAGGTATGAGCAGAAAATAAAAGAAGATGAAAACGCCAACTAAAGAAGACTTCCAAATAACTAAGGATGTCTAATAGGCATCTCTTGTTAAACAAGTAAAACAAGATAAGAACTTAATTATATGTGCAAATAGAATGCGTAAATGGAAGTAAACAATTTTGAATCTGCCGTAGCACGACAACTACACACAAAATCCACCCTCCCTTCCTCGAGAATAACAAGCAACGGCAGATTACGCAACAATAAAGCATGGATGAAAGATAATCAGTTATGGGCACGTTACCCGGCTTGTGAAATTACAAGTGAAAGCTTTTTCTTTGGCTGTCATAGTTAAAATATTGAAACTGGTGGGTCTTTTACCAGCTATCACTACCATCTTATTGTTCAAAGCTGGGATCAACATATATCCCGACCATCATCGCGAAAATAAGAAGTGTCGAATCGTCATCCACATAAAGTGAGTTCATATCTACCGCCATATTTTCTTAAGGCGACGATTCTGACACATTAGCTCATCCTCAGCATTTTCATCGACTTCGTCGTCATCAATATAGTCTTTTAAAGGGCACGATATAACAACAGACCACCTTGAATCTCCTTGTTCTTCTACATAAAAAAACGATTAGCTTGGGAAGCTAAAATGAAAGGATCCTTTTTATGCCCTAATCTTTTGAGGTCGACTAGTGTGTAACCAAGTTCATCGAGTTTTGACGCCATACCCTTTGTGTACCCAATCACACAAGAACACGGGTATCTTTACGCAGTGGTAATCAAGAACCCAAATCTCATTTATCACTCCATAATAGCGCGATATAGCAATCTTTGGATTCTTGTCCTTCGCACTAGCAATGTGCATTCTGACGCCTCTAGGCTAACCCCACTTGTTTTGGTTTACGCCTAGATCATGACTTTTAGTGCGATACCGGCATCCATTTATGTCATATCCATTGTACTTTACAACTATATGACGCGGGCCCTGTGATATCCACCTCGGGTATTTTGAGACTTTCTTCTCCTCTTGCCATGGTGTCATCTTCGTCCTCCAACTCCTTCTCAACCTACATAGTTAATGTTTTAGACTGGATATCGTGGAACACAGTTACAATGCAAATAGATGTACGTACTAATCGGGGATAGAAAGAGATGCCAAATTGATTAGAACATAGTTAAAGCGCACAAATGTTACGTAAATGGAATATTCGTAAAACCACCTTTGAAAATTAAATGAAATGATTACCTTCTTGTGCAACCATCGACGAAATGTTTTGTTGTGTTCATTTTCCAGCCATACTTCATTTCTAGCTCTTTTGCCATCTTGTTGCTTCAATTCGGACATGTGTTGGCTGGCGGTGAGAAAGAAGTTATTAGTTCCTTGACTTGATTTAATAAACTAGTATGAAATGAAAAAGAGGAGGACATACTCTATATAGGGTTTTACTTCTTGAGTATTGTGTAACACAACGAGTGCGCTTGGGACAATAATACGCCATCTACCTCATCCTCGTGAGCACCTTGTATTGGTTTTCCATCGATAATATACTTGAACCCTCCGAAGAACTAGTTCGAGTATACTTTAAAGGAGGAATACCAATTGTTTCACGCTTGAGACAACCAAGAAAGACAAACTCAACAAATTCCTCTAACTCGTTACAATTTACAATACAACCTTCAAGACGATTTTTATTTGAATGTATCCCTTCAAAATCTTCATGTACCTCTCAAATGGATACATCCATCGAGTAAATCTTGGTCCACACAATTTCACTTCTCGACTAGATGCACGGTGAGATGAATCATGATGGTAAAGAATGACGGTGGAAAATACTTCTCAAGTAAGCATAATGTCTCCACCAGGTCCCTTTGTATATTATCCAATTCAGCAATATCAATCTCTTTTTTACATATTGACTTGAAGAAGGATGACAATCTAATGATGGTATTTCTTACGTTCTTTGGAAGAATCGATCTAACCGCAAGTGGCAAGAATTCTGCATAAGAACATGGTAGTCATGTGATTTGAGACCAATCAATTTGCGATCTTTTAGCGACACCAGACTGCTAAAATTAGGAACAGTACCCTTGTGGAACCTTCAACTCGTACAATGTTTTGCAAAAGCGCACCTTCTCTTTCTTTCGTCAATGTGTAGCGAGGCGGGGAGGAAGATACATCCTTTCTGCAACAACGGGTTCTAACTCGGGCCTTATCTTCAAATCATTCAAGTCCATGCGAGCTTGATAACCATCTTTCGTTTTTAAAGGATCATTAAGCAATGTCCCTACTAAACTCTCGCACACATTCTTCTCTATATGCATCAGATCAAAATTATGTTGGACAAGATTGTACTTGAAGTATTCAAGCTCTTTTGCCCAAATTGACAATTTCTTGATTAGATGAATCCTCGTCCTCAAACTCCGACCTTGTTGATTTTCCCAATGTTCTACCGCCATTACCTTTCTTTCCCCATGAATTTTCAATTGACTTCGCCTCTTCAAACCTTTGTAACCCGCTCCTTTGGTTGAGCCACACCGAATTCTTGATGGCCATCAAATGGCTTCATTTGATATCTGTAACGATGGCAGACGGTAACCATTTTCTATGACCAGTGTATGAAACTTTTTAGAGTACTTAAGCCATGTGGAGTGTGTATTCACACCACATGTTGCACAAGCATCATATCCACCAACGATCTGACCACTCAAATTGCAGGAGTGCGGGATAGTCACTTATTGTCCACAAAACTACAGCCCTTAATGTGAAACTTTCTTGTTTGTAGGCATCATACGCCGACCCCTTCATCAAACAATGATTTCGGATCATCAATAAACGGAGCTAAAAAAACGTCGATGTCATTACTGGTTCTTTTGGTCCTTGAATTAACATTGTCGACATCATGAATTTTCTCTTCATGCATAACGATGGGGGAAGGTTGTAAACCTTTGTTAAGATAGGCCAGCAACTATAACTTTTCTTCTTACCACGAAATGGATTCACTCCATCAGGTGACACTCCTAAGCGAATATTTCTAGGATCCTCGGCAAAATCGGGTATCTTTCATCAATCGCCTTCCATGCTTGACATCTATTTGGATATTGCAACAACCCATCTTTGTTTCTATCACGATCATGCCATATCAATTTTCTTGCTATGTACTTCACCAAAAATAAACGTTTCGAGTCGTGGAATGATCGGGAAATACCACAAAACCTTTGAGGCACCCCTTGCGCTCCTTCAATGTTATCTTATCTTTTTTCCATCTTGATTCCCCACATGTTGGACATACTTCTTTCTTTTCATACTCGTTCCTATATAGTATGCAATCATTAGGACATACATGTATCTTCACATAGTTCAACCTAACGGATTAATGGATTTCTTGCTTCATATGTAGAAGAAGGAATTTCATTACCATCAGGAAGCATCTCGTTCTTCAACAAATCTAAAAGCTCACCAAAACACATGCGATACTCCATGCTTCGCTTTCAAGTTGTCTGACTTGATTATTGCCAGCTTGACTTGGTAAGTTTCGAGTCTCACAGGAAATAAAGGCTTCTTAGCATCCTCTATTAACTTCTCAAACTTTCTCGATCACTGGAAAGTCCTCTAGTATCGCGTCGACCATCTTTGTTGCCTCTGCAACATAATGCAGAGCATCATCTATAGTCTTATGCGGAATATCACCCAATGGCCCCTCTTCAAACTCATGTTCTGTAGAAGTATGAGTTTCAAAATTAGTAAAGTACAGCTACTAGCATGAGGAGCATGAATATTCTCTCCATGTTTAGTCCAACAAGTATAGCTCGGTCAATACCATAGCGGAACAAATCATATCTTACTTCGCTTTAGGTTTTACGACAATGGTTAACACATATTTCACATGGACAAAAGATTTTCTTTAGTTTCCTTCTCCGTGCATCTGAGTAGCAACTTTGATAAAATCGTTAACTCTGCTCTGTATTCGGGTGATAATCTATCCATTCTCATCCAAATTTTGTCCATTAGAATGCTTGAGCTAATGCCCCTTCTTATCAATTTTATTCTCGTGGATTACGTGTAAATGAATGTTGTAGGACAAAACCCTAACAATCACCAAACAAACACCCAAATTAGATAAACAAAAACACAAATATTAAAATTTTAGAAAAGTAAAGAAAACTTTGGGTCACTTTTCTACCTGCGGCCCCTTACTCTCTAGGACGTTCGCACCCAAAATCTTTACAAGAGCATCATATTAGCTTCATGGACAATTGTACCCTCTTTGATCTGTTTTGAGCGGTCATCTGTCACAAAATCAAAATGTTGCACACATTACAAATTAGGATAACTACTTACTTTGTACAAATGGAACAAACAACTTCACAAATTAGGATAACTACTTACTTTGTATAATTAAATTGAGGTTGTCTGTCTTACAATTTGAGCGACAACTTCACCAATCTCATCGGTTTTATATTCCCAATTTTCATTTTGGCGTGCAAGTATACCAATTTTAATTCTCGTGGAGGGTGCATCACTGTTTTCTTTCTTTGTCTTTTTCAGTACAACAAATACATTAATATCGGTATGATGCTTATGTTGAATAATGCTATGTTTCATCTAAAATCTTATGTCAATGAGAAAAAAAAACAAAACTGGAGTTAGAAACTTTTGAAGAAGATACCAAACTCAAGTAAAAAACAGAAAAAAATGAGAATCATGTATACACAAGCTCTCTCAGCAATAATTTCAACATTTTACTAGAAAAAAAAAAAGTTATGAACATGAGACCTTAAAAAAATGATGAGTTAGGAGAATGATTAAGAGCTTATGCCTCTTCTTCTAAAGCAAATTTAAGGGGATTCACGAAAAATACAATAAAGTAGGAAAACCTAACAATGAGTAAACAAAAACACAAAATTAGATAAGCAAAAACTCAAATTTAAAACTTAAGGAAAGTAAATCTAATAAAGGGTTAGAAATAAGTCAGATCTAAAAGAAAAGATGAGTTAGATTGAAGATTTAGAGCTTACCTTGTTGACGGAGGTTACAATGGAGACGATTTCACTGTAAATCAATTTAAATTAAAAAACCCCAATACTACCACCATACGAATTCGAGTAATTCGAGTACTCGAAACAAGGATGTTTCTAAGTTGAAGAAATAGGAAACGAGAATATTAAGTTAGGAGGAAATTTGGGGGAAAAAAAAAGAAGAAAAAAGGAAAAAACATTAGGAAACAGGAAGAAAAAAAAACTAAAATTAGTGGGAAACTGGGGAGGTGCCTTCTAGATTCTTCGATTCCGTCGTTACAGGATATAACGGGGAGGATAGAGAATACATTAATCACCACGATGTATTCTCTCCTACATGAGCAGGAAAAAGAAGAAAAAAAAAAAAAAATGGAAAGAGAATATGAATACTGTACAGTTTGAGACATCTTTACATTAGAACGAGCACGTGGACATGTATTTTATTCATAAGGTATACACATAGATATTTTGGCAAAAATAAAAATTCTCACACCATGCCCAAAATCCCATATGTTATCCAAAATATTGATTATCAAAAAAAAAAAAAAAAATCCAAAATATTGAGAATTAAGGCCTATATTTTACCATATTCCTTTCTTTAAAAAAGAAAGAAAAAAAAATCATTAAAATCAAATTTCATTATATTTTTTATGGAAAGATTAATTATATTAATTAATGTAATAAATAATTTACAATTTTAGCATGCTAAAGTAAAGAGGTGTCGAAGTGTAGAGTGATCAATGTGTGTTTTATAATATAGTTGAGGAGGTTGTTGATCATATGTTATTTCGGTGTGATTATGCTTTTAAGGTATGGTCCAAAGTTATGGAGGCATTACAGGTGGTACGGGCCTCTCCTAGTTTTGTGAGACTACAATTTGAAGCTTGGAAGATGAAGTTTGTAGAAGGCCATTAATCTGGCATATTTGGAAAGAAAGGAACTCTAGAGCTTTTAGTGGATGAGGAAAGGAGGTTGATGAGTTGTGTCTTTTGATTAGGCGAGTGTATTGTATATGCGGTGCGAATCGTTGACCAATACATGCTAAATGCTTAATTATGATCTTCACGCATTGAACTCGTTGGTGCGAATGGGTTGACCTAACATTTAATCATGACCCAAAATCAACATTAACGTCGTTATGATTGAATATCAACATTTCATCATGACCCAAAATTATCCAAGCGACTTAAAAATTGTGGAGTGTTTTCTAAAATTCATTTCGTGTTCCAAATATTTCACCACGGTTTATAATCTACATTAGATATACGATGTTCGACATGAAACCTTTCACGTGACTCGGAGTATGTTCCATGATCGAAAATTATCCGTGTGGTCTCAAGTTTGGGTTATTTAACCAAAAATATATCTCGTCTCTCGAAAATATGCTAATTGACCTAAAATGTGCCTTGTGTCAAAAATTGGGCTCTGAAACCAAAAGTATGTTTGAGATATGGTGTTATTATTCAACATCTATCAAAAGATCCGATTATTCGAGAATTTGAACAATATGACCCAAAATTCACCTTTTCTTTTATTATTTCTACGATCTAAAACTACACTTGAAGTAAGACATTGTGACTTGAAACCTCTCACATGACTGAAGTATGATCCGGTGATCAAAAAAGTAGGAAACATGTCCCCAAAGTGTAAACTTAGCATATGTGGTTGGTGTCTCAAAATATCTCTAGTGACTCGAAGTATGGTTAGTGATCGAGAATCATCCATGTGGTCCAAACATTTGCTAATTGACCAAAATATATCATGTCACTCAAAATTTGATAATTGAAAGTCTGTCTTGTGATCAAAAATTAGGAGCTGAACTTAGATAATTATGTTCGATATATGTCGTTATGATTCGAATCTATCACAAAACCGAAGTAGGTTTGTGACTGAGAATTATCTAGTACGTGATTCAAAATTTGAACAATATGGCCCAAAATTCACCTTATGTTTCAAACATTTCACCCCTAAATCTACATTTGAAATAAAACATTGCGACCTGAAACCTCTCATGTAACTTGGAGCGTTATTGCGAGTCCAAGCCTCGGGAAATATAACCTAAAGTATAAACTTATCTTATATTATTAGTGTCGTGAAATATCCACGTGACTGCGCTAAGTATAATTCGTAATCATCTATGTGGTTCAAAAATTTACGAGGTAAACAAAATATATCCGTCAATCGAAAATTCACAAGTTGACCAAGCGTATGTCTTACGGCCAAAAAATAATTAGGTATTAAAACCCAAAAATACGTTTGATATATGTGACTCGAAACCTATAACACAATCGAAATTATTGATCCAAAATCATCAATGCGATAGAAATTTTGAGCAATGTGACACATAATCCACTTTGTATCTCAAGCTTTTCCTTATGACCCGATACCTACATTGAAAACGACATTGTGACATGAAACCTCTCACTTATTTGGAGGTATGGTTATTCACCCAAAGTCATCAAGTGATCCACAAAGCTGGGCACTACAACCCAAAATATAAACTTAGCTAGAGCATCTCCAATGTAAAGGGTTAAGGTATTAAAAAACATGACACATGGGATTTAATATCTTTTCCAATTTTCTTATCAATACAACGGTGAAGGTCATGAGGAAAGATGACATGACTAATTAGTAGGGGTAAAGGATTAAGTTTAATTTGGACTTTCTTCATGATGACCCTGGGTCTTAAGTCTAGATCATATTTTGTATTTCTAAATCAAAATAAGACCTCCGTAGTTACTTGGGCACTGATACACGTACGGATTGGAAATCATGTATTGACCACACAAACCCTAGTGCCCGAATTGGAGTTAACAGGGGTAGGAAATACCATTAGGTCCTAGGAATAATATATTAGAGAAAGTCTAGTGGTCAAATGTCTGTTTGGTCCTAGGAAGACTATGAAGATTTTTATGTTATTTGGATGTATTTTTTTTTATTTTGATGTTGAAGATCTTGATCTTGATTTTGCTGCTCGTGTTAAAGATGAAGTTTTGCTGCTGTTAAAGACGATGATGTTTAGGTTTTATATGGACTTCATTTCTGGAATGGAGTCTGTTTTTTTAGGTTTTTATATGGACTTCATTTCTGGAATGAAGTCTGTTTTTTTAGGTTTTTATATGGACTTCATTTCTGGAATGAAATCTGTTTTTTAGGTTTTTATATGGACTTCATTTCTGGAATGAAGTCTGTTTTTTTAGGTTTTTATATGGACTTATGGACCCACTTTTTACTCCAAATCCCATATATATATATATATATATACAATTTTAAGATTTTTAGGGTAATGCCAAACAATACATGGACTTTATCAAAGAAATTTTATGAATCCTAGAAATCTCAAATTGATTTACCAAACATACGAGAGATTTACATGAATCCCAGAATTCGTAATCATGCGGGATTAAAAATTCTGGAAATTGCGAATTCATAAACAAATCCACCATTAATAAAAACTTTTAAAGTTTATGGGTACCTTTGCGGTTTGTTGTTCTTTCTCTTCACGATATACTTGTAATTGATGTCCTTATTTGTATTAGAGTCTTGATTATTTTGTATTTTAATGTTTTTGTTATTCTCGTAGGCGAACATGTAATCACTATTTTGATTTAAATGAATTGAAGTATGTTGATTGTCTAAAAAGAGACCTTGGGGTTTTGAGAAGAACTAGGGTAAATTGTCTTTATCTTTATTTTCTTTTGTCATTTAGCAATAACTCAAAAAAGAGTATTATTAATAAGACCTCTCCTAGGATTACTTGACCCTTTACATTGAATATGCCCATAGCACATGTTGATATTGAATATCCCTTTAATCCAAAATCATCCATACGGTTCCATGGTCCCAAAATTGAGCACTTTGACCAAAAATATTTCCACTCAATTAAAATTCGCCCAAAATTTGGGCATTGCAACACAAAAAAGTACATGCCTAATATGTGATCGAAACACATGTTGTCACATAAAATCTTAGGAAGACAATCTATCTACTGGTTTAAGTAATCACGAAGCACTGTAAGTTTTCCTTCACATGGATCCCCCCTTTTAAAGATTTTTCTCTCATGTGTAGTGAAGGTATATCCTATTCAAATTATGAGCACCATTTGCATTATAAATTAAAATTAAAATTAAAGCAGAAAGAAAGAGAGGAGAAAATTGAACACGGTAAGCAAATCAGACGGTTAAGACTTAGGAAACCATTTGCATCATAGTTGCATCAATCCTTTAAAAGTTCAAACTAAAATAAGGAGCTAGGAAAGACGAGTATTTAGAAACGTCATTAAATAAATTAATTCAAACTAAACAACAAGTTGTTTTCTCAATACTTCTCAAGAATTGGTGAAATATAATCCATCCACTCTCTTTTGATTTCATCAATTTACGGCGCACCATAGTTCATCCAGGACTTAAACATCTGCAGTCAAAGAATTCAAACACATGTAAGCTCTGTTAAAAACATTTATCTTTGTAACATCGTGAAACAATTTGAGCTGCATGAAGAAGTTGAATCACTACCTCTTTAGGGTTCCTCATTGAAGTGTCGTGACTTTCTATAATGTGCTTCATATACTGACAACACAAAAAACCCACACTCCCAATCTCCTTTTTGTTTAGGGTTGTCTTTTGCATGTATAATTATCATCAATTCTACGTATTTCTAACATACTCTTAAGAGTTAACAAAATAATGGTAAAATAACGGTATTAATCTTAAGTTTCTTTTTCTTACCTTCACATCCACCCGAACACTTTCTCATTGGATCGCTTGACACCTAATTTTCTTAAAGCCTTTGAAACAACTTGGTGAAGAACAAAAAGATATATATAGTAAAAATTGGATCTTTGGTTTCACCAAATCCTTCAATGGAAATGCCATGAGTTTAAGCATTTCGCCTTTTATGCATACAAAAAAGTTCAAACCCAAAATCAACTTACGTGCTCATTTGCTCCTCTAATTTGTATCTACACTTCTCATCCAACAATTTAAATAATAAAATACCCCATCGAAAAATACAATTAGTACCCAATGATTCTACAAAGTGAACATAGAATAAGTTAGTATATGCAAAGATATGCAAAAGCAATGTGTAAGCAACACGGATGATATTAAAGAATACCCCAATTATGCTCAAAAAAAAAAAAAGGATACCCTAACTCTAATTGTTTTTTTCTTTGGATATGCAAATTAAGGTTAAAATCAAGAAAACAATATATCTAAATTCGAGATGAATAATGTAATGCATCTTCCGCTTTACCTGTATTACAAGGAATAAATATGTATTTTCGACTATTTTTTGAATCTTTGAGTCTATTTAATACACTTTTCACAGTTCATTTTATTGATTGAAAAATGAAGCGCTGCTGGATTCATAAATCCGAACTTGTTTTTGCGTGCATCGCCATCCAATTTTTCATACAAAAATCTGGGGAACAAATAAAAACACGAGCCAACGACATACCCTTAGCTAGTCAACAAGAAGCAATTATTTATGAAAGCAACAATCAACAAAGACTTACCAGGATGAATAAGACTATAGCATTGTTCGTAAGTTTAAAGACGTGCAAACAAACTCAATATCTTCTAGTGCCATTTGTATAGGCACATCTACGGTTTGACCAAACACATTGCGATGCAACTCAACTTCGATCGCAACCACATACCAGTACACTTCTTTTGCTCTCTTAAGAAATTCATCAAATGCATCCAATCTCGTTCGCTCTCCCTGATAAAAATGTTCAAGTACAAGACGACCAACACCTAAAAGAGATATTAAACAATGCCCTAAATGATTTTATAATTGAAAAGAAATAATGAGATTTAAATACATTTAGACCAGGACCACCAAGTGTTTTGGCCATTGAACAATACTTTCACGGGCATCATACACGGTAACAAAATCACCAGGATGGACATGGAAGTATTGCAGTTTAATCTCCACAAAGTCCACCGACACACATAAGCAGTCATCACGCATTTTTTCCATGAATCATTTTTGAGTCGCTGTGAATAACATGTCCCAGCGCAACAACCCTATTGATGTTGTCGTACAATTCACGGATGGCTCTACAAGACAAATATTAAAATTATATTTGGAGTTATCTAGTTTGAGATGAGAAACGCTATTAGTAGGGTTCTTTAGATTAAGAAACTTACCCCGTTAGTAGGCGGATGAGGTGGTCTGTTGGTGGCTGCACACGTCATATAATAACATATGAATGTCCTGCATAATCAATTAATATGGTTCGATTTCTAACAAATTAAACAACTCACTGTCATGCAACCAATTTTTTTGAGGATAGCATCGAATTAGGTACCTAGATAAATCAAATGAGTAACAATATCAGGATCACTTGATTAACTATGATTTATCACCATATCATAGTAAGGTACAAGACTCCAAACATCCGAGGATAACAAAAGTAATAAATAAACCGAATAAAACACTCACTTGGGCGGGCACTTTAAGAGAGTAGGGATAGATGCAATGTTCAATTCTTGAGACATCTTTCTAGCATCCAGTTTAGAGCTTTTAGCCCCATTATGTCTCTAAAATTTTGATACCCAACGAAAAAACTCATCAATATCAATATATCCTGATTTGCTACTGCAACTCAAATACGACAAAGGTACGCAAGAACAATACTTAAATGTTTAAAGTTCAAATTTGGACAAACCCGAATTTTTGGGCTTTTCCTTAGGATCGTGAAGCGACTTCCGCATTTCAGCTAAGTCCTTATCCTCAGCACCCTGAAATAAATTGCAATTCCTTTTCCATTAAGGTGTTCAAGAAAGATTAAACCAGATTAACCCATTCATCCTGGTTCAATATACCACAATTAACTTCATCATAAAAAACATTAACTGGTATTTACTTCTTCACAACTTTCTATGTTCAAACATATTACCTATCCATATTTCTATCTAATTTGAAATATAAACTAAAGAAACAACTCACTGAGCGGGGACATTTTCCGAGGGATGACATGGATGGTGCACAGAGTATCATATTGGGAATTTCCCAATAATTCTTTGAAGCTTGAAAGGAAACATTGCTGCAATTTTCTCTCCTTGTATCTAGTGATTTATTCCTTCAATTGTGCTTGGAATTCTTTTCTCAAGTTCTCTTCACTTATTCTTGCTTGCACATCTTTTTCTCTCAATTGCTCTTGAGTTCTCTCGATTTTATTCATATTATCTTTATTTGATGATCCACGCTGTCGAGAGTGTGAAAATCGACTATGGGTCACTCTTGTACCTGCGGCCCTTACTCTTCGCCATGTTACGCACCCAAAATCTTTACAAGAGCATCAGTATTACCGTCAATTGTACCCTCTTTGATCTTGTTTTGAGCGGTGATCCATTACAAAACCAAAATTTTGCACACATAAAGAGTTAAACTGGATAGCTACTTATATATTTTAAAAGCAGAACACATGTATAATTAAATTGAAGTTTTGTATCTTACAATTTGAGCAAGACAACTTCACCAATCTCATCGGTCTTATACTCCCCATTTTCATTTTGGCGTGCAAGTATCCATAATGATTCTCGTGGAGGGGGTGCATCACTGTCCACTTTCCTTCTCTTAAATGTCTGACAAATACATTAATATCGGTATGATGATTATGTTGTATAATACTATATTTCATCTAAAAGCTTATGTCGATAGAACACAACAAAATTGAAGTTAGAAACTTTGGAAGCGAGATAGTGAACTCAAGTGAAAAAGCAGAAGAAGAAAAAAATGAGAATGTATACACGAGCTCTCTCGGCAATTAATTGATACATTTAACTTCAAAAAAAAAAAGAAGAACTTATGAATGCAAACCAGCTTTTCCTTTAATCCAGGCGTAGGTCCTTCGTCCCATCCTATGCGGATATTTGTGGTGAGCTTGTACAGATTTTCCAATTTGGACAACTCCTGAAATTTAAAATGTTTTAGTTACGTATAGTAACAAAATAATTCTTGACCCCATCTTGTTTAGCTCAATTGACATACCTTGCCTTTCTCGCTCAATCTCCGTTTTACAAACTCTTTCCATTCTCCTTGTTCTACAAAACCTCTTAACTCGAAGGAACACTCTTGAGCTTTTTCGGCTTTTTCGAATGGGGTAACGTACTTGGCAGCAGATTCGTTTCCTCCATCCTCGCCACAAGTCCGAAAAATGTCGAGCACATCCTTCCTCTTCGTTTGGTCGACATCAAACTTAAGCTGGAGGTAAATACACATCAACAAAGTAATAAATATAAAACATTGGTAGGAATTTTACCATTGCGCATTTCATTAATTAATACATACCGTTACGTCCTCCCATAACTTATTCTTCACTACGGTAGGAACTTCTTTCCAACGGGTATACTTGATCCAAGACTTGGACCAACTTCACTACCGATGTAACTTGAGAGCAAGGTACCATTCTTACCGAGTTGCTTGGTTGTGTTTATCATAAATCACTGTTCGCCTTTCACCATTAGTATCCCTTAATAGCTTTGGTAATCTTGTCTTACCCCGCTTTCCTTTATTTGCATCCGCGTTATCTTCACTTGAAACTTGAGATCAAACAAAGCAGAAAAGAAAAATGAATTAATAAGTGTTTGGCGTGGTACAACCTTAAGGAGCTTTATATTGTCAAATTTTTTGGTCGAATCAACCATGTATACTGCAAGAAAACACTTAAACAACGGACACGATTGTTCATTTGTGGGAATGTTGCTTCATTGTTCATTTGTGGGAATCTGAATACTCTTGAAGCCCGCCATCGGACTCGTATCAAGTATCCATGAAATGAGCTGCAGAACAGATGATATATAAGCTGCTAGGAGCAACAAATTACAAACATATCCAAGAACAAATAATATCGGAAGTTCAAGATTACTAGTAAAATGATTTCTATTTGATTTTAGCATGAAAAAGCTGTGGTTAACTAATGATGAGACCGGCTAGTATTTGTTAAAATGAAGCGCTTTCACTATACCAAATAATATAACCATTCAAGCCATTTAGCAATCAAATGAAGAATTCAACTCAACTAAGTAGTGAAACTTACCTCCTGAATGACTTAGAGTATGCACAAATGGACACTGTCTTCCTTTTCTTCTATAATTGTGACCAATACGAGAGGTCTCCTAAACTTTGATATCACTAGCCCCTTAGTCAACTTATTCAAATCCTAGAAAAACAACTAAAAGTAAAGGGATGGTGCAACAAATATAAAAGAGAAAAGCAAAACCAAAGGTAAATACAACACATAATATTTTCTTTCTAAATTATTGTAAGTGTGAGAATCAGGTATTCAAACATTTCATCAAGCACCTTGTATGCATTACCCAATTCACCATCCCATTGATCGAGTAGTATAAGATACCGACTTGAGAATGACAACAAAACAAATATAAGAGAAAGCTTTGATTTTAGGAGGAGAATACCTTGTAATCCCATTTGTTTACGCTTTCACCTTTCAATATCTTAGTTTCAAGGAAATGGAAGGATTTAGCTTGATTAACTTCAGATAGAGAAAACAACTTGCAGTTGGTTTCATTCGAAACTGCTGCGGTTTCCAACAATGAAATAATGGAGAGAAAATAGGGAGTGGAGTAGTGTTGATCGTGGGAAAACAAAATTGGAGGTAAATTTGAAATGGGTATATCGTAATTGCGGGTATTAAATGTTCCATCGGCATCGAGACACGATTTAATGTAAGCGTGTCCAATAAAAAATCTCCGTGAGATCTCATCGATCAATAAAATCTTGGTGGAATTAATTAGGGATTGATAACGAGGGGAGAATGGGTTTTGTTTTCGAATTGAAATTTGGCAACATAAAATCTAGAACTTAGGTTTAGAAACGGCATCTGTTCTTCGAGGCTAAAACTGTATCTCCTCCATCTTTGTGATTTTGATTTGAACTTCGGTCATATCGAAAACAAGATCCAGAATCGTATAACAAGGTGAATACACGTCTCTAGGGATAGATAAACACGTGTTAGGGTCGGGCTATTTTCAAAACATTGGATTCGATGATTGGGACACGTATATATATAAAACCGAGTCTATTAAATAATAAGAATCTAGTGTCTCGGCTAAATTTAATGCCGGGACTAAAGATATCGTGAATAGTCCCGGAATTTTATATCCCCGAGACGAACTTAGTTTTGGTCACGTATTTTCATAAAACCGTGACAAGGTCAACCGTGACTAAAACCCCTTATTGTACTAGTGACAATTTCAAGAATTGATATCCAGAATTTTTTGTGTTCATTACAAAGTACTAATGTTTTTACAATGTGGTGGCATCTAGCAATTCTAGATGAGTTCTACTTAGTAGGGAATTGAATTCTTTAATGCTATTTTGGATGGCATAAGTTTTCGGGCGATGGAATCTAATCACAGTATGCATGGAATTAAGGAACATATACTCCCTCTGTTTTTGGAAAATAGATACTTTCACTTTTTCATTTTAGCCTTAAAATAGATCTCTTTTCCAGAAACGGAGGGAGTATTATAGTAGTTATCCTGTGTTTAAGAAGATAAAGACATGAATAGTTTGTGGTACTGGGTGGGGGCCTAATGACCATTCTCTCTTTCCTGTTTAACAAAACCTAGCCATCTCTTTCTGTAGATCTACCACTCTCTGATCTGAAATTTTGGATTTGCAAAATGATAATTGAAAGAAAGACTGGGAATGAAATACAGTATCACAAATGAATCATTTATGACATCATAATGCTTTATCCTCTCAAATTTTGTTTCTTTCGGATAAAACTTCGTATTTGTTCTAATACAGCTGGTTTCTCTTTTCACAACCACTTCCTTCTTCTGACGTTACAAAATCTAAAAACATCGGTATACAAATCACCTACATTCACACCGAGATCATCTGGAATGATTTAACCTATCAGGGGAACTTGTTGCATTTGCTTTAAACATTTGGTTGTAGTGGAAAATAAGATGGGCCCAAACGTCCCTACCGTCTAATCCTTCCAAACATTGAAAAATAATTCTGGCTACTCAAAGATTGGCATCTCTTTTGGTCATTGAAAAATGAACACAAGAATCCTTAAATGAACAAATTGAAACACATGACAATCATTCAAGTTCGAGATGATACAACTTTATTGATTATTATTTTTCACACTATTACATAAACTGATTCCACGATCATGCAATTCCTTTCCATGTTACTATTAATCTTAATTAAGAGTTTTACAAAAGAAGTTTAAGCGGAGGAGTATCGTTGCGGGCCATGTCTAAAACTATTGCTAAAATGTCTTCAAATTTGAGAGGATAAGTCATTACGACAGAAATGGTTTCATCTGTAATGTTGTATTTGATGATTCCCATACAAAACAAACACTATTTCATCCTCCGCCACTATTTCTATTATCATTTGTGATCTACAGACAGAGAGGTGGATTACATACTGAGAGGTGGAAGACGAGCGCAAGATTTTGTTTATATAGTGACAATCTTGATAAACCCTAAGAAGACCTAACCTGATCCAGTCCATGCCGCCCAAGCCCAGTCTTTTCGTCACTCAAAGTTTTGTTAAACGCTGAAAATCTTGAGTGACTGACTGTGTGTTGATTGGTTAGGCTATTCGTACAACTATTCTCTCAAGGAAAGATGTAGTTTGCAGCTAGAGTAAGTAAATGCACCTTAATCATAGGAAAGATGCAGATTAAATGAAAAAATTATTAAATAATTCAATTTCTAGATGCTAACTCATACAATTTACTGCTTGACTCTTATTACATATACTGATTCGTATAACATGAGCATATATCATCCAGGATCATGTTTTTCCATTCATCTTTTCGAACTATATCTTAAAAGCACTCAATATGAACCGAGAAATACGTGGGTTTATAATGGCTTGTAAGAGGATAAATCATTGTGATAGGTGCTTGAAGATTAAGATATGGACCATCTAAATCTTTATGTCCTAAAGAAAAAACATGAACTAGCTTTGAGAGGAGAAATCATTATGATGAAACTGGTTGATTTGTGTTGTTGTATGTAAGATTGGATTCTCATAATAAAACAAGATCTCGATCATAAACCGTATTGGTAGTTCTATAATCATTTTGGAACAAAAGAGAATTTCTCAAACAAAGTAGTAGTATATCTAAAGAGAGAAGAAGAAAGTGGTGGAGAAATGGTTAGGCTTCGTGTTGGATGAGAATGAATGAATGTGGATAAAGAGGGATTTCCAACGTTTATATAGTGGGGTGTCATTTTGCTAAATTAACCCTAAGGGCTAACCTGATCAAGCCCCCATCTCATGTGGCACATGCCCAGTATTATCTACTACTATAAATCTATCATTGACCTCGTAGTTCTGCCAAACTAAATGCAACCTCCTAGTCTCTATTCATATTACACGCAATAATATAGCTACTTGGTCCAAGTTAGTAAAAAAAAAATTAGTATGGAGAATCATTTTCTGAATGATGCAATGCTTGGAAAAAGTAGACGATAGGGAAGCAGACCCTTCCACATTAGTTACACTATACAGATGCATGTGTAATTTTCAAAATTGGCAATTCCTGATAGAAATGTCTAAGTAACAATTCATTCTCCCTGCGTTACTAACTATAAACACGGTAACACGCCATCTCTAACTTGTTTAACCGTAAACATCCTTTATTGTTTCTCATTCGAAGCTTTATCAAATTCATCCTTGAGATCATCACCAACCAAATGATGGTAAAAAAGAGCGGTCTAAAACGGTTTTAACTTCTAATCCTAATTGGTACTGCATCAAACCTGTAGGGAACGTCATTTCCATTGATATGCCATGACTGAAAGTAAGTTGAAATAGCAGATCTGTAGATCTCCATCTGTCTCACCACCAGAACCAGAAGATCTGTGACAACCATGCTCCCCCATTGATAA
The DNA here is from genome assembly GCA_023531295.1 of Papaver armeniacum. Classification (NCBI taxonomy): domain Eukaryota; kingdom Viridiplantae; phylum Streptophyta; class Magnoliopsida; order Ranunculales; family Papaveraceae; genus Papaver; species Papaver armeniacum. The sequence continues at coordinate 243,935 of JAJJWW010007085.1, forward strand.
CTTTCCTGACTTTTTATGATTAAAAGAAATGATTACAGACCATTAATTCAGTTTTAGCTGAAGTTTGTGGTTGTTCATTCTATTCATATTAATTTGTAACTGTGTCATTGTTATAATGTAAGCATGATACTTACGTATTGGAATGTTGCTCTGCAATTTATGGTTGTAATATTGATTTTAGATCTTGGAACAAACATTTGGCGCTCATCAGGGATGAATGAAAACCTGCCAGCTAGCAGCATATCTGTGCAAACAGAAGTATTGTGATGTTCGCTGGTATTACTCATGCCAATAATTATCTTGTTGTTAGCCAAACAGTTTCTAGCTGTGCACAGTCAAGTCAGTCGGCAGATGCTGTTAGCTGAACAAGTCTAAGACCAAGTAACTCGGTCTTCTAGTTTATCTATTTACTTGTCAAAGTTGTTTGAACTGTTTCCTTTAATCTCTGTAACTGTTATATGAATCTCTAGTATAAATATCAATCAAGTCTCCATAGTTAAGGTGTGGAAGAATTCACCAAAAATCCTATTCTAACTTGGTATCAGCCTTGATCCAAGCCACCTTCCGCAAATACATCTCAAAAAAACCAAAAAAAACCCTAACTCTCTAAACCAAAAATGGCAGATGTTACCAATACTCTTCGCCAAGTACACATCCACCACTTAGTTACCCTAAAACATACAGAGACGAATCATCTTCTCTGGAAGGCTCAATTTAAACCCATTCTAAAGGGTCATGATCTCACAGGCTTCATAGATGGAAGTAAAGTGAAGCCTCCAAAAACTCTACCAAACAGTGAAGCTGTAAATCCTGATTTCACTGCGTATGAACAACAAGATTCCTTGATCGTTGGGTGGTTAAACTCAACTTTAACACCAGAAGTGTTGAGCACAGTTGCTCGTCTTCTTGACAAAAGAAATCAGGATAAATTGGAGCGAGAATATGCACCAAAAACCTTTGCTCATCAGATGAGCTTGAAGAAGCAGCTTCACAGCTTGTCCAAAGGTAATAAGACATTAAAGCAATATTTAACTGATGCTAAGAGTTTATTTGCTCGGTTAGCGAGAGACAGTTACACGGTCCTGGCGATGAAAAGCAGAGCTATAAGCAATGGGTTGAACCAGAGTTATGATCCTATTGTAACCACTTTAAGCACTGCAGAAGAGATGGACATCGACACCTTCTACACTCATCTCCTTACCTTTGATTTGCGGCTCGAGCATCAACTGAGGTTGTTGGAGACACCCATTGCTAATGTAGCTGTAGGATCATCCTCTTCATCAAGCAAAGTTGATCCACGGAGATTCAACAACCAACAAAAAGGATCTTCTCAGTTCTACAACAACTCTTGTCAACAAGGCTGTAATCAAATTTTCATTTATAAAAATCGATCATTTTCCATTTGATATGTTTTTTAGTTATCCGAATTCTTCAACATCATAGAGCGATTCAATCACTTGTTCAAAAAAAAATGCAACCGATTCTGTGATTTCATTTCATACTCTGATTTGATTCCATCACCCAAAACTTATGCCACTTAACCAAAATGAATGGCATTAAGAGAGTCAATCTCCTAAATATACCAAAATGAATGAGATGAATGGCATTAAGAGAGTCAATCTCCTATGTCAATATACCAAAATTTCAAGCAGATTAGCACAAAATCCTCTATTGAGCTAGTTGGCTCCCGGACGCCACAGGCATTCCCGCCGTACACATTCACGGAAAAGACAATTAATAGCAGATCCAGATTAAATGAAAAATTGTTACGGTTAATATGACAAATCATTCAAATTTCATAAGCTAACAACCGATTCAACTTTATTAATTATTACATAAAACAGATTCATATTACATAAAATGATTCCATTTTACCGCCGATCTTCAAATTCAACCATGATTGTCTGCAGCCGGACAGCAAACTTATAATTCTACATAGAATGTATAGGGTTTGTTAGTGAATTTGTGAAAGTTGTAGCACGTGATTGGAACCATGGATTGAGGAAAAAAAGAAGAAAATGGCTGAAATAACGATTACAATATTGCCTCGAAGAACCCGAACAAGAGTTATCTAATAGAATTGGAATTTGAGAGGATAAGTCATTATGACAGAAATGGTTTCATTTGTGATGTTGTGTTGTGAGGCTTCCCATGCAAAACCAACACCATTTCATTCTCAGACCCTTTTCTGTTATCATTTAAATGATAGAGAGAAAATTTCAAATCATAGACCTTTTTCTGCAGAAAGAAAGAGAGAGAGGTGTAGAAGGCGGCTAGGTTTTGTTTCATGAGAAAGAGCGGTGTTATATAGGAGGTCAGCTGCTAAATAAACCCTAAGGGCTAATCTCATCAAGCCCCCATGTTGCACAGGCCCAGTAAGGCAGCGTTAGATGATTAGTTGACCTGGTAGTTTTACCGTAAGAAACTGAAACCTTGGTAGAGTGATCAGTAAGAAACTGAATTTTTAGCTGAACTAAATGTAAGACTTATTTGAAGTATCATCCTATAGTGTCCATTCTTCGTATATTTCTAGCGCGATTAACCATGCATACCCCAAATATGGCCTTTAGCCACTTGGGCCAATTTGTGATCAGGCATCAGATATGGCTCCGGAGTATGCAGTGCTTGGTAAATTCTTTGTAAAAACTAGGCTTGCAACAATGTTACCGAAATACTTATGTGACGGTTTTGAAATTTTTCTGCAGTGTCACCAAAGCCTCTGTTACGAAAGGTCTTTAAGAAACTGTTACGGAATCACAGATATAAGTTAACAGTTCTTCATAAATCTGTCATTTCATTGTTAACAGCTTATGGTAACATTTTCTTCATAAATCTGTCATTGTTAACAGCTTATGGTAACATATGTTTCACTGATATTTTTCCATTAATAATTAATTAATGTCCTATAAGACTCGATTTAATCCTAGAAACCCCTGCTTACACATTGAAAATTGAAAAAGTCATTGTCACTATTTGTACCGTGTATTTTATACACGGAAGGTCCGTAAATCAAGCCCGTGAAGGAAGATTCTAGAAGTTTCCGGAAGGCTTGTTGCCCAAGTTGCTTGCACATCAAGTTTGTACCATAATTACGGTTACATAAACCCTATAAATACATGTATCCTAAACCCTAAGAAGATATGGAATCCTAGGTTAGCCGTCTTTCGTTGATAACCTTGTTCGAGCCTCTCATTGCCAAAGCGAAGCCATTGACCGATTCGATCAATTGGTTGATCCCGATCCAACCGAGGTCAAAATCGGTTCACCCTTTGGAGTTCAACCGTTCAACCGGTTAAAGTCGAACCAGTTCCACATCGTCACAACACGTCAGCTGTCGACTCAGCAGTCGTGGCTAATAAGCAGTTGCCACGTCACCAATTTGGTCCAATCAGAACATCGCATTGTTCAGCTGCCACGTCAGTGACCGTGTCAACAACATGTCCAGTCATTTATGCCACGTCAGCAATCCACCGGTTTCTGAATGGGACAATAGAAAGCGTCCGTCAGCACCACGTGCCTAGTCAGCAATGCCATGTCGCTCTTCTTCGCCATGTAAGCAAGCGTGCACCGTCGGCAATGCCACGTATGCAACAGAAATGCGCGCTTCTTTAAAATCTTGTTTCGTTGATAACTTCTTCGTTATAAGTCTGAATTGAGTGATTTTTGGCTCGTTAGAATCGTCTTTCAATTCCCTTCGTTAAGAAGACATGGAATTTTAGGTTAGCTAACCTAGAGAAATCTATTGTACCCGACAATCAATAAAATATTTCTCTGTTCCTCCGTGGATGTAGGCAACACTTTCCGAACCACGTTAAATCTCTGTCTCTTCTATTTATTTTCTATCATCTTCTATCCCTAATTCAAATAATCATCATCAAATCATCGTGTTTTTTGCATAGAATTTATTTTGGATACAAAAATTGGCGCCGACTAAGGGGATTCGTGAAAACAATCGTGTTTTATCATTGAGAAAAGTGTGGAAGAAGCCCTGCACGAATTCCAAGCAAAAATCAGCAAAAGAAAAAAAATATATTAGGGTTTGCAGCAAAACCGTTGCAAATATGAAAAAACTGTTACGAAATCGAAGCATAAACTGTTGCGAATCCAGCGCCGAAAGAGTGACAAAGCAACTATCGTGTGCAGCCATATAGGTTCAGCCTCCTTTACAACACTATCTTCAGCCAATCGCATCAACTGGATATGATCCGTAGGATTGGCCCAGCCACGGGTATACAAGCGATCCAGTGCTTCTCAGTGCCATGTGGGTCCACCTCAGCAAAAGTTGTCCGGTCACCTTGTGGCGTCGTCACGGACACATCATCGACAAGGTCGGTCGGCTGGCGCCACGTCGGCGACCGTCGGCAAATGGTTCACGAGGCCATTACCACTTGACACTTTATGTACGGGTGCCACGTCAGCGTGAGACCTGATCCGGTCGGCAAACCCCGTCGGCTTGATGCACGCTTCTTTCAAACCTTGTTCGTCAATAACTTCTTCGTTTTAAGTCCGAATTGAGTGATTTTTGGCTCGTTAGAATCGTCTTTCGATTCCCTACAACATGGAAGAAAAAAAATCCAGTGTTCGAGAAACTTAGATGTGCACTTGGAGCAGCAACATGATCGAGTTCGAGGTTTGTGGATAGCGACATGATTGAGTTCGAGGTTCGTGGATAGCGACATGATCGAGAGTTCGAGATGAGGATTGCTTAGACCCTTCAACATTTAGCCTTGCATCACATCGCAACCACCCAAAGCCTCACCTTGCACGTGAGCACTTAATTCTTGCTTTTATGGCAAGCATAAAAATCTCGTCTCGCACGCGAGTACAAAGACTTGCACCTTGGCAAGCACAAAGTCTTATCTCGACCACGAGCCCAATGCCCAATATTGGTCCAAAGACTTGTACTCAACACAAGCAATACAGCCAGCCTGCCCGAGCAGCGAGCGCTACAGTCTTGTTACGTTGCGAGCAAAAAGCCTTGCCCCAGATGCAAGCACACTACATTTCACTCAAGACTCGACTAGCTCTCGAGCATCACAAGTCCACCACGTCGCAAAAACTCTCGCCTAGCACGTGAGCATTTTTTTTTTTTTTGTTATTTTTTGCAGGTAATTACAGTTGGGGGCGTCTTCGCAATGTCTCTACAAATGCTTGGGGGCGAGTTACGTCATCAACGGTCGACGCAGCACGAAAAACAAACTTTTTAACCCCCAAGTTACGTCTCTACAGATGCTTGTTGCCCAAGTTGCTTGCACATCAAGTTTGTACCAGAATTAGGGTTACATAACCCTATTAATACATGTATCCTAAACCCTAAGAAGATATGGAATCCTAGGTTAGCTAACCACAATTATTGTAAACCTCACATCAACACAATACTCTCCCTATGGGATTCCTCCGTGGATGTATGCACAACTTGCCGAACCACGTTAAATTTGTGTCTCTCTTATTTATTTTCTATCATCTTCTAGCCCTAATTCAAATAATCATCATCAAATTATCGTGTTTTTTGACTAGAATTTATTTTGGGTACAAACAGTCACTACCACTATTAACTTGATCGCTCTCCTATATATGGGACTCACATAGGCCTTGGGCCACCTAATAAACTCACCTATTTTAAAATCATAAAGTACAACACAGCTCGGTCGCACAACATTGCACTTGACTCAATGATTTCCTCAAGCATGTAGTTGTAATCGTCAACAATAAGCTGCTGAGTTTCAACATATGCAACTCCAACCGGCTATTTCCTGCTGATAAGAGCTATTAGAGATCTGATCATGTACTCCAATGTTATTTTTCCGTCTATCAACATCCAACTGTGCTTTCAAAGCTTCGGTTTCTGCTTCTCTTTCCACACATTGTTCTTCTCTTCCTGTGACTTGGCCTTCTTTTTTTCTTCTTCTTTAATTTCATTATTTTTTCTCAATTGTTTTCCCTCTCTTTTTTCTAGGTCAATATAATACCATAAAGATAAGATAATATGTGGACCATTCTCCACCACTCATTAATAAGCTAGAAATATATAAACTAATCAACACAAGTCTTCCTGCTTTATTTAAGAATTTTTTCTTCCAAGATGATAACTTCAACTCATCTCTCTCCAAAACTGATTCTCATACTGAAGAGCTTCTAGAGACAGCACCAATAGACATTCCTAGGTATTTGAATAGTAAAGACTCAATCTTACGACCCTATCAAAGATATCATATCATCTGCCCCCACACTAATCATTGTACTTTTATCAAGATTAAGCTTCATACCAGTAATGACTTCAAACAATGAGAGAATTATAAAAAGTCTTTGAACTTCCTCCACTTTTGCATCTATGAAAACAAGAGTATCATCAACAAATTAAAGATGAAAAATAATTGTACCCTCCTTAACAACTTGAAACCTATGAATATTACCTTTCACCACTGCCTCATTTATCAGCTTTGAGAAGATTTCCACCACCATTAAAAAGACATAAGGTGATAAAGAATCAACTTGTCTAATACCTTTAGTTAGTTTAAACTTTTCAGTAGAGCAACCATTAACCGACACTGAAAAATGAGAAGAAGTCACACACCACTACATCCATAAAATCCACTTACCTCCAAACTCATGTTTTTGTAGAAGACATAAGAGAGTTTGTCAATTTACATTGTCAAAAGCTTTCTCCATGTCAATTCTGCAAAGGATTCATGGTTTCTTTTGCTTCAATCTGTTGTCTACACATTCATTGTCAAACAAAACTCCATCTAGAATTCTCTTGTCATGAATGGAAGCACCTTGGAAGTCAGATATAAGACCAGGCATATCTTTTTGGAGTCTGTTTGCAAGCACTTTTGAAAGAATCTAGTAAGCTTCAATGTGGAGAATCATCAATGTTTAGGCACGCATAGATGTTTTTCCTTTTGAGAAGAAGAAAAAAAAAATGAAAGCAAAAGCTCGCAGGCAGAGGACTTTGATTAATTTGTACTTCTGAAACCATTCCTCTTCCACATTTACAAGTTATTAATATTGATATCTATGAAGCGACCCTAAACTGTCTCCTCTCTAACGGATATTGCTAACTAAATAATGGGTCAGAATTACAACTGAACTGCCATTTTGTATTCACTTCGTCTTTGCTCTCATTATTTTTCTTTGCTCTCATTGTTTGCACCTTGCAACAATGAGGAGGATTCCTCTTGCCCATAGCCCCCGTTGCACCTTATTTTCTTCTTCTTTAAATTCTGCGTAGATTAAAGGAAAGATATTTAACGCAACCTAGATGACTTTTTTTAACTATTGTTTGCGGTGGAAAATGAGACGGGGGTCAAATTCCCCCAAACATCTGTATCGTCTAACTTTCAAGCGTTGCAACAATGAAAATGAGTCGTCCTACAAATTATTTTGACAAAATCATCCCAACTAGGTAAAAGCTATGTTATCGTGTGTCGTATGCACGGTCAATCGTGCTAGCTTCAAGAAGAATGTAGGCTAGGATGATACTTGAAATGATTCTAACATTCAGCTCAGCTAAAGAGTCAACTAATAATAGTAGTACTAGATAATATTGTTGTTTGTACCATAAGTAAAAATGACAGTTAATGGGCCTAATTGATACTTGAACCATCTTTTGTCCCTCATCCAAGCCCGCTAACCAGTCAACCGAAGCAGCTCACCAAGCCTGCCTAGTGTTACATAAATTCAATGACCGGTCAATGTTCAAAGTTGAACTCACTGGAAGAATACATGAGTTAAATATTTTAGAGGAAACCGGTGCATTGCAACACCATCAGTTGGAGGAAATAACTCAATGTAAGTTAAAGTTGAAGAACATAGAAGCAATGGAGGCAAGAAAATGGCAGTTGAGAGCAAATCAGAATGATTTCCGTTGGGGGATTCGAATATGCGTTACTTTAATAGTATTGAAAGTGCGAGAAAGAAGCGTAACATAATTGTAAAGCTGCAAGTTGGAGGGATAGATTGTTTTGACCCAATCACTATCAGGGAAGAGTTAAGAAGATTCTATATTAATTTTTTCTCTCAACGAGACGAGGTGCATTCGAGTATGGAGAATTTATATTTTCCAAAAATTGGAGAGACAGATAAGATATGGCTTGAACGTGAGTTTACGGAGGAGGAAGTTTGGGAGATAATTAAGAAGATGGGAAGTAATAAGGCCCCGGGTCCGGATGGTTTTACGGCTGAATTTTTCAAGAGTTTCTTTGGAGTGTTATAAAAGACGATTTCATGAAACTTGTTAGAGACTTTGCAGTGAGTTAGTTGATTGGCGTTTCAATTGCTCTTTTATTACTCTATTTCCGAAGATGGAAGACTCTTGTACTCCGAAAGACTTCAGGCCTTTAAGTCTTACTAGCAGTGTATACAAGATTTTGTCTAAACTGCTAGCGGTAAGTTTGAAGAAAGTGATGCCGGATCTTATTTATGACTTTCAAGGAGCGTTTATTCATGCTAGCAGCAATTGGCGTTTCAATTTCTCTTTTATTACTCTAATTCCGAAGAAGGAAGACTCTTGTACTCCGAAAGACTTCAGGCCTTTAAGTCTTATTGGAAGTGTATACAAGATTTTGTCTAAACTGCTAGCGGTAAGGTTGAAGAAAGTGACGGCGGATCTTATTTCTGACTTTCAAGGAGCGTTTATTCATGACAAGCAAATTTTAGATGGAGTTCTCATTGCTAATGAATGCGTGGATAGTAGATTAAAGGATAAGAAGCCCGGTACTCTTTGTAAGATTGATATAGAGAAAGATTTTGACAATGTCAATTGGAAATCTTTATTTACAATTTTGCAAAAGCATGATTTTGGTTCCAAATGGATACAATGGATCAGTTGGTGTGTTTCCTCATCTCACTTGTCTGTTTTGGTTAATGGTAGTTCGACGGAGAAGTTTAAACCTAGCAAGGGCTTACGACAAGGTGACTCTTTATCTCCATATTTATTTCTCCTAGTGGTAGAGATTCGTTTTAAGCTAATAAATGATGCAGTGGAGAGGGGTCAGCTTTCTGGGTTTCAGGTCGCTGAAAATGGTATGATTATATCTCATCTTCAATTCACTGATGATACGCTTATCTTTATTGATGCTAACGTGGAAGAAGTGAGAAGATTTTTGATCATCCTGGCTGTGTTTGAAACCATTACTGGGTTGAAACTGAATTTAGATAAAAGTATAATGATTAGTGTTGGAGCTGACGAGGTGATTGATGCATTATCTAGGGAGCTTGGGTGCAAGACGAAGGAATTGCCTTTCACTTATCTAGGTATGCCCATCGGTGAACATTGGCGTAGTACTACGGTGTGGGACTATGTTTTGATCAGAATGCAGCAAAAGTTGGCGACATGGAAGAAGAGCAAATTGAATAAAGCAGGTAGACTTATTCTCATTAAGAGTTGTATTGCGAGTTTACCAATTTACTACTTGTCTTTATTTCATCTTCCAATTAGTGTGGAGAAAAAGATGGTACGGATTATGCGTAACTTTTTGTGGGGTGTTGCGGAAGGTAGAAGGAAATTAGTTTGGGTTGGTTGGACAAAAATTTGCATGCCTAAAGAGAATGGAGGATTAGGGGTTAAAGTTTTGAGAACTACAAATCAATCTTTATTGGTAAAGTGGATTTGGAGATACCCAAAGAACAAAAATAGCCTTTAGAGGAAGATAGTTAATCAGAAATTCAAGAGGAACACGGATTTGTTAATGCCGGATGTTGACAACAAACCACAGTGCAGAAGTCTATGGAAGAATGTAGTGAATATGGTTCCCACTGTCCAAGATATGTCATAGTTTACGGTGAGAAATGATAAAGGGATCGGGTTAAGGAAGGATAAATGGTTGGATAGAGGGACATTGCAAGAACTATTCTTGGTTGTTTATAAAGCTGCTAAAAGGAAGGATGCGAAAATCGCTGACATGATTATCAACAAAAATTGGAGTTATGAATTCAGGAGGGCTTTGAATGTGAACGAGCAGCTGGAATGGGATTTGCTTCGACGTGATATCTCTCATATCACGGTGTTGGTGGAAGAGGAGGATGAATTGGTTATTATGGAAGACTTTAGTGCACAAAAGTTCTATGAAGCTTTGTCAGGTAACTATGATTCATGTAACTTCGACAAACACCTTTGGAAAGGATATATCCCTAACAAGGTAAGGTTCATTCTTTGGGCTTGTTTTCATGACTCACTACCAACTAGGGATATATTAGCTCATCGTGGCATAGACATTGAAAGTGATTTATGTGTTCTTTGCAATGTCGAAAAGGAGACGTCAGACCATATGTTTATGCGCTGCTCCTATTCTTTTAAAATCTGGGATTATTTTATTAAGGCTTTCAAGAAATCGTGGCCTATGCCGAGGACTTTACTAAATTTTTTTGAAGCGTGGTCGGTGAATGTGATGCATGGAAGAGGTAAGGAGGTGTGGAAGATTATCCATTATGCTATTTGTTGGATCCCGTGGAAGGAGAGAAATGGGAGAGTGTTTGGTGGTCGTCAGAAAAGTATAACGGAGACTATTGATCTTGTTAAACAACTCGTAGTCTTATGGTCTTGCAACACCAACACGTTCAAATTTGTTACCCCTAGTCTCATTTGGAGCAATTGGGAGGATCTTATGAGTTAGTGATTTTCTTTGTACTATGTAACGGCGTTTTCTTTTTAATATAACATTTTCTTCGGAAAAAAATATTGCCATAGTGGGCCTGAGCCACGTGGGGAGATTATCTCCTTAGGGTTTGTTTAGGAGCTGACTAGTGACTACTATATATAAACAAAGAAATCTCTCTTATTCTCTCTTCAAATAAAAACCTTGCAGTCTTCTCAACCTTTTTATCCTTCTGTGTGGATCTATATTTTCTCTGTAATTGAAATCTCCCAGCAAAATGATCTTGGTTTATTATAAGAATTCATCCTCACAACATCACAATGAAATTTTTTCAGTCATAATGACTTCTCCTCTCAGAAGTATTTCATACTTTTTCAGCTCTGCATGTTCTAGCCATTTGATACGCCTCATGTAAGAAGACATCCGGCTTTCTATTTGGCGAAGCATTATATGTAGCATCCTTTTCGTTCTTGTAGATTCCTCTTCACGTAGATCTGGATTTAGCATTTTTTGGGGTTTCTAAAGATTGGTGGTAAAACGGAATTGAATTTATGTAACAATAATAATAATTTGAATGGATTACTAGGATTAGCATCTGGAATTTAGTAGTTTGTCTTGTGTGTAACAGTTCTTCATTTTATATTCTATACTCCTGTTTTCTGAATGTGTATCATAGCATTTGCTCGTTTTCAATTTGTCGTTGATTTTCTTAATGATAAATTATCCAAATAACTGAAAATCTGGCGTGACCTTCATAGGTTTAGCAGTAATCCAGTGTCACCGGGGTTTAGCCACCAATCCAAAAAAGTTGTTCTCTGCAAAATAAAATTTCGAAACAAGAAATTCTACACGTACCCTAAAATTAAGTATTTTATTTTCACCCACAATCCCTATTCAGCGAGAGTCAACTAGCTTACTCTAGAGTTTGTTTAACAAAACTTGGTTATAACTGGGCCTGGGCCTCACGGACTTATGAGGTTAGCCCTTAGGGTTTACCAAAATGGCCGCTAACTAGAGGTGTAAATTGGGCTGTGCCAGCACGAGCACAGCCCAGCACAGCACGCTAAAATTTGAGCACAACCCAGCCCAGCACGTGACTTAGCCCTAGCACGGCACAACACATTAGTTAAATGGGACGTGCTGGGTTTGACTAATTGGCACAAGTATACGCCAAGACCAAAGACGCGGCACGGATAAGCATGTGGCCCAAACCCGACCCAAAGACGTTAAGAGAGCACGTCATAACATGTACAAATACACCATATAACAAGGCATAATACATCATATTTTTCGTATATTTCACAAAAGAGTCACTATTCTAGCTAGTTTTTAACATTTTATGTTGGCTTATTTATAACAACACATATAATACCTTAATATTTGGAAAATATATTTCAATATCGTTGTTATAATGTCGTCACCTATATTTAACTAGAACATTAATTTACATGACAATAATCCAATTTCATATTTGATGGGCTATTTCTTTTTATTGAATAAACTTGTTAATTTTACTTCAAATAATTTCAAATGTTATGTTGTCTAATTAAATTATTGTGATAATGTCCGACTTAATGTATACATTAAGTGATTTCAAATTGTTTATAGCACGTGTGCCAGCACAGCACAGCACGGCACGTTTATTCGTGTGCTGTGCCCGTGGGCTGTGTTGTGCCTAGCTTTTGACTAGTAAAGCACGGCACAACACGTTTAAATCGTTGGCACAGCACAACACGGCACATGGCACGTGAAGCACGCGACTTCGTGTGCCGGGCCGTCTTAGGCCGGCACGTTTTACACCTCTACCGCTAACTATATAATGCTACTTGAGAATCTTTCTCTAGCCACCACCACTCTTTCTCATCTAAACAAAACCTATCCGTCTTCTCCATCTCTCTTTCTTTATAGATCTACTACTTTGTTTTGTGATCTGATATTTCTCTAATAGAAATAGGGTCTGAGAATGAAATGGTGTTGGTTTTGTATCGGAAGCCTCACACACAAAATCATAGATGAAACAACTTATGTCATAATGACTTATCCTCTCAAATTTCATTTCTTTTCCGAAAAACATACCGATTGAAGTGTTCTTTTTGTTCTGGTTCTTCAAGTTAATGTTGTAATCGCTCTTTCAGTTTCACTCTTCTCTTCTGTTTTCTGTTGAAGTTTTGTTTAGATCTGGAGGACGTCTGACTTCCCAATGATTTCTGCTTATGTGTTTTCGTTCAACCATTTTCTTCTTCTTTCCTCAATATCTATGGCTATGGGTTTATACATTCTACATTCTATGTAGAGAATTTTAAGATTGCTGGCTGGCTGCAGGCACCTTACGGAGAATTCTAAGATTGGTGGTAAAATGGAGTTTATTTTTTGAAAGAATAATCAATAAAAAATTGGTGGTGAATGGGTTGTTAGCTAATAAGATCCCGATGATATATTGATATGTTTATGTAACAGGAACCAGTTCATGTAATATGAATCCATCATTATAACCCATCATAATGAATCCATCAATATATTGAATCCGTTCATCAATATAATTGAATGTTACAGGAATCCGTTCATGTATGTAACAGGAATTAGTTCATCTGGAATTTGAATGTGATTTATGTATGTTTTCATTTAATCTGCATATTTTCTCCTAATGTGCATTTATTCTAGCTGAAAACAACTTCAAGAATTGGTGTTTAAGAATTCTTGTAATCATTTTGTAGATCTACTCAGTCTGTAACTGAAAATTTCTTTTTGCAAAATGATACTAGAGATCCTGCTTATTATGAGATATTGATTTATTATGAGAAAAACTATATATATATATAAGCTTGAGGTTTTCATTTATCTGTTTCTGGATCTTGATATTTATGATGCAATCAGATAATCCTATTAATATGTATACATCAGATTCATACTCTGAAATCACTGAGAAAGAAGAAATCCTTTTGGATCATATTAGAAGTATTAGAATAGTTTTCAAATTTGGTAGATAATTTTCTGAATTGATCCTAGTAGAACAATGCACTTTCGATGAATCTGATAACTTCATTTGGTAATAGTGTTCTCTAAATGTTGGATCTTGTAATTCTAGATGTTTTACTTTGTTCCAGAGCTTCCCATGCCTACAAAATTTAGTGTGTATGGTAAATAAATTTACCACGGTAAAGTGAGAGGTTAAATGTCTACAAACTAAGGAAATTGTAGTTTATAGTTTACACTCCCTCCCATAGGTGAGGATACCTGAAATAGAACCAGGAACATATTGATATTTGTAATTGCGTGGTAAGTTCAATTGAATGTAACTCATCGATCACTTTGTTTTGGTTATCAAACATATACTAGTGCAGTTAGCTTCTGTCACCGATTCCTCCAATTATCTGCCTAAAGCTCAATTACAATTATCCTATATGTAAAAAAAAAAACAATCAACAATCCATCCCATATGATTACGGCTCCGCCTTTTTTTTTTTTAATAATGATTTAAAATTTTGTTGCTGATAGCCCATATGGAGCTATTGGGTGGGCATCCAAACCATCATTGACTGGCAATCAACATAGCAATTCCTATCCCATATATGGAATATCGTTGGAATACCCTTCGCCGATGTGGGACTATCTTTAAGGATTTGATTTGAAAGTAAGTAACAACCAAAAATAACTACCGTTTTGTATGAGCAGATTGGTCATAAGCCTCTTATGACATATGTCCTGCATTTTCAACTCTTGTTCTTTAAATGATTCCAACCATCTGTTTGTAAGCTTCTTCGGAATCCTCAACTCCAACTTCACCCTCACTCTTTCTAAACCTGATAATGAATTTACAAACAAAGAAAAAAGAAGTTTTATGCATTTTAAATGTAGTAAAATACATAAGAATTGGTTGAGGCTTCACGAGCAGCTTTTCATTTCCATGTAAACGAAAACCTAATATACTTTTTCCTAAATATATCACATTTCCGCCTTCAGTTAAATGAAAGTCATCAATTACTTTGTTCTTGTCATGCAAGACTAATATACCGCCTAGTGCAATGTAGTTGGCTTTTTCCAAGACTTCTACACATTCTCCATTTTGTACGTTGGTATTTGATTTTGCCATTGCACTTGCACGAGACTACTAAGACTAATAAGTTTGTTTTGATAAAAATGACTCCAATCGAGAATGGATCTGGGCCTGATGGAGTAGATCAGGTTAGGTCTTCTTAGGGTTTAGTATGACGGTGCTGTCAAGTGGCCAAGTGATGATGCGCAACTGTGGCGCATTACCAGTGGCTTGGCCAAAGTGTCAGAGATGCAAGTACGCCGCCGTAATGGTGCAATGCAAAGCTACAATAGTGCAATGAGGCCATAATAGCACAACGTAAGCCATAATAGAGGTATTTAGTACAAGTGAATGTCTGAATTGCAGCAAGAGAATGACATGTGCCAAACAGGGTTTGGAGTATTTGAAATTCGGAGTCAAAATGGGTTTGTATTGTGATTCGGAGTCAAAAAGGGTTTGGAGATTTTAATGCATTGCTTTTTTTGTCAACAAGCAACTAAACAACATGCTATGAAGATGGGACGAAAGTATTTGTAGAGAAGTCAAATGAAACAAAGCAATGCATTAAAATCTCTCAGCTGAACCAGTATGTGAGCAATAGCTTAAGTAGCTGTTGCAGGTTCATTTTATTTTACATTATGCTTATAATATAATTTCACAGCCATTGCTTTGCTAACCATGTTTATTTGGATTTCTTTTTTGTATAGTAAAAAGGGTGAATGTCGTTGTTGTAGCATTTTCCAAGTCGTCTCAAGTTATGAGAACAAACTTGACTAAAAGGGAAGCAGAGAAGAGAAAACTAAGGGAAGAAGAATATCGTCTACTAAGTAACTGACAATTGAATGAGAATTGGGAACACTAAATCGGGAACATATTCAATGCCTAATACTCGATGATCTCTTGAGTTCAAAAGATTAAAGAGTTACTGAATACTATAGAAGTGGCCTGTGGCTACAAGAAATTTGTTAATATTTCAATAACTGATTCTGTGTATATGTGAAGACCCACAACTTAAAGATTTGGTTCTGACCCACTACAGCATTTACGTGGAAGAGCAGGAGCAGGAATTACCCAAGATATTTGAGTGCAAATCTGTTCACACTCCTCTAACGAGTGTATATTTCACATATTTTTCTGATTGGTTGATTATTTAACGGATGGCCCCATTACCCTCCATGTTTAGAATTACGACCCTCATTACATAACTCCCTAAATTAAATCAAGGCTAGAAATTAAAATGTGAAATATACACTCGTTAAGAAGTGTGCACGAATTCGCACTCAAGATATTTATCATAGCAGTCATTGATAAACAAGATCATTCATTTATCATTCATAAATAGATCGGAGAAGCTACTGCAATTCATTGTATAGTTTTTGTTTTTGTTGAGTATTTAATTACTTTTGATTCGCATTGTGAAATGACAAACATGGTTTACGACATGAAATTGCTGTACGAAATCAATCCATGAAATGACAAACATGTGTTATTTCACACCAGAATATACTTTTCTCAACAAATTATCTGGGCCCGTGCAGAGCACGGGCGTCACACCTAGTTTTATAGAGTTCCCACTTTATAGTTGGCTGCTCTTCTCATCCTCATCTGTTGCACATGCTTCATTTTCCACAATGCCCAACAACACAACAAGGCGTATGTAAGACTCGCTTGAAGTATCATCCTAGTCTTATCTTTAGACGATGCCCTCTTAAACTGGGACCCTTTCTTTATTTCTTTGGGACCCTTTCTTTATTTTTTAGTTGGGCTATTTAGATTTTGGGTCCCAATTTTGTGACCAGCTTTGAGTTTGGGTCTTAGGAAAATTTTAATTTTTTTTTTTTTTTTTTTTTTTTAAGGAAAGACGTGTTTAACAACCCAAAATTTATTAAATTACCTCTTTAAAATTGAAGTTTGAAGGACACATAATGGTGGGGAATAACCATTCCACCCATTGGAATCAGTAACATCAATATCAATTACATCATTAGAAAACAGAAAGAATAACCTAGTAAAATTTCCAGATTTCGAAACTTAAAGAAACGAAAAACCGAAATTGTACTGATTTACATTCCGTCGACGAAATTAACATACTCTAATTTAGATCAATCAAAGAAAAATATTAAAAAAACCTAAATAGAAAAATTGTTGGATCAACAATTTGTTTTATTGAATAAAATTATAAAAACTAATAGTACTAACCTTGATTTGCCCGGCAGATCTGAAAAATCAAATCTAATCCGGACAGATCAAGGATTCTAAACAAAGAAATAAGTAGGTTTTACTGGTTTTTCCTATGTGTTTTGGAGAAAAGAGAGGAAATAAAAGAGAGCGGTTGTCAGGAAAATTTTAATTAGAGTTCGGATCTTATGACCCAAGTTGATCGTCTTAATTTTAATCTGATATTGGAAGTAAATTGAAAAAGTTAGTTCTGGAATCAGTTACGGATGTTCCTTTCGGTTTTCTATTGCTTCTTTTTTGAGCAGTAAGGGTTTGTTGGTTTAGGATCTTCTCGTCCTGTTTGGGTTGTAAGCTCTGCCGAGCGTTTTTTGCTTTACCTTGGTAGGTGTTTTTTCTTTTGAAATTTTTACATTTGCTGATAAAAAAAAATAAAAAAAAATAATTGCAATGAATCATGACCAAAAGAATTCTAGTTTGTTCTACTCATTTGTGGACATGCGGTACAATGAATTGTATTGACAGTGATTTTTCTTTAAATATGATTTGCTTTCGATGTTGTCGGGGACGGTATTGGGGGTGGCTTACCCAGGCTACAGCCCCCCAAAACTTTGTAAGAACTAATTTGGCCCTTGTAATTTTCGGATTTTGAAAAAAAATAGCCCAGGTGAGAATTAAAATTAGCCCAAGTATTGACTTAGCCCAACTACAATTTTATAAGTATTGACATATTCCAACTACAATTTTGAATCGTTTTGGTGTTTCTAGTCATAGAATGTTAAGTTTTTATACCATACGGTAGCCGTTCAAAGAATTAGTAACACGGTCCCACAAAAATAAATCATCAATTAGGTGATCTTAGCCCTTTAAAGACTAAGAAGAGGAATAAAACATAGTTGTTTTCATTTTATTGGTTAAAATACATATTCTTTTTTATTTCTTTATCAAATTTGATTATTTGTTAATTATTTGATATGATTAAAAAGAAAAAAATGATTGTATTTTTTAATTTTCTTGTGTAAGAAAGACCGAAAGTTAGGAAAGATCTTAAAATCTATAATTTTAATAACAAGTACTACCATTTTCCTATCTCCACCTCCACTTCTTACGGTGACGGAATTGGGGTGGCTTACTTATGCTGAAGTCCAAAACTTGATTTTCATTGTTCCTAAGATTTAGCCCAGGTGTAAATTTGAGTTAGCCAATTATCAAGACAGGAAATTCGAGCAACTATAATTTGAAACTCTTATTTTTATTTCTGTGAAACTATGATGATACGTTGAAATTCTGCAAGAAGATTGAAACTCGGTCCCATATAGATAATCCTTGATAATATGATCTCAACCGTTAATGGATTCCAAAGACAAAAGTAAAGAACTAATACTTCAAATTCTCTCTCACACACTGTGTTCGTCTGATACGGTCAAATCTTATTAGGATAGCACCACGTGTGTTAGTTCTTGTTCTACATCTTGTTTTTCTTTTAACTCCTCATGTTTCACCATGCTACGAAATAAAAAAGCAAAGGGTGTGAAGAATAACATAACTTCCTCGTGTCTACTTAAGAATAACATAACTTCCTAGATGAATCATTGTTGCATCGGTTCATTTTTGCTTTTCTTCCTCGGCAAATGTAAGTATATTGACGAAGATTACATAGTGTAAGCCCAAAGCAACATTCTAGAAAGACAAAAAAGAGCCGCGTGATAGCAAAAATCGCAACCACTTCTGAGCATTTTGCTCCGGAAACAACTCTCAAAGCTGAAACCCGATATGTTAAAAAGAAAAAATAGCATGTCGCATCAGGTATTATAAATGCAGCTATCAATATTACAATCAAAAAAGTAAAATAGAGTATTGGCTAAAAAAAGAAAATTTAGCCCACCCAGACATAAAATCCTGGATCCGTCGCTGGATGTTGTTTAATTATTTAACCTAACTTGATCCATCCAAGTCCGACAGGATCGCCAATCCATTATAGTTCTTAAGTTAGAGATTAGCCTTCTAGGAAATCCTACATCCCAAGATATATTCCCTGCGGCATTAGTCGTGCAATCTGAAAAACCACACAAGAGGTAATTTGCTTAGAGACCTAAAAAAAATTAGGCGTAACAACAGGGGCACAGGGGAGAACTCGGAACAGAGGATCCGGAGCAGTGAGCCTCATTAGAAGAAGTGTTTTGCATGTAGTCCAGCGGTTGGCTAAGATAGTTTCAGAGACTCTGGTTCGGCTTGCAGTAGACGCACTCAAATGTAGATGCTTAAGACCAGGCTTTTTTATATGGGACCAGCAAGCGCGTCTAACTACCTGGCATAAAAGGTGAACCTTAATCCAAGACATGAACCCTAGCCGCCGACTTGCTTGTAGAAACCGGCAACTTTTCCAGCGATTCTTGGGAATCAAGTTTCATAAGAAGCGATTCTTGGGAATCAAGTTTCATAAGTTTTATAAGAAAAAGAGTTCTCTTATGAAACCCTAATTCAGTCTGATTCCATCCATAATACTAATATTAATTTTATTTTTTGGTTTCAACTTGCAAATTGATTTGCTGCGCCATGCAGCGATCCAACACTGGTACTGACGGCTCTCCGGAAGCTGCTAATCTCTCCCAGGATATCATATTCAAAAATATTCTCACACGGATTCCTGTTAAGGATTTGTATCGATTTAGGTGCATATGCAAACCGTGGTCTAAGTTACCCCATGATCCTTTATTCCAATCTTCGTATTCACATCATAGAAGTAATCAAATTATTGATGGTACTAGTAGTTTTAGCAGTGCTTATAACGAACGAGGTTTCATCTGTTGCAAAGAGAACTATTTCGTCGGGGGTGATGAGGATGAGGATGAGGATGAGGATGAGGATGAGGATGAGGATGAGGATGAGGATGAGGATGAGGATGAGGATGAAGATGAAGATGAAGATGAAGATGAAGACCAAGACAAATATGAGGAGGAAGATGCAGACCAAAACAAAGATGAACCGACAACCTATTTTTTTCCTTCCTTGATATGGATAAGAAGGAATGTAAACAAATTCCTTTTCAACTACCAGAAGATTATTATGGTGATAAAATTCGCAAACAAGGTGCTTATGTGAGTATAAAAGACTCTTTTAATGGTGTGTTGCTAATAAGTTTCCAGATACGTTACACTTACAGTGGTTACCGATATTATGTATATAACCCGGCTTGTGGTGGCTGGGTGCGTATCTGCACACATAGCGGAGATGGTATGGGTGATTTGGATTACGTCTTCCATGATTATTCTTTGGCTTACGACCCAATCATATCAAGATACAAAGTGGTTGGGCATGATGAAGAAAATTTTTATATCTTCACTGTTGGTGAAGACCATGAATGGAGAAGTGTTGCAAAGCCTGAAGACTACACAGATATACTTGGTAAACCCGTTTACGCAAATGATGCTCTACATTGGATATCCATAAAACAGAATGCAACTTATTATCGAGATATACTTAGATTTGATGCTAGTAAAGAAGAAGTTACTATAATTAAACTACCCGTAAAGGGTTCATCTGCATCCCATCGCCTGCTTGAAACGGGGGGATTGTTATGGTTTATTCGTTCTTGGAACAAAAACTATCATCAATTGAAGTTGTGGTATTTAAAGAAGAAGACGAACCAAAATGGTAAACATGAATGGGTTCCAAAGTGCACTATTAACATGGAGACTGATATTAGCTCCCAACAGCTAATAAGTTGCAGTGGTGGATACTCTTGGAATCGTGAGCCGGTTGTTATCGTCATGGATCCTACATTCAAAATTATATTCACCTTTGTCGATAAAGAAGACGGTAATAACAGATATACCTACTCTTATGACATGGAATTAAAACAGTGGGATTTAATTCATGCAGGGCCGGCCGTATGTTATGATAACAAAAGAAAATATGCAAAAGATTTTGATGAGCAGGAATTCCACTTCTGGTACGACAACAAGAATGCTTTATCGACTTATTATAGTGATTGTGATTATTTTGATGAGTAGTAATAGGACTATGAATTTCCTTTATTTTATGAATTTATATAGCTGTGTAGTTAATGAATATTATTGCTTATTGCACATTTAGAAATTATCTTTTTGTTCACTGCCTTGAGGTTCTAATGGAAGACAAAACTGCCTTGATCTTACATCTTTTAGTTATATCTAGATGGATTTCTTAAGATTAGAATCTTTGAACTTAGCCTGTGTACGGATGCTTCAGTTAATTCCTTGGATATGATTTTGCAAGGATGTCTGTTTTCTTTCACTAAACAATCTTTCTTTTGTCTCTTATTTCTTTATAGGTAGGTGTATATTTCTCTATATCCTCCTATATGGCTACGAGAATGACATATAAATTAAAAAAACAGTGGTAAAGTCACTTGGGTGATGATACCAGTGACCTGAGTTCGAAACTCGCTAGCATCAAATTCTTTACATATCAAAAAAAAAAAAAGTCTAATTCGTAACAACCTTTTCTTTTATACATTTTTATTTTTTTTTTAACTGTGTCGACATTTAGTGGAGAAAAAGTTTTGCGTAAATGTAATGCAATGTGATTAGAGGGAGCCCTTCCAGAAACTCTTGGCGGTCCTTGCCGAACAGGGGATTTAGAAAAAGTTTCAGCCAGCAATTGACATGCCTCAGTTATTACATCATTTGCTGCGTCAATGCCCCCAACCGGAAAGATGCATTTGCACAAAAGCATCAAATACTACTTTTTATGATACCTTCATGTGGTGAAAAATAATAGAAAAGCAGCATTTTATGTCAGACATTAGGATTAAGAAGAAGAAGCCTTCAATCAAAGGTCTAATTCACCATCATTTAAATAATCTTTCTAATTTTTTTAACTGTGTCGATATCTGACAACCAAAATGACAGTACCGTTGTATTCTATACGATTGCCGGTTTGCCACTCTACTTGCGGAAGTACTCTCACTATGGGTGTTGGCCGTTGTAGCTAGCACACCATGCACCAAAATAAAATAACCCAAGGATCTAATTAGTATTTATCAGAAAATAAAAATGAAAATGAAAAAGCTCAATCAGCGAGCTAAATAGGTTCCTCCTCTTGTCTTGCCCCATGGTTTTGTCGATCAAAACTTTTGATCATTAACTTTTGTCTTGCCTCCAGAGTACGCTCATATACTCGGTAAACCCGTTTACGTAAATAATGCTTTACACCGGATATGCAGAGAACCGAAAGCAACCTATTATGGAGATATACTTAGATTCGATGCTAGTAAAGAAGAGGTCTCTATAATTAAACAAAGATATAAAAATTTTCCTCACCATACCCAACTACTTTGTATCTTGATATGATTGGGTCATAAGCATACAGTAGGAGGATAATAAAAGTCCACAAGTCGATAATGTTATGATTGGGTTATCATACCCAACTACGCTTTATCGACTTATAGTGATTGCGAACATTATGTAACAGCATACAGTAGTAATTGGTAGATGCTTTTATTGTTTATTGCACATTTAAAGAAACCTTTTTTTTTCACTGCTCTCGAGTTCTAATGAAACTATGAATTCATAGTAGTGGATTTTATTGCTCATTGGACATTTAAAGATAGTCGTTTTGTTCACAGCTCTCAAGGTTCTAATGGAACATCGTACTGCCGCGATCTTTACCTGTTTTTGTTGCTTTAGAAATCTTCCACTTTCGGCAGGAGTAGGAGGATAATAAGAGTCCTGAAATTATGAGGAACGATCCACATGTATTGAGATCAAAGAGAAAATGTAAACTTCCAGCAGGCATTGCCATAGAGATACTTTCCCGTTTAGAGAAAAAATTTCTCTCCCGTTTACCCACAGATTCAATTTTTGAGTGCGGACTGTGTGCAAAATATAGCAGAACCTCCTTCGCCATCCTTTATTAAATTTTCTCATGAGCACCTACAAAAATATTACGTACGACAAGAACTACTCCAAGTCATGCGTCTGCATGCTGAGCCAAAGATTTCAACTGCACATGTACAGTGCCACTGGCAGCCCCATATCTACCCCAAGTCATAACTCTCCCTAATTTTTTACTCTGTGATTCAACTTATGACCATAAATACACCATGAACCACACAAGAGGTAATTGTTTAGAGACATCAAAAATCCGTCGTTGAATTGAATTGACTCCAAGTATTAATGAATATGTCAGCTCGGCAACAAAGGGGATAGAACTAGATTTTGGGAAGACCATTGGTTGGGTGATATGCCTTTGAAGATAGCTTTTCCCAATCTTTACAATGTCTCTCGGAAGAAGAACAATGTAGTCAGCCAGTTTTACTTCAGCGATAGTGAAGGACACTCAAATTGGAATCTGGACTTGAGAAGGAGACTCTCAGACATTGAGATTGCAGAAGCAGGGGATCTATCGCATAAGTTGCAAGACGTGACTCTAAAAGAAGACGAAGACCAGAGACATTGAAAGTGGACAGCTGACGGCGCATTCACGGTACGTTCGTGCTACTTATCTCTAATTCCTTCGTTCCCCTTCGTGGAATTTCCCTACAGGATTGTTTGGTATAATAATGTACCCACCAATGTTAGCTTCTTTACGTGGCTAGTACATCATAATTCCTTATTAACACAAGATAATTTAGAAAGGAAAGGGAGAACGTTGGTAAATAGATGTTGTATGTGCAAGAAGGAATTAAAGACTTCAAATCACTTGTTCCTTCATTGTTCAATAGCTCCCTCTATATGGGATGTTTTTCTAAATGGTTTTGGAGTGGGAAGATCTCCGGAGATGACATAAAGGATTCTTTTAAAGATAGAGATAGAACTGATTTCACAACCGCTCGGAAATTTTATTTGGAACATCCTCCCTTATGCTATTTGTTGGAATATCTGGAGAGAACGCAATCAACGGATGTTTGTCATAGAGGCAAAAGAGAAAGACGCTCAAAAGATCGTATTAGACATCAAGGCAAATATTTTGTATTGGTCTCTGTCGCAAAACATGTATAGAGGAGAGTAGAGAGGGAGACACACTCAGAGAGATTTTTAATGTCTACATTTCATTAAACTTGAGGTTCGTCTGTTACATTACAATTGACTCTATTTATACTGCAAGATCACAGCACATAGTGCTTGACGTACTCCTAAAACTACCCACCACTTGCTCACATTACTTAACAACTAAACAAGACCTATTAAAATTACTAATAATACTCAACTACTTAGCCTACTCGACCACTAAGACCTAGTGCTTGCGACTACTGCCACTCTTACCACTAAAATGCCAATTAATTACACTACTCAACATGATATAGGACATAAGTATGCACTAATTTGTGACACTCTCATCCCTTCAAAGCTCTTAGGGATATTAGATATGAAATGTTAGGAAGAGTTAATCAGGAGATAGTCTTTATTGTTGAATCTTTTACTTTTTCCTTCACCTTGGTCCATTATGGTCTTAGAGGCACTGTAACTCTTCACGTCTACTAGGGCTCATCATACTACTGCAATGAGTTCTACGATTGTCAGGGTAAAATGGATTAATGTCAACCTCTAGGTATCTCAGGTTAAAACTCGTTATGCAGAGAATATGCCCATGATTTTCTGCACAATAATGTTACAAAAACTGAAAGTAACAAAAGGTGCTGCCGTAACAACTCCTTATCTTCGAAGGATGTGCAATAAAAGAGATTACCGCAGAATTTTTTTTCCCAAAATTGTATTCAGACTACGATCGATGATTACAACTTCTGTAAGACTGTAACCTTGTTTTATATATGTAGGTGTAAATAATCCACAGGGACAGGTGGAATAATCCTAAGCCATGGCGTACCGGAGAAAGTATGCATCTAGAGTACCGGATCACCTCTCCGAATCTGGGCGCAAGAAAAGAGGAGCAGAGACAAGCTCGATAAGTCGACGAAAAAGGGGAAAAGTTGTGATGCGATGGACATCGGGTGCTGGAGCAATAAATGCGCTGACAGAGTTGGTAAAAAGATAAGAAGAGCTCGGTCAAGGAAGACTCGACCAAGGATCCAAAGGGCGACATCGATCATCCCCACCAAGTGGGCAACATCGAGTGACGAGATAGCAGAAGAAGACATCACTCGGCTTGACGTCCCGACCCGAACAAATAAGAACATCGGCTGAGACATCGATCGATCACCCGAGAGGAACATCGAGGAAGCTACGCCTGGCCTAACATCATAGTCACTGGATGTATCATCACTTGTAACTATAAATAGAGACCATGTAGAGAGGTAGAACTCAAGTGAGAAGTGAGAAAAGAGAGCATACTCAAAGCATTGAGAGAGAAACACCCGTCTTGTAACCTTGAATCGAGTAATAAGATCATCCTTTAACCCCCGTGGACGTAGGTAATCATGCCGAACCACGTATATCTCGTGTTCTCCTACTTTCCTTGTTTGTTTTGCTTCTTTGCGTGCATGCTTAATTACCTTTGGATGTAGAAGTAGGATTTTCTACATCTACATTCGGGGCGCCGACTAAGGGGACCGTATAACATCTCCGGATACCTTGAAATCGGACACCAAAGGGGAAAATCCGAGCTCCTAAGCCACCTTGTGTCTTGGTTGATGCTAAGAGAGAAACCCTTTCGGTTTCTTAGTAACGCCTTGTTATCTTTATTTTCTTAGTAACGTCTTGTTGAGTTGATAAAAGTTAGCTTTGTGTTCTTGCTTGTTATCTTCGTTTTCTTAGCAACATCTCGTTGAGTTGATAAAAGTTAGCTTTGTGTTCTTGCTTGTTATCTTCGTTTTCTTAGCAACATCTTGTTGAGTTGATAAACGTTAGCTTTGCGTTCTTGCTTGTTATCTTCGATTTCTTAGCAACATCTTGTCGAGTTGATATAAGTTCGTTTTGTGTTCTAACTGGTAGTCTCCATTTTCCAAGCAAAACAAGTTTTCCGCTTAAGCAAAGTCGTCGAGACCGCTCCGTCACGATAGGCTGTTTGCTTAAGACGCCTCAGAGAGTTATCGGATGACCCATGAGCTCCCTAAATAGCATCTTTCGATGTTGGTAGAAGCTAGAAGGGGATCCCATCTCGCTGACCGTGATCCGTGGCTTCAAACCCCGTTGTAAGAGAGATTCAACAGCTCCTATCGACATCTAGTGAGGATAGTTGATGCTAAACGAAAGACTCTAACAAGCGCAACGCGTAGGTTACTAGGACTATCTTCTAGGGAGAGATATTGTCGCATCTATCTCCATTTCACACCTGTCTTCATTTTAGCAAGGTAAACGAAGCACGATAATGGTGGAAACGGGGCTAGCTCAGAATCGTTGAGTCTAGTTCTTGGAAACCATGGCCGGCGGGATTATAGTGAACGGTCCGAGTCTCACCGTAATCCTACGCTAAGAGCCTCACAGCATCAGTGAAAAACTGTAGGAATCTTGCGGCCATCAGCACGACGGTTGTTAAGGGTCGTCGTCGCCGCCTATCACCGTCATGAAAGAAATCTTCCGATTCAACGCACGAATGATTAATGATTTCTGGCGCTAGGAATGTTAGGACAAATAATGATTAATGCATAGGAAAAGTACCGAAAGCGATGTGTCAAGATAGCTTTTCAAAGTTTGTCCTTTGCGGCAAAAACAACTTGACTGCTGAGACCGACACGCTAGCGTAAATAGAAGCGTACTATAAAAAACCTTTTTCACTCTGCACTGAACTGCTGTACTCCATCCTTAACCTTTTCGAAAGCAGTTCGAAGTAAGTGTTGTCTACTTTGTTGACGTAGGAACGAACGGATAGGCGAGCCGAGGAACGAGGACGATAGCAAAGGCAATGGCAAGTACCTCCAGGACGAGCAGGATCCTGAGGAACCGGGTCACGGCGGGATCTAGCGGGCAAGAGGGACTCACGGATTCCCAGCACGGAGATCGTCGACCTAACAACCGGGGCGAGACTCAGGCGTTGATCAAAGGCATGACTACGGTCGACGAGGAGGTCGATCTGGGCCGAGATGACGACTTCCCACCCGGGACATTGAGGATTAACCCGAGCCAGATGGGGCCGAGGAACGAGGGCAGCATGGAAGACGGGAGAACTGCATCGGATATTGAGGAGGAGGAGGAAGTCCAAACGATACGCGAGGAACGAAAGAGAGAAAGACAACCTACAGAGCACCAAGGAGATTTAGAACGAGAAGCCGAGAGGCTTAGGCAAGTACACTTGGCAGGGGGGAACCCTAATCGGGACGTCCCCCCGGTAACGGTTAACCATCCCACAGCTTCGGTTGTTCCCCCAGTAGTGATCAATCACCCAACGGCACCGATCGTCCCCCCTGTCGCTCCCACTACGAGACCCCCAACCGCACCCCCTAACACAACGGGACACCAAGTGAATGGTCACTCTAGTCACGAGAGCACCGACCCGATGTTACTCGCCATACTGGCAAGCCAAAGAAGACAGGAGGACCTAATGAGAGAATTGCAGAGGAGAAACTTGGCGCTAGAATACGAGAATTACCAACTCCGCAATAGGAGAGCGGGGTCGAGAGGATCATCAAGCCGAGGCGCCTCTAGCAACCACACTCCACCAAGGGACGCCCCACCCCCTTCACCGAGCCGAGGACGAGTACCCGACCCTAATCGGCCAAGAGAAGGGTATGGGCCATCCGAGGATTCTTCGGCCGATGAGGAAGCAACCAACGAGAGTACGGACGCGTCCACCAAACAAAAGATCGAACGACTCGAGCGGATGGTTAAGAAACCGACGGAGACAAGCGAGGATGATAAGTTAGGTAAGTAATCAATGAAGCCCAGAAGACGCCGTTTACCAGGGAATTGGACCGGACACCATTTCCACCAAAGTGCACGCTGCCAATCTTCCCATCTAGGTTCGATGGCACAGGCGACGCAGGAGAACACATCAAGATGTACGGCATGTCCTTACTACAGTGGAAGAATCACGATGTGGTCATGTGCAAATTCTTCCCTGCCAGTCTGGAGGGAGAAGCGAAGAGTTGGTTCTACACCCTGCCCGATAAATCCGTTGGGAGCTATGCGGTTTTGGTGGAAACCTTTCTCGAGACGTACATGCATAACAAAGATAGCTCGGCCCCAGTCGACAAGTTATTTACCCCGGCACGAAGACTCAGGGAGCCGCTGCGTTCCTTAACGGACGAGATGGAGGAAATTATGCACGGATATAGGGAAAGCACCGGTCGACCAACAGATATTCGGCTTCGAGAACTCGCTAAGAAAGTCGGATCCCATCTCGGGTGGCAATGTACACGGAGAAGCCTAAGACACTAAGGGAGATCCAGGAAGATGCAGGAGCACTATATCGCCTTGGAGGAGATCGGGGAAGGAGCGCAAGATAGGGAATACAAGAGGCGAGCACCGCAGAAGAGGCTACCCCGCGAGAAGCCACGAAACGATCCGAGAAAAGGCCGGTGCCCAGCCCCAGGGTGAAAACAAGAAAGTTTGGGTCGAGAGGGGAAAGAAGCCTCGCCACGAGCCAAGATCATATACTCCGCTCAATGCACCCTTGGAAGAAGTGTTCAAGGAGGTTGAAAAGAGGAATGACATCCGTTATCCCAAGACTCGGGGAATCCAATTCGACGGACAAGGAACCACCCGGAGTTACGCCATTATCATCGGTTCCGCGGCCATTCAACCAATGATTGTAGAGAAGTGAAAGACATCGTCCCAGCACACGATCCGCGATGGTACCTACGGCATTTTGTCAAAACACCGTCGACACCAGCCCAGCCCGAGGTCCCGACACCAAATAAGAATCAACCATGGCGCTCGGTTCACTTGCAATACCATATCACACTCGGCAACACAAGGATACGATTTAGGGACCGGTATCACCTCGAGGATACACAAGAGGGACAGATCGGGCAGAGAAATCTTTAGTGTGGCCAAGACCCTCCCTATGGAGCCATGGATGATGCAGCCGATTACTTTTTCGGCGAAAGATGTTCCATTAAACGGGCAAGCACATGGGGATCCCTTAGTAATAACCCTGCTGATCGAGGAATGGGGCGTCCGCAGGATATTAATGGACAGTGGTAGTTCAATCGAAGTTCTGTTCTATGACACTTTCAAGAGGATGGAATTGTCTGATGACGTCCTGATCCCGTCGACTTATCGAATTTACGGCTTCAACGGTACGGTGATAGTGCCAAAGGGAGAAGTCACTCTCAGAGTCTCGGACGGGGAAGGGTTCCTCGACACACTGACCACCTTTTGCGTAGTCGATGTCGCATCACCGTACGAAGCGATCCTGGGACGACCTTGGATCGCAGGAATCAAGGGAGTCGCCTCGGCCTACCATCAAAGATTGCGCTTCCCTTCCTATCGCGGAGTAGTAGAGGTGCTAGGCGACCCCCAAGCGGCAAGACAGTGTGTGCAGATAGACATCCAACAGAACGAGGAAAGACGGTCGAGGAAACGCCAAGAAAAGAAGAAGTCTAAGGAAATGGAGGCGGGAGAGGAATTGGAAAAGGTAATGTCACAAGCCATCGCCACCTACGAAGCGGGCGAGACAGAAATCTTATAGCAATCACGGGAGCCAAGAAACCGTCGGCGAGCCAAAGCAAAACTTTTCGGCCATAGAACCAACCCTGGCAAGTCAACTGGGCACCGAGGAGGAGCCGAGGTTAGTGAGAATAGGGTCACGCTTAACGAACGAACAGCCTCTCAAAGTGATAACCCTCCCGAAGGAGCACATGGATGTATTCGCTTGGCAAATGCACGACATGGAAGGAATCGACCTTAAGTTTGCTCACACCATCTCGCGGATAGACCCCAAGTTCAAACCGATCATACAAAAGATGAGAAGAATCGCACCCGAGCTACAACTGGCAGTGGAGGCCGAGTTGAAGAAACTGTACGCGGCAGGAATCATCCGAAAGGCCCAATATCCGCAATGGATATCTAATATGGTAATAGTCCCCAAAAGGAATGGGGGCGTCCGAGTTTGCGTCGACTATATCAATTTGAACAAGGCATGCCCAAAGGACAGCTTCCCTCTCCCCAGCATCGACCAGTTAGTGGAATCCATTGTCGGGTATAAGGCGATAACACTCATGGACGGGTACTCGGGATATAACCAAATCCCCCTGGCCCCCGAATATCAAGAGCATACATCTTTTTTCACACCAAGAGGACTGTGTTGCTACACCAAAATGCCATTCGGGCTGAGAAATGCGGGCGCTACATATCAGAGGCTGGTGGAGGACATGTTTGAGGATAAAATACACGACACCATCGAAGTATACGTGGACGACATGCTGGTCAAGAGTAAAGTGGCCGATACTCACATCGACGACCTTAGAGACATCTTCCAGACCATGAGGAAGTACAAGATGAGGGCGAATCCGTCCAAGTGCACCTTCTGGGTCACCTCGAGCAAGTTTCTAGGATACATAATCACCGACAAAGGGATCGAGGCAGATCCAGATAAAATCAAAGCCGTAATAGAAATGCCATCACCTGTAACAGTTAAGGACGTGCAGCGGCTGAACGGGAACTTGGCGGCTTTAGGACGATTCATCTCTCGATCGTCTGACAAGTGCAAGGATTTCTTCGGGACGTTAAGGAAGGGAGAGAAGTTTAAATGGACCGAGGAGTGTGAGGAAGCATTCCAGAAAATCAAGCAACATATGGCGAGCCTACCGGTGTTGCAAAGACCCGAGCCCGAAGACATACTAACACTGTATCTCGGGGCAACCAGTCATGCTATCAGCGCCGTGTTGGTCAAGAACGAGGGAGCAGAGGAAAAACCGGTATATTTCATAAGCAAGACCATGAACCCGGCGGAAAAGAACTACACCAGAATCGAGCAACTCATACTAGCGTTAGTGTTTGCAACACAGAAGCTCCGGACGTATTTCCAAACTCACAAGATTCGAGTGCTTACCAAGTCCTCCATAGAGTCAGTACTTGACAATGCAGCTAGGTCGGGGCGGATCTCCAAATGGAGCGCACAAATAAAGCAGTTCGATATCTTTTATGAAATGAGGACGGCGGTGAAAGCGCAGGCAGTGGCCGATTTTTTGGCAGACTTCCCTCTCAGTGACGAGGACGAAGTAGAAGACATCCCCGGAATGGAGGAAGATCGAGAAGACTCACCCGATTTACTCGAGACCTGCAGCCCGACACGATGGGAGGTCTTCGTCGACGGGTCATCCAATAAAGACGGATCGGGTTTAGGACTGGTCTTCACGACACCAAAGGGCAAGAAAATGGTCCACTCCTTTAGGCTTGAGTTTAAAGCAACCAACAATGTCACGGAGTACGAAGCAGTAATACATGCCCTACGCTTGATTGTGGAGATGGGCATCCAGGAGGTACGACTGACAAGCGACTCCCAGCTAGTTGTGCGGCAAATCAACGGGCAATATGCCATACATGACCCTTTGTTGCAAAAATACTGGGAGCTCGCCCAATTCTACATCGGGCAAATACCAAGCATCAAATTCCGACACATCGCAGTAAAAGACAATCGGCATTCGGATGCCCCGGCATATATCGCTTCCATGTTGACAGACTCAAGCATTGAGGGTATTAGAATCATGAGGATCCTAATGCCTTCAGTACCCGAGAACGTGGATATCGGCGCACAAGTCGCGGCAACCACTACCGATCAATACCGGGCCGATGATTGGAGGAAGCCGATCCATGAATACCTCGAAACGGAAGGTTGCCCAAGGGGAGGCCCGAGATCAACAAGATCAAGAGCAAAGCCGCCGCGTACAAACTTCTCGGATGGCACCCTATACCGAAAATCATACCTAGGACCATTGCTAAAGTGCCCGAGTAAGGAGGAGGGGCAGATGATCCTTAACGAATTACACTATGGGGTGCGGGGAAACCACGGCTCGGGCCGCAGCCTAGCGGCACGAGCTAAAACCATGGGATACTTCTGGCCATACATGAATGAGGACGCGAAGCATATGGCCACCGTTTGCGACGAGTGCCAGAAATTTGGGAAGAAGATACATGCGCCGGCTGTAACATTAAACTCCGTCATCAGTCCCTGGCCCTTCGCTAAATGGGGAATCGACATCGTAGGACCACTACACGTCGGATCAGGACAAAGGAAGTATTTAATTGTAGCCACCGACTATTTCACCAAGTGGGTTGAGGCCGCTCCGCTAAGGCACATACGGGATAAGGATGTTTTTCGGTTCATCTGGGAACACATCATATGCCGCTTTGGGATTCCGAAAGAATCGTCTCGACAACGGAAACAATTGCAAGGCAAAAACATCGACCTGCTATTCAACACTTACAACATCCGAAAGAGCAAGTCCACGCCCCTATACCCCCAAAGCAATGGACAGGCTGAGATCACAAACAAGACCATCGCCGATAACATGAAGAAGAAACTTGACGGGGAATATGGGGAATGGTGTGAAGAGCTCTACAACGTCTTGTGGGCATATAGGACAACTCGCAGGAGGCAACGGACTGTCACCCTTCATGTTAACATACAGGACCGAAGCCATCCTGCCTACGGAGGCGATGATACCTACCACGAGGACCGAAGCGTGGAGGCGAAACATCTCGGCGGACCTTATCTTGGCTAAACTCGACGATCTAGAAGAAACGAGAGAGATGGCCCTGCAAAAAATGGAAAATTACCAACGAAGGATCCAACGAGAATACAACAAACGGGTCCGTCTAAGAGAATTCCAACCGGGGCAGCTGGTACTAAAACACCTACCTAGCTATGAGCGTGACAAGAAGGGCGGTAAACTTGCACCACGGTGGGGAGGACCCTACACAATAGTTGAGAAGGTCGGAGAAGGGGCATACAAGATACTGAAGCCGGACGGAACACCCGAGCCACGACCATGGAACGCGACACGACTAAAGCTCTACCATCCATGAAATCAGGTAAGATATCTTGTCATCTATTTCCGTGAAAGGCCGCGTGGGGTTGGAAATATGACAAGTGCGTCTGAATGGTCGTTTTGAACCCGGGGCGATGGCATTGTGCAAGTGCCGGGGCCGACTTACACTAACACGGACTATTCGAACTCGGGGGCGATGGCGGTGTGCAAGTGCCGAGGTAGTCCAGGCCCCGGCGGTTGGAAACCGGTGGCCGATTGTCGAGGCATGAGTACTCGACAGTCGAGCAGTCAACATTGCTCTCCTCGCAAGTGGCCGAAATCACTTTCCCAAGAAGATTAATCGATAACTTCTTGGGGTGTCGATCCCATAAAAACTAGGCAAGACCCACTTCCCTTCCACTAGATCTCGAAAGACGGTGATGAGATGCCTCAATCAGACATGGCATCGGGCCCGATGACCCTCCTTGTTGAGTGTGTTCGATGAAACGGCATTTATGACTAACCTATCTATTCGTACAGGCATACATAACAAGGCTACGACAAGAAACCACACACAGCAACTCAAAGATAAATAAGGATAATAACATCGCAGATAATAGTGTCAGAGCAAGAAGAGCGAACAAACCGGCAACGCAAAGACCCCAATTAAAGTTTACGAGAAAATAAAGGTGTTCAAACGAATTACAACCCGAGAAGAAGGGCAAGATAGCGACGCAGTCGCCGCAAAAAAAAAAACATGATCACTCTTTGGAGGGAGTAGAACCCGTGAGTCGTCTTCTTGGCAAAGATCGGCTCGCTTCTTATCCAAAGACCGCCTTCACACCGGCTTTGACCTTCGAGACGAGCTCATCACCGAACTTCGCCTTCTCGGCAGCAAGATCCCGCGCTAGCCGCTCCGATGCCGCTCAGCAAGTGGCCGCCGATCGAGCAAATGAGCCTCCCTCCCCTTTAAACGGACGATCTCTTCTTCCAACGAGGATGCCTTCTTCTCGCTCGGCTGCCAAGACAACAAGAACGGTCGGAGTCACACAACAACAAGCAGTGAAACAACAACACGGAAAGCACTACACAAGGCACACCACCTTCCAACAAAGGGGCAATTACTCTAATGGACTCCTCGGACTCGGGACAAAGCTACACTCGAGAGAAGATATCTTCGAAGAAAGTTCTAGATATCGCTGTTCATTAAACTCATTAGTGGGGCAATACTTCTTGTGATCACTCCATTCCTCCCTCTCGTCGAGAGTGGGCAGCCTGCAAACCCGACAATTGAGCACGAACCCAATCCAACTCCTCGTAAACCTTTACGGACTCCTTAAGCCTCTCAAGGGACTCTCGGCTACACTTCTCGGCCGCGTCCCTCTCCCCAAGATCCGGAGGCGATTCGCATGCAAATCTCGAACCCGGAGTCTTAGCCGACCACATTGATCCTCTAAGTTGTCGGCCAATAATGTTTTCTCGGCCGCTATACCTTGGAAATGAGCTAGGTCCGCCTCGATTATCAATTTCCTCGGAACATACTCAAACGTCTCGTACCGATAAAGTTTGGATTGAAGATCTTCAATATCGGTTTCTAGACGATCAATCTTAGCATCCTTATTAACTATTCTCTCGTTGTAAGTTCGAAACGTGATCTCGTTCTATGTTCGCTTCCCTCTTCAACAGACGATACCTTGTGGCAGCGTCGGCCTCCGCAATAGAGGATTCGGCTAAGCAGGGAGTACTAAACTTAGGATATTGGCACTACAAGATCAATCATAACTAGTTGCGAGTAAAACGAATACCTTGGGTTTTGGCCAACTCCTTCTCCAACCCTCGAGACCGTTCGCGCTCCTGCTGCAACAAGAGACGAAGATCCTCCCTCTCGACGGCCTCCCGGCGTTGGATGGCGCATTCAACAGCGAGCGGTTGACATCCTAAGAACAACACCAACATAGTCAGCCCTAAACAAAAACAAGAACGCAACACCCGAACAGTTTAACTCACCAGGAGATCAAAGGTACTTTTCAGACCGGCTTCATACAACGAGACGGCATTGACCTTCTCTTCATCGGACAGAGAGGCAAAATCGGGGGAGATAAGTGCCCCAAGCGAGTTGCACATAGGGCCCGAGATGGTGAAGGAGGTACTGCCACTGGAATTAGGAACCACGGTAGGGAAAGTCTTCAGCGGTTGACCCACGACAAAGAACATTCTCCACGTCACGGTCGATCAAACCGTTCCCACCACCACCCGACTTCTCCGTCTGACCCGACTCCCCCTCATTACCGAGGACATCATCCTCATCATCAAAAATACCTTCTTCATCATCACCTTCAGACACAACATACACAAAGGCCATCGGCGAGAACAATCCCTTCACCAGCCCACTTCCCGGCACATTCTTCTCCTGGCGGAACACATCCTCCTTAGGTTCTTTACCCCTTCCCTTGGGCTTCCCACCTACAAAGGCGCACGAATCGTCGACGACTTCGAGGCGACCTCCCCAGGAAATGTGACAAAGGTAGTCGATCATCGGGATCCTCACCGTCCTTCGCCGAAGCACCAGCAGCCTTGTCAACCCTCAACCATCGTGCATGAGCCGACGTCGATCCATGCAAGGCAACAAATAGGGGCACGTACATGTACGTTAAATAAAAAATAATAAGTATATTTGTTACCTTCCCTGTATCCTCCTCGGCTCCGGCAATCCTATCTCTCTTCCGATGAACGAAAGCCTCAGAAGGAATACCCTGGGACTTAGTCTGAAAAACACCAAAACAAAACATCACCCCGCAAGTCGCCCGAGCCGATCAATCAAACTAGAGAGACAGAGAAATGCACTGACCCGATCAACATTGACTACCCAGAAAGGATAAAATTCGGCCGGAGGAGGGAGTTTGCCACTCAAAAGAGGACCGGAAATAGCCAACGGAACCCGGTCCCAAGCCGTGTCATTAGTATGACGGGCGTGCTTGTTGGAACTCTTTCCCTCGGGGTCTTCATCCAAAAGAAGTCTCCTGACTCCTTCGGGAAGAGTTTTATGACGGTGAGGGCCGGCAAACCCGGGCGAGATCGCCATTAGTAGTGGTTCCGCTCCGATAATTATCGCCAAAGGCGCGGGGAGTATAGTCACTCGCCTGGGAAGGATTATAGGTAGACCAAGTAGTAGGAGCGCACTCGCCTCGACTACGCTTCTCCCACTCGGACAGGATACGGAAAGTGTTACCATTCCATTGAGCCAAGGCACGGCACGGACGGATCTTAGAAAGGGCCTCGTACAGGAACGGGCGACTAGGATCATATAGAGGGAAACGCAGCCCGAGCTCTAGCTGGCCCCGGTGACAATGGTCGCCTCGGCTGAATGAGGAAATCTCAAAACATCCTCCTTCTTCGGAGAACACCCTCCGGCCCGACAAGAGCCTGACATCGTATCCATGAAGACCGAATTCATCTTTCGGTTGTTGAACATATTGCTCGTCCGTTAAGTCCTTAGCAGTCCTCTTGTCACTCTACAAGAAAACGAAGATGGGTTATCAGGAAAGATAGAATCTAGAGCGCGATAATCATACTTGGAAGGACTCTCTACGACGAACAGGGAATCAAGCGGTACGCCGTCTTCATCGGAAAACACATAACTCACACACCTTCTTTCCGTCATTTGAGGAGTTGAAGATGCCATAAAAACTAATGAGAAAAACGGCGGGGAGAAGCGAAACGCAACCGGAACCGGAGGTTGCAGCGGCAACGGAGACAGAGAAGACGACGGATAACGGAGAAGAGAGGGAAGAGATCTGCCGAGGAAATAGCCAACAGCAACGAAAAGAAGATGGAGAAGGAATGAAGTTGCGGAGAGGATGGAGAAGGAATGAAGTTGCAGAGAGGATAGAGAAAGAGTGAAGTTGCGGAGAAGGAAATAAGAGGGAAACAAGGTTTAGACGTCGGACTTATAAACCCCTCCTGTGGTGACCGGCAGAGAAGGTGAACCGGTTGCAGTAACCGAAGCGAGTGGGGAACAGCATGCGTAAAAACCGGCATGACCGAGGACGTGGGAAGACGAGGCGGTTATTCTTCCCCACGTGTTGACCACACGAGTGAAAGAAGGGGCATAAATGTAGGTGTAAATAATCCACAGGGACAGGTGGAATAATCCTAAGCCATGGCGTAGTGAAGAAAGTATGCATCTAGAGTACCGGATCACCTCTCCGAATCTGGGCGCAAGAAAAGAGGAGCAGAGACAGCTCGAGAAGTCGAAGAAAAAGGGGAAAAGTTGTGATGCGATGGACATCGGGTGCTGGAGCAATAAATGCGCTGACAGAGTTGGTAAAAAGATAAGAAGAGCTCGGTCAAGGAAGACTCGACCAAGGATCCAAAGGGCGACATCGATCATCCCCACCAAGTGGGCAACATCGAGTGACGAGATAGCAGAAGAAGACATCACTCGGCTTGACGTCCCGACCCGAACAAATAAGAACATCGGCTGAGACATCGACTGATCACCCGAGAGGAACATCGAGGAAGCTACGCCAGGCCTAACATCATAGTACTGATGTATCATCACTTGTAACTATAAATAGAGACCATGTAGAGAGGTAGAACTCAAGTGAGAAGTGAGGAAAGAGAGCATACTCAAAGCATTGAGAGAGAAACACCCGTCTTGTAACCTTGAATCGAGTAATAAGATCATCCTTTAACCCCCGTGGACGTAGGTAATCATGCCGAACCACGTATATCTCGTGTTCTCCTACTTTCCTTGTTTGTTTTGCTTCTTTGCGTGCATGCTTAATTACCTTTGGATGTAGAAGTAGGATTTTCTACATCTACAATATAAAAGTCCATGTATATACTCTTTAAAAACGAATTTCTTCCCCAATAAATACTTCGGTGAAAATTATGCAACAATTCGACTGAAAAATTCAAGGAACTTCAAGGAAAATTCAAGGAACTTCGGTGAAAATTATGCGTGCATGAATCTGGTGTAGATGGGAATAAGTGAAGATTACTGATGGTGGTTGATTTGTATAAATGAGTAAGGAAACTTCTTCTCCCTGTTTTCAGTTTAGGGGTTTTGACTCCTCTCTTCCTTTCTGGTCTTCTCTTCTTTCTCCAAGTTGCTTATCCTGTTAGAAAATTAGATGCTCAAATTGGATATTTATAAATGAACCTTCTGAAAAAAAGGATTTAAGTGCAACCCGAGTCCTTGTAGTATTGCAAGAAGAAATGAATCTAAAAAGAATTAACGAAGCTTGGATTTCGCATGAAGATGATGTTGGTTGAGATGACTACGGCGGCTAGAGTATCTCTTGACAAACGCTTTACGATTTAGGGTTTTCCGCCATGCCTAGGGTTCCTGCTACGTCGAGATTGAGTATCGTTTCTTCTTGCCGGGACCGTTGGGGCGATTCTGAGTGTTCCACAATGTGATATCATCTCGCCCCCTTTCAAGGTTTCGATGGATGCAACAAGAAGAAAGGTTACAGCAAACCTGGATTAATCACTCATCTTGGCAACAAACACTTCGATAAGGCTGGTAAGGACCTGTGTCGTGATCGAATCAACACTAGTGCTGAAGTTTTGTGCAAATGGGAAGCCGTTCTTACACAGCTGCGAATGTGGTTGTGTGCTAAGTGTATGCACTTACATGCATGGAGTCGATCCTGTAGATTGCATTCAGGGGATGTTACGAAGGCACCTGATAATGGCGCTGGAGCTGATTTCCTTGTTTCGGGCCTCAGTATTCCAGAGACTAGGGCGTCTGACATTACAGGTTCAAGTTCTTCAGCTTGCTCACTTCCTTCACTTAGCTTAGAACTTTTGGATTCGGATTCGACAGAGATGCATTCGCACTTGTATCAAGATCCCGTCCAAGTGCAAGCTGCACTCGCCAGAACTTTCAAGTCGGTGTTGCGAGAAAGTCGTTGCGAACCCTGATGATATCTCTTCTTGGATCCGTTTGTTACTTTTTCCAATTTGTACTCTCAACGCTTATCTGCCTGCTTGGGAGTTGAAGAGAAAGCTAGTGTCAGGAAAAGCATCCAGATTGAAGCTATTAATGTTGCATTATCACAATGGTGTGAACCAAATGGACGTGAGATGCTTATCGATAGGGTCCTTGTGGAGGATGAGGCTTTTCAAAGACTTATGCGTGAGAGGAAGAAGAAAATTAGTGTGAACCAGAAGCAACAACACCGAAATTGTGTCGCAACAAAACCGAGGAATGGTTTGTACACGTGATAGCATTGCACCCTTACTTCCAGTGGGGTTGCTCCATCGAATGCTGGCACCCTTGCTGAACTCAGAAGCAAGCATCCACATGCTACTCCTCCCCTCATTCCTTCCGAACCCGCTGGTAAGGGTGCTTTCGTAGCTTCCAAAGACCTTGTACTTGGCAGACTGAAGAGCTTTCCGAAGGGAACTTCGTGCGGTCGCGACGGGCTGAGAGCGCAGCATTTGCTTGACTCGTTAGTGGGGCTGCATCAGATTCGTTTTCTGATGAATCGCTTTTGGTGCTTACAGATGTGGTGAATTTATGGTTGGCCTAAGTAAATGCCCTCCGCTTTAGGGATTTACGTGGCTAGTGCTCCTTTAACACCACTTTTGAAGCCGGGGAGGTCTAAGGCCTATAGCAATCAAGCACTATCTCGGAGAAGATTAGTTTCCAAGGTTGCCGCTACACATATTGGTAAGGTCATGAACTCTTATCTTTCTGATTACCAATTTGGGGTGGGTGTTTCTGGGGGCAGTGAAGCCATCTTACATGCTGTCAATCGCTTGGTTGATGCTAAAGGTGAACTGAATTCCATGTCCATGTTGTTGGTTGATTTTTCAAACGCTTTTAATCTTGTGAACCGCACGGCAATGCTTATAGAGGTTAGGTCTCGTGCCCTTCAATCTCTCGGTGGGTTGAGTTTTGTTATGCAGAACCGGCTATATTACTTGACAATGTTCTTTCATCGGCTCAAGGTGTTCATCGGGAGATCCTTTGGGGCCACTCTTATTTGTGCTTACCTTACATCCCTTGGTCAAGAAAATAGCGGAACAATGTTCTTTTGGAGCTGCAAGCTTGGTACCTAGATGATGGAACTATTATTGGTGACACATTACAAGGTTGCCAAGGACTTTAAGATCATTGGGAGGAAGGGGTGGGGCTTGGGCTTCCCTTGAACATCGGAAGACCGAGCTTTATTGGCCTTCTCCCGATTTAGGAGCCTTGAGTTGTTTCCTTCTCATATTAGTAGACCGTCTAACGGTGTTAAACTATTGGGAGGGCCGGTGAGTGCTAACTCGGACTACCGCATGGACATGGTTCGGACTAGGGTTCGAAAAACTCGACTTGATGGAGGCGGTAAGCAAGTTAGAGGACCCTCAATGCGAATTGTTGCCGCTTAGGAACCGCACCGGAGTCTCCGAATTTACTTCACTTTGAGAACCACCGTGTCGGTTATATGGATTCTAAGATCGGTGACCTTTGATGACCATCCCTTTCGCTTCTTACGACGCCTAATCACGGTGATGGCCCTGGTTATGGTTTGCTTCAACATAGATTTGCTACTCTCCCCCTTAAATATGGTGGTTTGGGCACTTACTCTATGTCCGACACACGCAATTACTGCTACCTTGCCTCCTGCCTTCAGACTTTTGCCTTGCAGAGATCCATTTTACGTCATTCAGGTATTGATCCTGTTGGTTCTTGTTTTACTACTGCTTTACACGACTTCAACACAGTGTGTAGTGCCGCCGTACCTCTTCCAAAGTTTAGAAGAAGTTGCACATGTCCACTCTATGAGTTCCTCGCAACTATTTACTTTGATACCGTGGCTATGTCGGTGCCTACTCAGCCTTCACCATGACAGAGAGCGTGATAAGGTTTTATGGCAGTGTAATCGGGTACAACATGCTCAAGACTATTTGTTGGCGGTCCCCATTGAAGGCTTGGGTCAGAAAATTGGTCCACGACACTTCAGTGCAATTCTCAAATATAGGTTGGGAATTCCTTTTTTTGAGGAGGATGGGGTTTGTCCTAGTTGCTCTGCGGAGATGGACAAATTTGGAGACCATGCTGTGTGCCTTTGCAAAAAGTGACCTTGGTCTGGAAGTTCGAGCATGACCTCATTCGTGACACTTTTCCGATATATGTTATCGAGTGGGTGTCCCGTGAGGAAAGAGGTAGATCTTGGTTTTCTCTCGAGATAATGGCACCAGTCTAAAACCTAGAGATGTTTTGGTTTTAAATTGGGATAGTGGTCGTGATGTTTGCTTTGATGTCACGGTCGTTTCACCTTTCACAGGTAACGGAGTTCGTTCCTTTGTTCCGGGTCAAGCCATTGACAAAGCTGTCTCACGCAAACGTAAGAAGTATCCTCGGAAAAGTGTGTTGCTCAAGGGTTCGGTTTTGGGACCTTAGCCTTTACTACTCTCGGTGGGCTTGGGGATGAAACCATCGACTTTCTTAAGAGATTGCGTAATTTTTCGGCTAGTCATGATGCTAATGTTAGAGTTGGAAATTTTCTTTTCCATAGGATAGGGGTGGCGCTTCAGAGAGGGATTGGTACACAACTTGTCTCCCGTGTGCCAACTAATTTCTTGAAAGAGCCAGAATCAGATTTGTAATATTATATATGAGAGAATAACATTTGAGTTAACAAAAATTAACAAAGAGTTTTTAAAATAAATTATGTTGATAACCGTTCAATACTCTTTAAATATTTTTTTTTTTTTTTTTTTTTTTTTTTTTTATCTCAGTTTGATTTTAAAAGAGCAAAAGATTGACTAACTTCTCATATGCAAGACTGTTGCAAACTTGTAACCATCGGGCCGATGGCATCGGCCTTCTGACTACCTGGCACAAAAGGTGAACCTTAGTCCAAGACAGTACATTAGCCGCCGATTAGCTTGTTGAAACAGGCAACTTTTCAGCGATTCTTGGGAATCAAGTTTCATAAGAAGTGATTCTTGGGAATCAAGTTTCATAAGTTTTATATAAGAAAAAGAGTTCTCTTATAAAACCCTAATTCAGTCTGATTCCATCCATAATACTGATATATTTATTTTAATTTTTGGTTTCAACTTGCAAATTGATTTGCTGCGCCATGGAGCGATCCAACACTGGTACTGACGGCTCTCCGGAAGATGGTAATCTCTCCCGGGATATCATATTCTACCGTATACTCACAAGGATTCCAGTTAAGGATTTGCATCGATTCAGGTGCGTATGCAA
Source organism: Papaver armeniacum (assembly GCA_023531295.1). NCBI lineage: Eukaryota > Viridiplantae > Streptophyta > Magnoliopsida > Ranunculales > Papaveraceae > Papaver > Papaver armeniacum. Next base: position 285,745 of record JAJJWW010007085.1, read on the forward strand.
ACCATGGTCTAACTTACCCCGTGATCCTTTATTCAAATCATATTCACATCATATAATTTATGATGCTAGTAGTATTAGTAGTGCTTATAACGAACGAGGTTTCATCTGTTGCAAAGAGGACTATTTCGTTGGGGATGGGGATGAACATGAGGATGAACATGAGGATGGGGATGAAGATGGGGATGAGGATGAATATGATCAAGATGAACATGAGGATGAACATGAACAAGAGGACTATTTCGTCGGGGGTGATGAAGATGAAGACCAAGACAAAGATGAGGAGGAAGATGCAGACCAAGACAAAGATGAACCGACAACCTATTTTTTTTCCTTCCTTGATATTGATAAGAAGGAATGTAAACAAATTCCTTTTCAACTACCAGGAGGACATTATGGTGAAAAAATTCGCAACAACGGTGCTTATGTGACTATAAAAGACTCTTTTAATGGTGTGTTGCTAATACGTTTCGAGATACGTTACACTTCTAGTCAATACCGATATTATGTTTATAACCCGGCTTGTGGTCGCTGGGTGCGTATCTGCACACATAGCGGCGACGGGATGGGTGATTTGGATTACGTCTTCGATGATTATTCTTTGGCTTACGACCCAATCATATCAAGATACAAAGTGGTTGGGCATGATGAGGAAACTTTTTATATCTTCACTGTTGGTGAAGACGATGAATGGAGAAGTGTTTCAAAGCCTGCAGATTACACTGATATACTTGGTAAGCCCGTTTACGTAAATGATGCTTTACATTGGATATCCATGAAACAGAATGCAACTTATTATCGAGATATACTTAGATTTGATCCTAGTAAAGAAGAGGTTACTATAATTAAACTACCGGTAAAGGGTTCATCTGCATCCCATCATCGCCTGCTTGAGATGGGGGGATTGTTATGGTTTATTCGTTCTTGGAACACGAACTATCATCAATTGAAGTTGTGGTATTTAAAGAAGAAGAGGAACCACAATGGTAAACATAAATGGGTTCCAAAGTGCACTATTAACATGGAGACTGATATTAGATCCCAACAGCTAATAAGTTGTAGTGGTGGATACTCTTGGAATCGCGAGCCTGTTGTTATTGTCATGGATCCTATATTCAAAATTATATTCACCTTTGTCGATAAAAAAGACAGTAGTAACAGATGTACCTACTCTTATGACGTGGAGTTAAAACACTGGGATTTAATTCATGCAGGGCCGACCGTATGTTATGATAATAAAAGAAGATATCCGGAAGATTTAGATGAGCATCAATTCCACTATTGGTATGACAACAAGAATGCTTTATCGACTTATAGTGATTGCGGTTATTATGCAACAGCATTATAGTAGTAATTACGAGTAGTTGATTTTTTATTGCTTATTGCACATTTAGAGAATTTTTTTCTACAAGTTATCTTATTTTCTTTTTAGTATTTCTTTTTTATTTGGAACTCTAATTATTTTAGGTATTTCTCTAATTATTTCTCTTATTAATTCGATACTCTTTTATATTTTCATTTATCTCTTGATTTATATAGTCTACTAGATCTTAACCCGTGCCGTAACGGCACGGGATGTTTTGTCTCTAATACGATACTGTTCACATTCCTCTTGCTTCATTTTATTCGTGAGTAATTATTTTGATATTCAAATAGGTTTTGGGAAAAAAAATGGATTACCTGATCTTTTTATTTTTTACTTAAGCATGTTATTCCAATTTATTATCTGGACGGAGTAATAATATTATGCCAACATGAAAATAAAATAAAAAATACAGTAAATAAAATTTTTCACCATTTATTGTTCCATCATACCATAATTTCAAACTTCAAAAAGAATATTTCATCTAACAAGACATATACCTAAACTGCCAATCCACTCCATGATGTTTATGAATACATTTGTTCCGAAATTATTGATAACTAAGGCTCTAAGGAGTGAAGCAAAAACCCATAATATTTTCCCTACTATAGATAAACACTATTTATTTATTTTTTGCAAATGTGAGAGTTATAAAAATGAAGAACCCTTGGCTATTGGAAGGTTGAGATATACACATGTGAGTTGAAAAAATAAACTTATAATAGTAAATCAAAACATGTGTAAGATTCTTTTCTCAATCATATTGATAACATAAAATCAAGAAATTCGTGGATAAAAAGATTTCACACCAACTATGCTAAGTAGTGCATGAATGACGTTCTCACATCTAGTGTTACTCAAGTAATTTGGAGTTTTAAAGAGCGTAGTCATATTGATATTTGTATCTACATAAATTCAACTAACCTTCCGAAGAAAAATTATTAGTTTCAAGGTAGAGCCGACACAAACTGTCGCCTTCAATGTATACAACACACATTGGGTTTAATCGGCCTTGAGATTAAACAAATACCCCAACATTAGTCAAATAATGTCTACAAATACGGGATCGAAACAAATTGCTAACGGAAAATGAGAGACTAACATCGTTCTACAAAGAAAATCCCTATATGTATCAAAGTTTGTCAACCAAACATGTATTCAAATTAAAAAGTCATCAACTTAACACAAAAATGTAAAAGAACCCAAGTTAAATCAATACTTGCATAAACAAAACTTATAAGAGAATTTGTAATTATTAAATACCTTTAAAATAAATATTAGAGATTTAATTGCATCCCTCGTTAAAAACTACGGTAGATCTAAATCACCAGATTAATCAGAGATATTTCACTTTGGATATGTAGCAATTGAGAGAAGTTTACACTGGTGGTGATGCGTTCCATCTAAGTGTTGTTCGATTGATTATTTTTTTTAGAAGGTTTCAGTTTTCATTGGAGAAACCGAGAGGGAGCGTTTCATTATATTCATTATCATTCAGAAATCCAAGACCAACTCGCCCTCTGCTTACGGGATCTCAATACAACCCTAGATTTATCTATTGTACGGAGAAACCTTGTACTAAATATATAGTTTTTAGTGTTATTTATTATATAACGTGACATCCAAATGTTTTTTTTCTTCTTCTTAATTTTCATGTATTTTAGCCGAGTTATATTAGCATTAAGACGATCAACCACATTTCTAATTTATAGTGTTATCCTTTTGTAGCAACACATAATTAACATAGTCAATTACTACTCATCAAAATCGGCCAGTACCACAAACCACCAAATATCACTTCTTTCTCCACCACCACCATTTTCCATCCCTCGTAGAATATTGGGCACACTTATAACTTTTGATCCCACACGTCATGTATAAAGTTTAGATTTAACAAACTTAGGTCGTCAATTAATTTATTCAACTATATGTTTTTTGTTAATCTCTGAAAATCATGCGCACGAACGGTTACCAAAGATAAAAGTGGTACCAAAACAACCATTTTGTCTTATATGATTTGGTATCATCCCAAAAGTATTTGTTATCCGCCTTTTTTGATCGTGTCAAAACAACCAACTATACTTTTCACAATACAATGTTACCCGTCATGTAAAAAAATTATTATTTTTGATTCGTAAAAAAAACCACTACCACCGCCATTAAAACCATCCAGCGCCACTATTTCTTCCATCAAAACTAATATTACCGCCCCACCACTTAGTAACACCTTCCACCGCCTTCCACCACTTACTTTTCCTCCACTACCACCACCACCACTAATATCTATTGAAATAATTTTTGTCAAAATTATTATTTATTGATGGAGATATGTATTAATATTAATTAAGCGATATTTATGATGTAAAATTAATAAATCATTTATCATGAGAAATTAATGAGACATCAATTAATAAAACACTTATACTAATTAATATTTAAGTTGAACAAACAACCACTGTTGATTTATCTTTTCTATCAATTCCAACCAAGGTGGAACAATGGTTAGAGGCCACTCTTATAACACAATAGGTCATGAGTTCGAACCTCCCCGTTATAATTTTTGAAATTCCATATCTTGACTTGAGTATTCATTTTTAATTCATAATATTGGAATGAACACCACGTGTGCGACTTGTAGGGTGTGGCACGGAGAACCACAGCCTTTGATTTATCTTTGCCAAGGATAAATCTTGACCACCACTGAATAGCAAAGTTAGCCTTGGCGCACGTGCGGGCAATGGGTGTGGTCTGCACAACCACGACCGTAGATTTATCTTTGCCCAGAATAAATCCTGGCCAATTCAGAGAAGTTTACACTGGTGGTGATGCGTTCCATCTAAGTGTTGTTTGATTGATTATTTTTTTTAGAAGGTTTCAGTTTTCATTGGAGAAACCGAGAGGGAGCGTTTTCATTATATTCATTATCATTCGAAATCCAAGACCAACTCGCCTCTCGCTACTCGGGATCTCAATACAACCCTAGATTTATCTATTGGACCGGAGAAACCTTGTACTAAATATATAGTTTTTAGTGTTATTTATTATATAACGTGACATCCAAATGTTTTTTTCTTCATGTATTTTAGCCGAGTTATATTAGCATTAAGACGATCAACCACATTTCTAATTTATAGTGTTATCCTTTTGTAGCAACACATAATTAACATAGTCAATTACTACTCATCAAAATCGGCCAGTACCACAAACCACCAAATATCACTTCTTTCTCCACCACCACCATTTTCCATCCCTCGTAGAATATTGGGCACACTTATAACTTTTGATCCCACACGTCATGTATAAAGTTTAGATTTAACAAACTTAGGTCGTCAATTAATTTATTCAACTATATGTTTTTTGTTAATACTTGAAAATCATGCGTATTTAACGGTTACCAAAGATAAAAGTGGTACCAAAAACAACCATTTTGTCTTATATGATTTGGTATCATCCCAAAAGTATTTGTTATCCGCCTTTTTTGATCGTGTCAAAAACAACCAACTATACTTTTCACAATACAATGTTACCCGTCATGTAAAAAAAATTATTATTTTTGATTCAGAAAGAAAAAACCACTACCACCGCCATTGAAACCATCCAGCGCCACTATTTCTTCCATCAAAACTAATATTACCGCCTCCACCACTTAGTAACACCTTCCACCGCTTCCACCACTTACTTCTTCCTCTACTACCACCACCACCACTAATATCTATTGAAATAATTTTTGTCAAAATTATTATTTATTGATGGAGATATGTATTAATATTAATTAAGGGATATTTATGATGTAAAATTAATAAATCATTTATCATGAGAAATTAATGAGACATCAATTAATAAAACACTTATACTAATTAATATTTAAGTTGAACAAACAACCACTGTTGATTTATCTTTTCTATCAATTCCAACCAAGGTGGAACAATGGTTAGAGGCCACTCTTATAACACAATAGGTCGAGTTCGAACCTCCCGTTATAATTTTTGAAATTCCATATCTTGACTTGAGTATTCATTTTTAATTCATAATATTGGAATGAACACCACGTGCGACTTGTAGGGTGTGGCACGGAGAACCACAGAACCTTTGATTTATCTTTGCCAAGGATAAATCTTGACCACCACTCGATAGGCAAAGTTAGCCTTGGCGTACGTGCGGGCAATGGGGTGTGGTCTCGCACAACCACGACCGTAGATTTATCTTTTGCCCGTAATAAATCCCTGACACCACTCGAAAACAACCGTGCTTTATACTTAAGATTCACATCTATGAAAATTTCCGTATTGTGTTCAATGATGACAACTCGAGGTCTAATTTTTCTGGGTGCGGATCCCCTGTCCCCCTTCTCCCTGTGCCCTCATGTCCCTCCAGTTACATGCCAACACGTGTCATCTATTTAGTTCCTTACTTTTTACGGTCAGAGGATTTAATTATTTTGAGAATATTAACCGAAAGATAATAACTTTCCTTTATCCAATTCCAAACCTATATCTTCGTCTTCTTTTTCTCTACTGAACTCTATCCACCTCTTAAAGCTTACTGGATTTGAGTTGCAGAAGTTCAAAACATAAACAAAGACAAGCTTGAAATAATTTTAATTTATTTTATATATTAGTTTTCTGCAAAACGAATAGTTCATCATTAGATATAAAAAAAGTTCTCATTCGGATGTTATCCTGGCTTCATATATCAACCTTGATTGTAAGACTTGTAAACAATAAGTAAAGAAACACAAATAACATAAGCTAGTCTTTTCATGACTAAGAAATTTAAAGATTAGTCAAAAGGTTTCGGCCAATAGAGCATAGGCATTAGTAAATGATACATGTTGGCGCATCTTGTTTAGCAAAGAATCTGGTGACTCTAGTTAGCTATCAGATGATCTTGTTAATCAATTTAGTTTTTATTTTTTATAAACTGTGTTGATTTACCTTTCGAAAACGAAAAAAAAAAAGTGTTGGTTAATAAGGAGATATGCTCGGAGATATGGGTTCGGAATTTGCTTAATGCTAACAAAGGAAATTGATTATCTTTCGGTTAATATTTCTCAAAATAATAAAAACTAAGGAAGTAAATAGATGACACGTGTTGGCATGTAACTGGAGGGACACGAGGGCATAGGGGGAAGGGGGACAGGGGATCCGCACCCAGTTTTTCTCAAAATGGGTGGTTGAATTGGCAATTGACAACACACCTAATTGGTGGTTGAATTATTGAATTCTTGAAGATAAAATTTTGCCGAAAATGTCATGCGATTGGTATCAATAAGTCATACCGATTTGAGCAAGTACCCATCACAGGACTGGAGCACCCAGGGCCAGATATTATTGAGATCGACTCTCATTACACCAGACCTGTAAGGTCTACGTAGCTTACATTAAAAAGGGTATCCAAATAGAAATCTGTATACAACTATGTGTAAGACACCACACCCATGTGTGAAGTAAAATAATTCATGAAAAAAATGGAAAATTGAACTTTTTTTCCATACCTAATGATTTTCAGGGGTTTTTGAGAGTTATTTGGTTTCTATCATTGTCAAATTTAACATGGCATGGCCACTGAAGATTACTAGACAAACATTTAGTATTAGGGAATTATTCGGTTTCTATCATTGTCAAATTTAACATGGCATGGCCACTGAAGATTACTGAAAAAACAAATAGTGGGCAGGGCATCTGGTTTGGTAACTGAAAATGAGATTGTACCAACTACCATGTGAATATGTGTTGGGTTGCCCAGTACTATTGTAGTTGCCATCAACCGTGTATGTATATATGAACATTAACAATGGCAAGAAGACTGAAAACTCTCGAACACTGGATTATTGGGCACATAATCTAAAATAACCTTAGTAATGTAATTAATGTTTTCGACATATGATTAAGAAAAAAGTCTAATTCGCAACAATCTTTTCTCTTATACAAGACTTTTTTTAAAACTGTGTCAACATTTAGTGGAGAAAAAGTTTTGCGCAAAGGTAATGCAATGTGATTAGAGGGAGCCCTTCCAGAAATTCTCGGCGGTCCTAGCCGAACAGGGGGTTTAGAAAAAGTTTCAGCCAGCAATTGACATGCCTCAGTTATTACATCATTTGCTGCGTCATTGCCCCCACCGGAAAGATGCATTTGCACAAAAGCATCCATTCCTACTTTCATTTCTATCGATCCTAACTTTTATTTGAAAATTGAAATGAAATCAATAAAAGGATTTGATCCCAACACTCCTTGTGGTGAAAAAAATAGACTGTGGCTATTTATTTACGGAAATGCTATTTGGCTCCATAATTTCCATCTCTCTATAATCTAAGCCGCACATCCATATCGAGATCCGCATTCAGGTTCAGGTGGGGTTCACCATTCGATTTATTTACAACAAATTTAATGGAAAAGCAGCATTTTATGTCAGGCATTAAGAGTAAGAAGAAGAAGCCTTCAATCAAGGGTCTAATTCACCATGATTCACAATAATCTTTCCTAATTCTTACAAGTTTTTTGATAACTATGTCGATATCTGACAACCAAAATGACAGTACCGTTGTATTCTATACGATTGCCGGTTTGCCACTCTACTTGCGGAAGTACTCTCACTATGGGTGTTGGCCGTTGTAGCTACTAGCACACCATGCACCAAAACATAAAATAACGTTAGGATCTAATTAGTATTTATCAAAAATAAAAATGAAAATGAAAAAGCTCAATCAGCGAGCTAAATAGGTTCCTCCTCTTGTCTTGTCCCATGGTTTTGTCGATCAAAACTTTTGATCATTAACGGTCACTCTTCAGTATCCATGCCGGAAGTTGATTGCCCATCAAACTAAACGGGCGATTGATGAATTGCGGTATGGTCATCAACCAGGGTTCTCATAATAAATCCCCTTCCACTGTTTGAACCACCTTTGGAATTGGAAGACTCTTGACACCGGTATAATCCTAACACCACTGTTGAATTTCGGAATTGGCGGTTGAATATTGTTACCTTGTAGGTTCAATAATGTTAAACATTTCAAATCCAATATTACTCTGCAGCCATGCCGTTCTAAAGAATTTCCCGGTGCTAAGTACCTCCTCTGTCAAGTCCATCCCAAATGGGAAATAAGCTTCTGCTCTTGTCTTCTCCCATGGTTATCAACACTTGCAGATATATATCTAGAAAAACAAAACAAAAATTAACACCATTTCATCATTAACAAGTTAGTTCAGAATTCTGTCACAACAGAAAGAAGCTAAGATAAAGATAATATAACCCAAAACCACAAAATTTAAGCAATAAGAAATGAGATTCCATGTTACCTGTTTCTTGTTTCTGAGTTCGCCTATACCAACTATGAACATAAGCCACCATTTCGTTAATTTCTTCCGTTTCTTTTTGGTCATTGTATAAAGATGGAACAAAGTTGTTGTATTTGGTTTGGAGTAGTTGATTGAGTTTAGTTGAATTCCTTGGTTGAGTGGGGGAGAGATTTTAAGAGCTACTACAAACTCTAGATCGAGCAAACAATAAGACACCACTAAGTTGTAAACAAGAACAAGAGTGTTTGAAAGATCATGAGGGAGATTATAATGAAGATGTAAACAAGAAATAAGCTTTGAGTAAGAAATTTCAGGTTGTAATGCATTCTAGCTGTCTAGCAACTGCATGTATATATAGCTACAGAGAGATTCTTCAACAGGCAGGGAGGAGTGAGTGTAGGGAGAGCTGAGTGAAAGAGGAGGGACACCACACCCATGTGCAAAGTAAAATAATTCATGAAGAAATGGAAAATTGAAACTTTTTCCATACCTAATAATTTTCAGTGGTTTAAGGAAATTATTCGGTTTCTATCATTTTCAAATTTAACATGGCATGGCATGTGAATCTGAATTGAATGTGCAAGGACAATTGAAGGTCACTAGGTAAACATAGTGGAGGGGGGCATCTGTTTGGTACTTGAAAATGATACCAAAGTAATCTTAATTTAGATTAACCAGGTCTAGATTTTTGTTTGCAGGTCTAGATCGTTAACCAGGTCTAGATCGTTAATGTATACGCTACTCTGGAATTTTATTCTTTCTTAACCAGGTCTAGATTTTTGTTTTCCGAAAGGAAAAGGTTATATTAAAAGATAAAACCAACCAAATACAAGAACAGCATACTAGTCATAGCAGACTAGATTACATGTGAATTACAGTCTCCCAGTTTTGCAAAACTTGAGTACCGTCAATGAAACAAAAAGTATCCTGCTCAAAACACCACAAAATGAGTATCCGCTTTACATGAAGAATAAGCTCATAAACAGACTTATGTCTTCCTCCAAAAACTCTATTATTTCTTTCATCCCAAACAACCCAGATTAAACCATAGTGCAGTAATCTCCATGGACCATAGCTCCCTACACCTGCCATAGAAGACATTCCATTCCCAAGCATTGAAAAGCTGTAATACCGTACCTGGTGCAGGCCATGATATATGAAATGCCTTTATGAAATAATCTCAGACTTCAAAAGTTGTTAGGCAATGAATGAGTAAGTGATCTGCAGATTCTTCCTCCAAGCAACAATTACTCACGCTGCGCTGTCAATTTCAACCCCTCTGTGTCTCAGCACGTCTCTTGTTGGCAAAGAATTATTGAACACAGCCCACATTAAAAAACTGACTTTTGAAGGAATTTTTTCTTCCACAAGTACTTACTAAAAAAGTGCAATCCTCCATATGGCCTGCCATAGCATCATAACAGGCCTTTGTAAGAAAATTATCGCCAAAGTGTTTAACCTTTTTTTGATCGGTCAAAAGTGTTTAACTTCATCCTCACCATCAACCAACTCTGGAACTGCACCCAAATCTTTTCTTAAAAGATCCCACTCCAACTGTTCATTTGCATTTAAAGGGTGATTAAACACACCAAACCAACTTCCTTGATAAATCATATCCGCAATAGAAGCTTGTTTATAATGACAAACTTTGAAGACAATCGGAAATAGATCTTTGAGGCACCCATTAACAAACTCTGGAATTTTCAAACAGATGCCCCCTCCACTATGCTAGAACAAAATCTAGACCTCGTTAATGATACCAAAGTAATCTTAATTTAGATTAAGAAGAAGCATTCAATCAAGTCTAATTCACAATAATCCTTCCATTTTTACAAGAATTTTTTTTTAACTGTTTAACATTTAGTGACCTCAGCAAATGGAAGATCTATCTTCTTGTTGTTGGATAATTGTATCATAAACACAAAAATATTCACCCCACAAAGTAGTATCTCCATAACATAGATTAATAATGCTCATCATCTGGTGGTCTTTGGCTCCCACCTCTGCTGTTGGCTTTGAAAATGAGTTGTTGCTGCCATTGGCCTGCGAATAGTGACACTGGGAGCGGAATACGTTCCATTTGTCCTGCTGTAAAACTGGTTCTGAGACGGGGATGTAGCAGGATATGGTTCATTTGTCCTGTTGTAAAACTCGTTCTGAGATGGGGGTGTAGCACGCGGTAGTGACCGAAAATCTGTAGCACCTCTGTTGATAAACCTTGGAGTAGTATGTGATGAAATAAGTTGGGAGCTGACCCGACGTCCAACTAGACCATAGATCACAGAATTTCTATCTTGATTGGATATCCTGGGAAGCTGATTCATGGAAACAGCCCTTGCCGCATTATCAGGCTGCTCAAACGGATCTTCAATCTAACCAACAGTTAGCATCAAAAGCAGTGTAAGTTGGTTATGAAGTACAGAAAAATATGGTACTTATTATCTGATTCTTGGTATCCATTTTGCAAGATTAGAAAGAATTTTATGAAACTTACAAGTAAAGGATAATCTTTGGTCCACTTATAATTGTTTCTTTTGTATTCCCATTGCCCTGTATAAGTACAGATTGTGTACTCCGATGCCAGCACGCTTATTCTAGAAAACTGCCAAGAAAAAATTGCACAATTAAATATTGTTATCAGCTTTAATGAAAGAAACAGATGAAAGAACTGTAACAATGAGTCCAGATACTAGGTTCTCTGTCAACCCCTTACTAGCCTTATTAGTAGCACATCTGACAACCAAAATGACACCGCTCTATTCTAGTGTCATTCTACTTGCGGATATACTCTCACATGAGGTGTTAGCCATTATAGCACACCACCAAAATGAAGTGATTCAAGATTTACCTTCTGAAAAAATGATATGAAAAGCTCAGGCAGAGAGCTTTGGTTTAGATTTCTGGAACTATTCCTCTTGAATATTTCTATATTAGCAGTACATGTGTCATGTATATTTCTCTCTGCGGTGAGCCTCGAACCTACAATGGAGAAGATGCAATGACATGCTTGGGTCAAGAACTTGCAACCACATACTCAAATAGAAAAAAGAAAAACATAGCATGCTTCAAATGAAGTACAACAGTTTGTAGCTCTTTCTCATATATGCGAGATATCAATAGACCATGGTATAGAAGTAATGTGAAGGGCGTGCAATCGATTGTGTATCCCATGAGTTAATGAAGCAAGAGACGAACACACCTGTAAGATCTCTGCCAACATTTCCTGCATAGATATCCTTTAATGGAGGGAAAATCGCAGGCTCACATGTCTGGTGGAAGCATAATACTGATTATTACTTCTTCAATGCACACACAAAATTACTCCTACTATCGTAAAACTTGAAAAATACTAGTTCAGAAAACGAGGAACACCTGAAGATGGAATATAACAAGCAGACAGAGAGAATATGAGTTCAGTGTTCCATTCTTCGGGTCATTGATTTGTTGAGCCTTAGCCCACTCTTTGATCTGCACACGCGAAATAAGGAATAAGGGAATATGCATTCAACTATCACACCAGCATGTATCTTGTGGTACTAAAACTGACCAGTAAAATCATATCGTGAAAGCGTCCATCAATCCCAGTAAGCCAGAGAAACAATTTGGATTTGATTTGGCCTAGCAGATTACTGATAGAGATATCGCAAGAGATATTTTGGAGGTTGGTCTCATATATCAGAAGGGGTACCCTAGCCCGTGGGATAAGCTGCAAATTCCGAACCATGCCTGAAACCAAAATACTCTATAAGAAAGGAACAAAAAAGTGCAACATGGTTGTATTATACATATAAGTGTTTGCAATTAGATACAGAGCTTAAGCACAATCAAACAATAAAGCCCAAATCAAACAACTAGGGCAGATAGAAGTAGTCGAATACACGCTACCTACCCCTGTTGCGCAAAGCTTTAGTTATCTCTTTCAAGAATTTCTGCTTCTTGTTTTTGACCATAGTTGAAACGAGATCACCACATGGTATTTCAATAGATATATCCAAATCTCCCCATCTGGTGTAGAGATTAGATACAAACGACCCAAATGGTTCCACAGTCGCACCAGCATCTGTTTGCAATTGGAGTTCATTCAAATACGATTCCATCACAAAATCAAGTCTAAGCTTAACAGTTACAATGAATCGTCAACACAACAAAGGAGGATCGATTACCTCTTAAACTGGGGATAGATTGAACAACAGCTCGTAAATCGTTAATGACAGTATACCTAGCTGTAACATCTCCATCTAATGGTTTAATGACATTGAGTATAACGACATCGAATAATCATTGCACACTACTATATTGACTAATTGTGGTACCATCACCACAACCACCCATTACAATTACCTTTTTCACCAGCAGCACTGCCGCCACAGGCTCCTTGCACCGCCACTCACAAATATCACCCTGATTACACACGATATCTATTGATGTAATTATTAACATAGTTGTTATTTATTGAGTGGGAGTATATATTCATTTAGATAATTAATAAGACATTTATCATGAGAGATTAATAAAATATTTATTATTATGAGAAATTAATTTCTAACTTTCAATCATAAACGTCACTTATAAACACTTACTTAAACAATCATTGATTTATCTTCTCCCTAAACAAATCTTGAGGATGATGCTAAAAACAATTGATAAATTAAGACACTAAAGATTTCGAGGATGATACCAAATCATCAAGGAAATAAGGTTAAGCGAAAGCATGTTCTTGGATTTAATGTTTTGTCTCTTTAGTCTGTCTCTAATTCCCAAATTTATTTCTGATTTAGGTTTGCTCAAAAGTGGGGAATAAAAGTTTTTAGTCCACTCCTCCTTCTGGATGTGAGTGAGAGAATCAATTGTTTAGTTTTACGGGAATGTAAGTTTGTTATTTTTAGTCTATCAAATTTCTCCACTTTGCTTTTGATTTTTGGGATGGGAAAAAAAGAATATGTAATGCATTATTTCCCAACTAAAGCGTTTATTCATGGGATCGACCACAAACGTGGATTTATCAATCGGGAGGGCAAATCAAGATCTCTCTTTATGTTAACTAACTTGGTTAAACTTTGTTTATAATACAGAACAAAGAAACATGAAAAAAATATCACCTATCATATAACTCGTGTCATAACCGTGCGACTTAGTAATAAGTTAATTTATTGTGTACTGATTTCTATTTGTACCGTTCTTTTGCAGTTATTATTTTAATTGTCATGTAGTTTTATCGATTTTATGTTATCATTAAGACGATCAACCACATTTTATATTCTTTATAAGGCTAACCAACTCGTGGCGATTTTTTTTTAACAAAATATATTACTTTCACCAACACCCACCGCATCCAAAACATCACTTGATACCACTTCTTTCCCCCACATCACTGTTGCTTCCACCCTCAACCACTTGACGTGCTTTTTAATTTTTAATCACAGACGTCGTGAGAAAAGTTTATATTGAACAAACTTAAGTCGTCAATTAATTTATTCCACTATTTTTTTTTATTCCATTGGTTTGTTTTTATTAAATTCTCTTTTATATCATGTAATCAATTTTATTTAACACTAAAAATCATGATTTGTCTGATCGGGTATTATTTGGGTGATCCAGCGGTATATATGATGATATTGCCTTATAAGATCTGGTATCTTCCACGAAATATTTGGTTTTTTTCCTTACCAATCGTGCGAAAAAAATAACTAACTTATCTTTCACAATATAATGTTGTGCGTTTGTAAAGACACAAAAATATTATTGTTCACTATTATTCACCAACACCCACCACCATTAAAAACAGCCATCGACACTATTTCACTAAAATAAGGGAGATGACCGCGCAAAACCAAAACATCAAACTATATGTAGAATAAAACAAAATTACATCACTCAAACTCATTCTTTGTATAAATAATTGTGTCCCATAAGCTCAGAATCCTTGTTTATTTTGTCCCATTCTAAAATGGTCCAAAAAGATTAAAACTCTAAATGGACTCTATAGTACATATTACATCGTATGTTCTTATATTTGAATAACACAAATAAATACTAATTCATTTATCTAAGCCACTATATCATAAAACGTTGAGACATTTCAGATGGAAAGCCATTCGACTCAAAAAAGATATATCTCCAATTCTTGAAAACTCTCGAGACAGTCTACGACATTGATTTTCTAAATGTGAGCCATTTCAGATGGCAACCCACCACCAAAACCACTAATCACCACTACCTTTTCCACCACCATCACTATCGTCACCGGCTCCATGCATCTCCAATCTCAAACACCACCTGGGTCATCCCTAATTTCTTTGTATGTGATTATTAATAAATTTATTATTTCTTTAATAAAAATATATTTAGAAAAATGTAATGGGTTGAAAAGAATTTTAAAAGTTATTATGATTCTTTATTAAAAAAATTATTATTTATCTAATTAAAGTATATTTATTAAGATAATTATAAGACTATTTAATAAAAATATATTTAGAAAAATGTAATGGGTTGAAAAGAATTTTGAAAGTTATTATGATTCATTATTAACAAATTTATTATTTATCTAATGAAAGTATATTTATTAAGATAATTATAAGACATTTATGATAAGAGATTAATAAAGTATTTATTATAAGAAATCATTGATTCAATAATGATGTGAACAACCAGAGCCATGGATTTAGCTTTGCCAAGAATGCATCCTGCCCGCTCTTTATCTTGCCTAAGTTGTCCATGCTATGCTTTATAAGGGAGATATAGTACTAAACCCTAAAGCTGACAAAATCAAGGCCTCATGTGGCTCAGGCCCAGTTTAGTAGGCAGAATCATTTTTTCATTATCCTAATGCCTTTAGGCTGATCGAGAAACTTACGGTGGGTTTGTTTGCAGAATTCACTTTTCCGGGAATTTATAATCCCAGGGGACTACAAATTCTGGAATTCATATGAATCCCTTGTGTATTTGGTAATCTAATTTATATTCGTATGATTTATAGGGTTTTATTGTTTTAAAGTCTTTGTACCGTCTGGCATTACCCTCAAATTTCAAAATTACATACATATGGATTTTAGAGTTAAAATATAGTGGGTCCAACAGTTATGTGTGCATATAAGAATTATAGGGCATTCTGTATTTGCAGCTGCACAGTTATGCTATTAGGCATAAATAAAACTTTTCGGGCATACAGAATGATAGTCCCATCTTGGGTGACCTTATAAGGGGTAACCAATGGGTAGCTCAATTACCTATATACCCAAAAATCTAAAATCAGTTTTCTAAAAAATCAAAAACATCTTCCTCCTCTAGCCGAACTCTTCCCCTCCCGCGAAAAAAAAAATTCATCACCGTGATTAATTGTCGATTCGTAAAAATTTGATTGTCGATTAAACCGAACTACATAATGACTCGTACAAAGAAAAGTTGGGGGACTAGGCAAACCAAATCGTCTTCTAATCCATCAATTAAAGAACAAGAACCAATTGAAGATGAAGGTGTACAAACCGAAAATCAACCACCAATTGAACCGAATTGAACCAACTACATCTCCAACTCCGAAACGAGGATAAGAAAGTAAGTTTTACAAACCCAATCTCCTATTTGCTGTTTTTCATCGATTAAATGACGGTTCTGATGTTGGGTTCGGCTCAAAATTAAGTTGAGTTTTTAGCCGAACTGTTCTTCACAAAAGCTTCATGTAAGTGTATATGAACAGTTCGGCTTGAAATTTCATGAAATTTCAATCCGAACCTACTCACAAAAAGAGATGCATAGGGGTTCGGCGTATTCGATAATCATAATATGTGCCGAACCTAGCACATTTGCGAGGTTCGGCTATTACAATATTCACAATATGTACTAGAACCAATACAAAAATATTAACCTGTAAATGTACATGATCGAGTTCGGCTTATATTCTACTTATTCAAATAGCCGAACAATGTGTTTCCAACGGGTTTAAGCGCTTACGAATTTCTAAATATAAGCCGAACCCTAAACATTTTTTCTTCCATACAGTTCAATGTAGGGTTCGGCTTGTTAGGACAATTCGAACCAAGCCGAACTCTGGTCTACAAGGTAGGTTCGGCTCTTAATCAACACTTTCTGCTAGCCAAACTGTTCATCCAGACTCGCCGAACCTTAGTGAAAAAACACAGACTTTTAATGATTTTAACCTACAAAAGTGAGATTAAACATAAGATATGTTGGAAAATTTCCCATGAAATGACCTAAATGACTACAATTCAAGGGTAACTAAATAATCTACGCAAATTTTTTTCTCACTTTCCCTTTCTCCTTCTAAAAAAACCTAACTTTTTTTTTCTTACTCAAAATTTTTTATCTACACAAATTAATAACTAAATAATCTTAAAACTAATCACTAATCATTAATCACTAATCAAAATTATTTTAACTAATCATTAATATTAACACTAATCCTAAAAGGGCAGATTTGCCTTTACCAAAAATATTTGGCTAAGGGGCTTCTAATTTTGCTATTTGCACTCCTTTTTTTGTCCTTACTTGGTATGTCCTAAAAGATTTTCGTACGCCTAATATCATAGTTTTGACAAATGAGTGCAGATAAGAATTGTCTTTTGTCTTGGGCCTGAAGGGCTTGACGAGGTTAGGTCAGGTCTTCTTAGGGACTAGGGTTTTTAGAAAATGACTGTTGACCACTATATAAAGCTACTTGTTGGGGATCTCTTTATCTGCTCTCCTCATTCTCATCATCAAACAAAACCTTGCCGTCTCCTCCACTTCTATCTCTTTAGATCTACTCCTACTAACTGCAATTCCCTTTGCAACATGATAAGGGTTATGAAGAGATGTTGGTTTTGTTATATACAACAACATCACAAATGAATTGTTTAAGTCATAATGATTTGTCCTCTCAAATTGCTATCTCATGTCATGAATTACATGATTTTAGTCCACTCTGTGATCGTACCTCTTCTTCTTGATGTTGCATTCAGATAATCTTGTTTTAAATGTTCCTAAAATTACTGTAGGAATTATCTTGTTGTCAAAAAACAGATTCGTTTTGTTTCTTCTTTAAAGATCGGTGGTGGTAAAATAGATTCCAGCTACATATTCCTGGATGCTGTTTGAATAATATAGGAATCAATTTATGTAATATTAATTAAAATCGATATATAATAAAGTTGAATGAATGGGTTGTTAGCATCTGGAATTAAAATGATTGTCATTTGTGTAGCAATCTGATATTAATTTTCTCTGGCTGAAAACAATTTCAAAAAAATTGGTATCCAGAATTTATGTGTTCATTACAGAGTACTAATGTTTCTACAATGTGGTGGCCTGGTGGGATCTAGCAATTCTAGATGAGTTGCATTCAAATTTCAGAGTACTTGAAGCGAAATTAGCAGACGAAATAGGTATTTCGCATAAACTTCTTAAGCAAATAGGTATTTCACATAAACTTCTGAGAGACTCAGGTGAGCGATCTCTACTTAGTAGGGAATTGAATTCTTTAATGCTATTTTGGATGGCCTAAGTTTTGGGGCGATGGAATCTAATCACAATATGGATAGAAATACCAAACATTATATTATAGTAGTAATTAATCATGTTTAAGAAGATAAAGACATGAATAGTTTGTGGTACTACTGGGTGGGGGGGCCTAATGACCATTAAAGTCTTACAGATATTATTTGTGTGTGTTTTGCCAGTTTTGAGTTCAGATGCTAAGTGTTCCAGATAATTTGATTTCATACTAAGATTAAGAAGTCAATACACGAGGAGAGTAAGTGAAAACTAGTTGAGAGGACCTCAATTAATGGAACCATTTGCATAAATATTCTTTGATCTGATTGTTTGCATCTTTGCAACAATGAAGATTATGTTTGCTGCATGTGCCTTATTCCCTCAGCAACAGCAGGCTGCTGCTATATCACTCTATCCTCTCTGATTTTCTCCTCAAACAAAACCTAGCCATCTCTCTTTCTGTAGATCTACCACTCTCTGATCTGAAATTATGGATTTACAAAATGCTAATTGAAAGAAAGACTGGGAATGAAATACAGTATCACAAATGAATCATTTATGACATCATAATGATTTATCCTCTCAAATTTTGTTTCTTTCGGATAAAACTTCGTATTTGTTCTAATACGGCTGGTTTCTCTTTTCACAACCACTTCCTCCTTATGACGTTACAAAATCTAAAAACATCGGTATACAAATCACCTACATTCACACCGCGATGATTTAACCTATGAGGGGAACTTGTTGCATTTGCTTTAAACATTTGGTTGTAGTGGAAAATAAAATGGGCCCAAACGTCCCTACCGTCTAATCCTTCCGGACATTGAAAAATAATTCTGGCTACTCAAAGATTGGCATCTCTTTTGGTCATTGAAAAATGAACACAAGAATCCTTAAATGAACAAATTGAAACACATGACAATCATTCAAGTTCGAGATGATACAACTTCATTGATTATTATTATCATTACATAAACTGATTTGTCACACTATTACATAAACTGATTCCAGGATCATGCAATTCCTTTCCATGTTACTATTAATCTTAATTAAGAGTTTTACAAAAGAAGCTTAACGGAGGAGTATTGTTCCGGGCCATGTCTAAAACTATTGCTAAAATGTCTTCAAATTTGAGAGGATAAGTCATTAGGACAGAAATGGTTTCATCTATAATGTTGTATTTGATGATTCCCATACAAAACAAAAACTATTTCTATTATCATTTGTGATCTACAGACAGAGAGGTGGAAGACGAGGGCAAGATTTTGTTTGATGAGGTTGAGTAACTCTCTTTATATATTGACAATCTTGCTAAACCCTAAGAAAACCTAACCTGATCCCGCCCAAGCCCGCCCAAGCCCAGTCTTTCAGTAAATAACTGTGGGGCACGCTTGCAGTTACAGTAGATTGGGGTATACTCAAACTAATTGGGGTATACCCAATTTTAAAGGGACACTTTTTGTGGGTTTTAGGGGGAGTCTTAATGGGTAAGTTACAAAATTACCCTTACCCATTAATAATCTTAATTACCCTAAATCAGTTTTTATTCTCTTCATTTCATCTTCTTCTCTTCTTCTTCTTCTTCATCTTCCATCAACCAAAGCCATATAAAAATCTTCAACTTTGATTTTCCAAAAAAAATGTTGACTCTACCAGCGAAAAGAAGACTATAAATGATGTTTAAACTCAAACCCATCATTGTGTTGTCTGATTTGATTGTTATATTAGGTTAGAAATCGAAAATTATGATTTCTTTGTTTTGGTCGGCAAGGTCGTAACATGCATATCTTGCTGACTTTTCATAACAACCATGGTGGCGATCTGTAATTTTTTCAACAAATTAAGTAGTGGTATTTTTTGATTACCTTGCCGGCCAAATACTGATAGGAAGGGTATTTTTTGAATACCTTGCCGGCCAATAATTTTTTTATGTCATCTCCTGTATGTCAAAAAACAAAAGTCGGCAAGGTCGACGATGAGGATCATGCCGGCCAATTTTGGCCGGCAAGGTCGACGATGAAGATCATGCCGGCCACTTTTGGCCGGCGAGATCGACGATGAAGACTGTGACTTTTCATACTTTCGTAATCGAAAGTGTTGATTTATTCTTTGATTTTGAGTATGATTCCATATAACAGATTTGCAATCCCCTTTTTAGAAGTATTTCGGTTGTGTGCTTTATTTTCGTTCCAAGAAATATTCTCAAAAAAAAAAAAAATCATCAAAAATCATCCCACAAAAGTTCAATCAAAAACAAAATTTCATAACTTTAAATTCATAAGTTTTAATTATTCAATCAATTTAAACTTAATTAATTAATCTAATCAAAATTTTAGTGTTAATTAAACGAGGGCAATTTTGCCATTTTGAAAATACAAGGTTAAGGGGTGGCTTGGTTTTATTTCAAAATAACCCTATTTTGTCTTATTGGGTATACCTCAATTAATCTGGGTATACCCAATCAAGCCAGGTTTTTATTGCCATGTATACTAATTTTATTTTTATGTTTTTCTACTAAATTTCAAACCAATTCTAATGCTGATCCAAAAGGATTGCTTCTTTCACATTAATTTAAGTCATGAATCTGATGTATATATCAACGGGATTATCTGATCCCATCATAAATATAAAATTCCAGAAACAGATGAAGAACTACACCGATATAACATTAATATGCCGAATTTCGATCATCATTTTGAGAAAGAAAATTTCAACTACGGATAGATCTACAAATGACTACAGGAACTTTTGAAGTTGTTTGATTGATAGTAAGTAAATGCACCTTCAGAGGAAAGACATAATTCTTGATGTCATCATTTTGGAAAAATAATTTCAACTACAGCCTGAGTAGATCTACAAACGAACACATGAATTCTTGATGTAGTTTGCAGCTAGAGTAAGTAAATGCACGTTAATCATAGGAAAGATGCAGATTAAATGAAAAAATTCTTAAATCATTCAATATCTAGATGCTAACTCATACAATTTACATATACTGATTCGTATAACATGAGCGTATCATCCAGGATCATGTTTTCCATTCATCTTTTCGAACTATATCTTAAAAGCACTGAATATGAACTGAGAAATACGTGGGTTTATAATGGCTTGTAAGAGGATAAATCATTGTGATAGGTGCTTGAAGATTAAGATATGGACCATCTAAATCTTTATGTCCTAAAGAAAAAACATGAAATAGCTTTGAGATGAGAAATCATTGTGATGAAACTGGTTGATTTGTGTTGTTGTATGTAAGATTGGATTCTCATAATAAAACAAGATCTCAATCATAAACCGTATTGGTAGTTCTATAATCATTTTGGAGCAAAAGAGAATTTCTCATACAAAGTAGTAGTATATCTAAAGAGAGAAGAAGAAAGTGGTGGAGAAATGGTTAGGCTTCGTGTTGGATAAAGAGAGATTTCCAACGTTTATATAGTGGGGTGTCATTTTGCTAAACTAACCCTAAGGGCTAACCTGATCAAGCCCCCATATCATGTGGCACAGGCCCAGTATTATCTACTACTATAAATCTATCATTGACCTCATAGTTCTGCCAAACTAAATGCAACCTCCTAGTCTCTATTCATATTACACGCAATAATATATAGCTACTTGGTCCAAGTTAGTAAAAAAAAAAAAAATTAGTATGGAGAATCATTTTCTGAATGATGCAATGCTTGGAAGAAGTGGACGATAGGGAAGCAGACCCTTCCACATTAGCTACACTATAAAGATGCATGTGTAATTTTCAAAATTGGCAATTCCTGATAGAAATGTCTAAGTAACAATTCATTCTCCCTGCGTTACTAACTATAAACACGGCAACACGCCGTCTCTAACTTGTTTAACCGTAAACATCCTTTATTGTTTCTCATTCGAAGCTTTATCAAATTCATCCTTGAGATCATCACCAACCAAATGATGGTAAAAAAGAGCGGTCTAAAACGGTTTTAACTTCTAATCCTAATTGGCCATGCCATGAGTTGCATATTCCAATAGTTATTTCTAAAAAGTTTTTGCAGTGGTAGTTTAGCTTGGACTAGTAGGATGTGGACTTTGGTGATGCACGATGTGGAGGCAGTCTGGTATGGCGGGTATGCATGCGTGTGAGGTGTTGGGGATTTTGTGCTAATCTTCTTATAACCAAAAATATCAGATGGGGTTTCATAACATCACCACATTCGGCTGAACCGGACCTGCCAACCAATATCGTTTTTTCCGATCTAAAGATAAATTGGGAAAGTAACTTCTGTTCTTCATATATTGCCTTTCTAGCAAAGTTTATCAATTACTAGTAGTTCTATAAAGAAACATGTTTCTTTGGAAAATCTTGTTACTTGCGGTTGCAGATTAGAGTTCCATCTAAAGTTCGGATGAATGAATATTATAAGTGCACAACCTGAGAAGTTTGAACAACTCTTACTCCTAAAGTCATGTCAGGTGTGACAATACCCTTTTCTCATAACAGTACTACTTCCATTAGTTCTTAGCTCATGATAAGAGCTCCACCAATTATGGTTTAACCCTGATGAATGTATTGACCTTACAAAACCAAGGCATAGATTGATTTGTGTCTTTCTCATCCCTCTTTTTCTCTTCACTCCTACCACAAATGAAAGGCTATGAATTGGATATGAATCTTGGTTTTGCATTATGAATCAATTGTCATAATGACTTCTCCTCTCAAACCTCTCAAAAGCGCATCAAACCTGAAACCTGTAGGGAACGTCATTTCCATTGATATGCCATGACTGGAAGTAAGTTGAAATAGCAGATCTGCATCAAACCTGGACAAGCAACATTGGTACTGCATCAAACCTGTAGGGAACGTCATTTCCATTAAGAAAGTCAATCTCCTAAATATACCAAAATGGCATTAAGAGAGTCAATTTCCTAAGTCAATATACCAAAATTTCAAGCAGATTAGCACAAAATCCTCTATTGAGCTAGTTGGCTCCCGGACGCCACAGGCATTCACGCCGTACACATTCACGGACAATTAATAGCAGATCCAGATTAAATGAAAAATTGTTACAGTTAATATGACAAATCATTCAAATTTAATAAGCTAACAACCGATTCAACTTTATTAATTATTACATAAAACAGATTCATATTACATAAAATGATTCCATTTTACCGCCGATCTTCAAATTCAACCATGATTGTCTGCAGCCGGACAGCAAACTTATAATTCTACATAGAATGTATAGGGTTTGTTTAGTGAATTTGTGAAAGTTGTAGCACGATGATTGGAACCATGGATTTAGGAAAAGAAGAAGAAAATGGCTGAAATAACGGTTAGAATATTGCCTTGAAGAACCCGAACAAGAGTTATCTAATAGAATTGGAATTTGAGAGGATAAGTCATTATGACATAAATGGCTTCATTTGTGATGTTGTGTTGTGAGGCTTCCCATGCAAAACCAACACCATTTCATTCTCAGACCCTTTTCTGTTATCATTTAAATGATAGAGAGAAAATTTCAAATCATAGACCTTTTTCTGCAGAAAAGAAGAGAGGTGTAGAAGGCGGCTAGGTTTTGTTTTCATGAGAAAGAGCGGTGTTATATAGGAGGTCAGCTGCTAAATAAACCCTAAGGGCTAATCTCATCAAGCCCCCATGTTGCACAGGCCCAGTAAGGCAGCGTTAGATGATTAGTTGACCTGGTAGTTTTACTGTAAGAAACTGAAACCTTGGTAGAGTGATCAGTAAGAAACTGAATTTTTAGCTGAACTAAATGTAAGACTTATTTGAAGTATCATCCTATAGTCTCCATTCTTCATATATTTCTAGCGCGATTAACCATGCATACCCCAAATATGGCCTTTAGCCACTTGGGCCAATTTGTGATTAGTGCCTGGTAAATTCTTTGTAAAAACTAGGCTTGCAACAATGTTACCGAAATACTTATGTGACGGTTTTGAAATTTTTCTCAGTGTCACCAAAGCCTCTCATTATTTAAAGGTCTTTAAGAAATTACGGAATCACAGATATAAGTTAACAGTTCTTCATAAATCTGTCATTTCATTGTTAACAGCTTATGGTAACATTTTCTTCATAAATCTGTCATTGTTAACAGCTTATGGTAACATATGTTTCACTGATATTTTTCCATTAATAATTAATTAATGTCCTATAAGACTCGATTTTATCCTAGAAACCCCTGCTTACATATTGAAAATTGAAAAAGTCATTGTCACTATTTGTACCGTGTATTTTATACACGGAAGGTCCGTAAATCAAGCCCGTGAAGGAAGATTCTAGAAGTTTCCGGAAGGCTTGTTGCCCAAGTTGCTTGCACATCAAGTTTGTACCATAATTACGGTTACATAAACCCTATACATACATGTATCCTAAACCCTAAGAAGATATGGAATCCTAGGTTAGCCGTCTTTCGTTGATAACCTTGTTCGAGCCTCTCATTGCCAAGGCGAAGCCATTCAGCCGATTCAGTCAACTGGTTCAGTCCTGATCCAACCAGGTCAAAATCGGTTCACCCTTTTAGGTTCAACTTCGTTCCAACCTAGGTTAAAGTCGAACCGAGTTCACATCGTCACAACACGTCACCTGTCGACTCAGCGATGCGTGGCTAATACTTGATTGCCATTCACCAATTTGGTCCAATCAGAACATCGCATTGTTCAGCTGCCACGTCGGTGACCGTGTCAACAAATGATTATCTGGTGTTGACATGTCAGCATCGTTTGGGTGCCATGTCAACAACATGTCCGATCATTTATGCCACGTCAGCAATCCACCGGTTTATGAATGGGACAATAGAAGACTGTCACGTCAGCACCCCTGTGCCTAGTCAGCAATGCCACGTCAGCTCTTATTGCCATGTAAGCAAACTGTGAACCGTCAGCAATGCCACGTATGCAAATGTAAATGCGCGCTTCTTTAAAATCTTGTTTCGTTGATAACTTCTTCGTTATAAGTCTGAATTAAGTGATTTTTGGCTCGTTAGAATCGTCTTTCAATTCCCTTCGTTAAGAAGACATGGGATTTTAGGTTAGCTAACCTAGAGAAATCTATTGTACCCGACAATCAATAAAATATTTCTCTGTTCCTCCGTGGATGTAGGCAACACTTGCCGAACCACGTTAAATCTCTGTCTCTTCTATTTATTTTCTATCATCTTCTAGCCCTAATTCAAATAATCATCATCAAATCATCGTGTTTTGTGCATAGAATTTATTTTGGATACAAAAATTGGCGCCGACTAAGGGGATTCGTGAACACAATCGTATTTTATCATTGAGAAAAGTGTGGAAGAAGCCCTGCACGAATTCCAAGCAAAAATCAACAAAAGAAAAAAAAAATATTAGGGTTTGCAGCAAAACCGTTGCAAATATGAAAAAACTGTTACAAAATCGAAGCTTAAATTGTTGCGAATCCAGCGCCGAAAGAGTGACAAAGCAACTATCGTGTGCAGCCATATAGGTTCAGCCTCCTTTACAGCACTATCTTCAGCCAATCGCATCAACTGGATATGATCCGTAGGATTGGCCCAGCCACGGGTACACAAGCGATCCAGTGCTTCTCAGCGCCATGTGGGTCCACATCAGCAAAAGTTGTCCAGTCACCTTGTGGCACGTCACAGACACATCATCAGCAAGGTCCAGTCAGCCTGGCCGCCACGTCAGCGACCAGTCAGCAAATGGTTCACGAGGCC
The DNA here is from genome assembly GCA_023531295.1 of Papaver armeniacum. NCBI lineage: Eukaryota > Viridiplantae > Streptophyta > Magnoliopsida > Ranunculales > Papaveraceae > Papaver > Papaver armeniacum. The sequence continues at coordinate 311,568 of JAJJWW010007085.1, forward strand.
ATTGCCACGTCAGCACTGTACGGGTGCCACGTCAGCAGACCTGATCCAGTCAGCAAACCCACGTCAGCTTCAATGCGCGCTTCTTTCAAACCTTGTTTCGTCAATAACTTCTTCGTTTTAAGTCCGAATTGAGTGATTTTTGGCTCGTTAGAATCGTCTTTCGATTCCCTACAACATGGAAGAAAAAAATCCAGTATTCGAGAAACTTAGATGTGCACTTGGAGCAGCAACATGATCGAGTTCGAGGTTCGTGGATAGCGACATGATTGAGTTCGAGGTTCGTGGATAGCGACATGATCGAGAGTTCGAGATGAGGATTGCTTAGACCCTTCAACATTTAGCCTTGCATCACATCGCAACCACCCAAAGCCTCACCTTGCACGTGAGCACTTAATTCTTCTTTTTTATGGCAAGCATAAAAATCTCTGTCTCGCACGCGAGTACAAAGACTTGCACCTTGGCAAGCACAAAGTCTTGTCTCGACCCACGAGCCCAATGCCCAATATTGGTCCAAAGACCGTACTCAACACAAGCAATACAGCACCGCCCGGAAAGCGCCGAGCGCTACAGCCTTGTTACGTGCAAGGAAAGCAAAAAGCCTTTGCCCCACCTGCAAGCACACTACATTTCACTCAAGACTCGACTAGCTCTCGAGCATCACAAGTCCACCACGTGGCAAAAAGTCTCGCCTAGCACGTGAGCATTTTTTTTTTTAATTTTTTTTTGTTATTTTTTGTAGGTAATTACAGTTGGGGGCGTCTTCGCAATGTCTCTACAAATGCTTGGGGGCGAGTTACGTCATCAACGGTCGACGCAGCACGAAAAACAAACTTCTAGCCCTAATTCAAATAATCATCATCAAATTATCGTGTTTTTGACTAGAATTTATTTTGGGTACAAACAGTCACTACCACTATTAGCTTGATCACTCTCCATATATAGGACTCATAGGCCTTGGGCCACCTAATAAACTCACCTATTTTAAAATCATAAAAGTACAACACATTTCGGTCGCACAACATTGCACTTGGCTCAATGATTTCCTCAGAAGCATTTAGTTGTAATCATCAATAATAAGCTGCTGAGTTTCAACATATGCAACTCCAATCGGCTATTTCCTGCTGATAAGAGCTATTAGAGATCTGATCATGTACTCCACTATTATTTTTCCGTCTATCAACATCCAACTGTGCTTTCAAAGCTTCGGTTTCTCGCTTCTCTTTCTACACATTGTTCTTCTCTTCGTAACTTGGCCTTCTTTTTTCTTCTTCTTTTATTTCATTATTTTTTCTCAATTGTTTTCCCTCTCTTTTTCTAGTCAATATAATACCATAAAGATAAGATAATATGGGAACATTCTCCACCACTCATTAATAAGCTAGAAATATATAAAGTAATCAACACAAGTCTTCCTGCTTTATTTAAGAATTTTTTCTTCCAAGATGATAACTTCAACTCAGCTCTCTCCAAAACTGATTCTCTTACTGTAGAGCTTCTAGAGACAGCACCAACAGACATTCCTAGGTATTTGAATGGTAAAGACTCAATCTTACGACCCTATCAAAGATATCATATCATCTGCCCCCACACTAATCATTGTACTTTTATCAAGATTAAGTCATACCAGTAATGACTTCAAACAATGAGAGAGAATTATAAAAAGTCTTTGAACTTCCTCCACTTTTGCATCTATGAAAACAAGAGTATCATCAACAAATTAAAGATGAGAAATAATTGTACCCTCCTTAACAACTTGAAACCTATGAATATTACCTTTCCACTGCCTCATTCATCAGTTTTTGAGAAGATTTCCACCACCATTAAAAAGACATAAGGTGATAAAGAATCACCTTGTCTAATACCTTTAGTTAGTTTAAACTTTTCAGTAGAGCAACCATTAACCGACACTGAAAAAATGAGAAGAAGTCACACACCACTACATCCATAAAATCCACTTACCTCCAAACTCATGTTTTTGTAGAAGACATAAAGAGGTTTGTCAATTTTATTGTCAAAAGCTTTCTCCATGTCAATTTGCAAAGGATTCCTGGTTTCTTTTGCTTCAATCTGTTGTCACATATTCATTGTCAAACAAAACTCCATCTAGAATTCGCTTGTCATGAATGGAAGCACCTTGGAAGTCAGATATAAGACCAGGCATATCTTTTTGGAGTCTGTTTGCAAGCACTTTTGAAAGAATCTAGTAAGCTTCAATGTGGAGAATCTTCAATGTTTAGGCACGCATAGATGTTTTTCCTTCTGAGAAGAAGGAAAAAAAATGAAAGAAAAAGCTCGCAGGCAGAGGACTTTGATTAATTTGTACTTCTGAAACCATTCCTCTTCCACATTTACAAGTTATTAATATTGTTCTCTATGAAGCGACCCTAAACTGTCTCCTCTGACGGATAGTGCTAACTAAATAATGGGTCAGACTTACAACTGAACTGCCATTTTGTATTCACTTCGTCTTTGCACTCATTATTTTTCTTTGCTCTCATTGTTTGCACCTTGCAACAATGAGGAGGATTCCTCTTGCCCATAGCCCCCGTTGCACATTATTTTCTTCTTCTTTAAATTCTTCGTAGATTAAAGGAAAGATATTTAACGCAACCTTGATGACTTTTTTTAACTATTGTTTTCGGTGGAAAATGAGATGGGGGGTCAAATGCCCCAAACATCTGTATCGTCTAACTTTCAAGCGTTGCAACAATGAAAATGAGTCGTCCTACAAATTATTTTGACAAAATCGTCCCAACTAGGTAAAAGCTATGTTATCGTGTGCCGTATGCACGGTCAATCGTGCTAGCGTCAAGAAGAATGTAGGCTAGGATGATACTTGAAATGATTCTTACATTCAGCTCAGCTAAAGATTCAGCTGATCATTCTACCGAGGTGTCCTTCAGTTTCTTACGGTAAAAACTACTCGGTCAACTAATAATAGTAGTACTAGATAATATTGCCATAGTGGGCCTGAGCCACATGGGGAGATTAGCCCTTTAGGGTTTGTTCAGGAGCTGACCAGTGACTACTATATATAAACTAAGAAATCTCTCTTATTCTCTCTTCAAATAAAATCTCTTATTCTCTCTTCAAATAAAAACCTTGCCGTCTTCTCAACCTTTTTATCCTTCTCTATGGATCTATATTTTCTCTGTAATTGAAATCTCCCAGCAAAATGATGTTGGTTTATTATGAGAATTAATCCTCACAACATCACAATGAAATTTTTTAGGTCATAATGACTTCTATCTCAAGTATTTCATACTTTCGGCTACGCATGTTCTAGCCATTTGATACGCCCTGATGTAAGAAGACATCCGGCTTTCTATTTTGGCGAAGCATTATTATATGTTTGCATCCTTTTCGTTCTTATAGATTCCTCTTCACGTAGATCTGGATTTAACATTTTTTGGGTTTCTAAAGATTGGTGGTAAAACGGAATTGAAGTTATGTAACAATAATAATAATTTGAATGGATTACTAGGATTAGCATCTGGAATTTAGTAGTTTGTCTTTTGTGTAACAGTTCTTCATTTTATATTCTATACTCCTGTTATCTGAATGTGCATCATAGCATTTGCTCGTTTTCAATTTGTCGTTGATTTTCTTAATGATAAATTATCCAAATAACTGAAAATCTGGCCTTACCTTCATAAGTTTAGCAGTAATCCAGTGTCACAGGGGTTAAAGTTCTTTCACAGACGCGCATATTGTTACCATGTTGCGAAGGGATATTGGGTTCTGTTCTAGTGTTAATGCGCAATGAAAATGCAGATGGTGTTAGAGGGGATGCACGGGTGACCGAGTAGTTATTGTGAATGTGAACGGTCCATGCCATTTTTGGTCTCTCAGCAAACACTCTAAAGAAATGTAACGCAAACTCACAAAGGTAACGTCACATCTGATTTTGTAAACAAACTCACATAAGAAATGAACGCATCTCAGTAACTCGGCGTGACTTCGAAACGTTACTATCACATTTCGATTAGAAAGGCGATAGATGTTTAGCCACCAATCCAAAAAAGTTGTTCTCTGCAAAGTATTTTTTCACCCACAATCCCTATTTCAGCGAGAGTCAACTAGCTTACTCTAGAGTTTGTTTAACAAAACTTGGTTATAACTGGGCCTAGACCTCACGGACTTATGAGGTTAGCTCTTAGGGTTTACCAAAATGGCCACTAACTATATAATGCTACTTGAGAATCTTTCTCTAGCCACCACCACCACTCTTTCTCATCAAAACAAAACCTAGCGGTTTCTCCATCTCTCTTTCTTTATAGATCTATTACTTTGTTTTGTGATCTGAAATTTCTCTAATAGAAATAGGGTCTGAGAATGAAATGGTGTTGGTTTTGTATTGGAAGCCTCACATACAAAATCACAGATGAAACAATTTATGTCATAATCACTTATCCTCTCAAATTTCATTTAAACATACTGATTAGAGTGTTCTTTTTGTTCTGGTTCTTCAAGTTAATGTTCTAATCACTCTTTCAGTTTTTTCTTCTGTTTTCTATTGAAGTTTTGTTTAGATCTGGAGGACGTCTCACTACCCGGGATGATTTCTGCTTATGTGTTTTCGTTCAACCATTTTGTTCTTATTTTCCTTAATATCTATGGCTATGAATGGGTTTATACATTCTACATTCTATGTAGAGAATTTTAAGACTGCTGGCTGGCTGCAGGCACTTTACGGAGAATTCTAAGATTGGTGGTAAAATGGAGTTTATTTTTTGAAATAATAATCAATAAAGATTCGTGGTGAATCGGTTGTTAGCTAATGAAATTTGAATGATTAGTCATACTAGTACGACCGATGCCACGGTGGGAGGGCCGACCGAAGAAGAATATGAAGATGGAGTTTGTCCACGACTACTTTCGTCCCGTTTTAAAAGGTAATACTTTCACCTCGTTCGAGAAAAAGTGACATTTTCGCCCGCCGGGAAAAACCGATACTTTCACCCGTTTCGGAAAAAGTGATACTTTCTCCCGTTTGAAAGCAGTGATTCTTTCGCCTAGTTTCGGGAAGTGATACTTTCTCCCCGTTTTCAAAAAGTGATACTTTCGCCCCATTTCAGAAAAAGTGATACTTTTTCTGAAATGGGGCGAAAGTATCACTTTTTAAAAACGGGGAGAAAGTATCACTTTTTCAAGCTAACTAAAGTATCACTTTTCATGAAACGGAGAAAGTATCACTTTCGAAAGCGAGGTGTGATAATCATTTTTTTTCTGAAACAGGATGTGAAAGTATTAATTTTTTCTAAAACGGAAAATTAGTCGATCCATAAACCAAATATGGTCGCATGATTTGTTATCATCCTTTGTGGTGGTTTATAATGCTATGCATTCAATTTTCGAGAATTGTGCCTAAAATGATAGTATCATTTTTCTTGAAACGGATGGAGTACATCGTTTTATTAGTTGCAATGGAAAATTAGTTAATGCATAAACCAACAATATTTTGCTACATAAAGTATTATGTATCCTTTATGATGGTTTGCACGTAATGGATATCATTTAATTTTCTAAAATTGTCTGCTAAAATGATATATATCTCTCAGACTTTTTTCGTAAAAACTCCAAATTTGATATTGTTGTTTGTACTTGTTGCGTAGAGTTTTTATAACCTTTCCAACGAGATAAAATTTGTAAAATTCAAGTAAGATTTTTAGATATATTATATTAAGTTTGCTTTCCGATTATCCCTAAAAAGAATAAGATACACAAGGAGTTATAGTAATTGGACTAAAAGGAGGAGGGACATTTTTGGTTTTTAACTTTTAACCAGCACAAATCTTTTTTGTGGTAATTGATGTTGATTTTACAAAAAAGTGGCGTATAAAGGACCTCACTCGGCCACGACTTGTGTGGCCCAATTAGTTCATGTAATAAGATCCGATGATATATTGATATGTTTATGTAAGAGGAACCAGTTCATGTAATATGAATCCATCATTATGAATCCATCAATATATTGAATCCGTTCATCAATATAATTGAATGTAACAGGAAATAGGAATCCGTTCATGTATGTAACAGGAATTAGTTCATCTGGAATTTGAATGTGATTTATGTATGTTTTCATTTAATCTGCATATTTTCTCCTAATGTGCATTTATTCTAGCTGAAAACAACTTCAAGAATTGGTGTTTAAGAATTCTTGTAATCATTTTGTAGATCTACTCAGTCTATAACTGAAAATTTCTTTTTTGCAAAATGATACTAGAGATCCTGCTTATTATGAGATATTGATTTATTATGAGAAGCTTGAGGTTTTCATTTATCTGTTTCTGGATCTTGATATTTATGATGCAATCAGATAATCCTATTAATATGTATACATCAGATTCATACTTTGAAATCACTGAGAAAGAAGAAATCCTTTTGGATCATATTAGAAGTATTAGAATAGTTTTCAAATTTGGTAGATAATTTTCTGAATTGGTCCTAGTAGAATTTCTTGTTTTGAATTTTCTGTTGTAGAGAATTTTTAAGTTTTGTGATAAACTTGAATACAAATTTAAGAATCATGTGTTCATTTTTTGATGGTAGTCCATTAAGGTTGAAAACAAAACTAGAATATATGGCAATAAAAATGAATGGTGTTAGAGGTGCTGCAATTGCAAGAGTGACAGAGTACTTGTTGAGGATGTAAATGATCCGGGCCATTGCTGGTCTTTCAGCTAAATCTTCTTGAACACAGAAGTAACAGAACAATGCACTTTCGATGAATCTCATAACTTCATTTGTGAATAGTGTTCTCTAAATGTTGGATCTTGTAATTCTAGATGTTTTACTTTGTTGCAGAGCCTCCATGCCTACAAAATTTAGTGTGTATGGTAAATAAATTTACCACTGTAAAGTGAGAAGTTAAATGTCTACAAACTAAGGTAATTGTAGTTTATAGTTTCCACTCCCTCCCATAGGTGAGGATAATTTCAATTGAATGCAACTCATCGATCCCTTTGTTTTGGTTGTCAAACATATACTAGTGCAGTTAGCTCCTGTCACCGATTCCTCCAACTATCTGCCTAAAGCTCAATTACAATTATCCTATATGTAAAAAAAAAAAAAAAAACAATCCAATTATGTGCCTAAAGCTCAAAAAAAACCAATCAACAATGGATGGAGAGGCCCGGGTAGGTATGGTTTGGTTATGATTACGGCTCCGCTCTTTTTTTTTAATAAATAATCGATTTTTTTTTTTTTTTAATAATAATAAATAATCGGTAAAATTTTGTTGCTGATAGCCCATATGGGGCTATTGGGTAGGCATCCAAACCATCATTGACTGGCAATCAACATAGCAATTCCTATACCATATATCGAATATCCTTGGAATAACCTTCGCCCATGTGGGACTATCTTTAATCAAAATAGTATTGTATGAGCAGATTGGTCATAAGCCGCCTCTTATGACATATGTCCTGCATTTTCAACGCTTGTTCTTTAAATGATTCCAACCATATCTGTTTGTAAGCTTCTTCGGAATCCTCAACTCCAACTTCACCCTCGCTCTTTCTAAACCTGACAAAGAATTTACAAAAGTTTTATGCATTTTGAATGTAGTAAAATACATAAGGGAAGAACCAAACCAAATAAGAATTGGTTGAGGCTTCACGAGTAGCTTTTCATTTCCATGTAAACGAAAACCTAATATACTTTTTCCTAAATATATCACATTTCCGCCTTCAGTTAAATGAAAGTCATCGATTACTTTCTTCTTGTCATGCAAGACTAATATACCGCCTAGTGCAATGTAGTTGGCTTTTTCCAAGACTTCTACCCATTCTCCATTTTGTACGTTGGTATTTGATTTTTCCATTGCACTTGCACGAGACTACTAAGACTAATAAGTTTGTTTTGATAAAAATGACTCCAATCGAGAATGGATCTGGGCCTGATGGAGTAGATCAGGTTAGGTCTTCTTAGGGTTTAATGACGGTGCTGTCAAGTGGCCAAGTGATGCGCAACTGTGGCGCATTACCATGTAAACTTGGCCAAAGTGTCAGAGATGCAAGTACGCCGCCGTAATGGTGCAATGCAAAGCTATAATAGTGCAATGAGGCCATAATAGCGCAACGTAAGCCATAATAGAGGTATTCAGTACAAGTGCATGTCTGCATTCCACCATTTGCTGGTCCTCATTCTGCATTTTTGTAACCACATCATCTGAATCATTCCACCATTTGCCCACAAGAATGAAGTCGATATCACTAGCTAGCAGATCCCTGCATCATCTGAATCATTCCACCATTTGCTGGTCCTCATTCTGCATTTTTGTAACCACATTCACTGTTGTTAATACGGATCCTGATTCGGTTCAGTTAACATTTTTGTAGCCACAAACAACAATCAGGCAAACCCAGAATAAATAATTAATCAAAATGAAAATCAATTTGCATAAGCATTTCCATTTTTTTTCCCTTTCACTCAATAAAATGGAATTCATAGATCAGTTCTTTGTGGTTATGCATTGATCTTTTATTACGACTAGTTACAAGTCTATTTCTGCGAGACTAGCATCCGTTTTGATCTGGAATTTGGCATAACTTACACTAGAGTGTTAAACAAGAATTTGGCACAAATATGAGTTCAGAATCCTTCAGATAAGACTCTAGCGAGGTTTCCTTCAGTGCAAGTGCATTTACCTAGCCAATACTCCTACTAGCTAATACTGGAGAGTGATAGCTAATACTAGTTACAAGTGCCCATCTTTTGCAATTATGCGTACACAGGGGAAGGCCAACATGATTACAGTCTGATAGTCTTATATATAGGAGGGATTGCTAAAATTGCAGATTCTGGGATTCTTAATGTGAATGAAGGTCAGGCAGTATCAAACGAATTATTTTTGAAACTTGGTTAACTAAATTTCAGATGCTAACTAAATCAAGACTTGTTAACTAAATTCCAGATGCTCAATCAGAGGATAATTAAATCAAGACTTGTTACGCATAAGACAATGGTTCAAATTCCAGATGCTAACTAAATTTCTCCTACAAATTTTGTCTGAGCAGTAATATTTAGAACACGTTTTAAAATGAAGAAATTATCTTAGGAATTAACAAGAATTCTGAATTTTCTACCAGATTTATCAATTATTATATATTAAACAAGAGAAAGCAATTTCATGAACAGAGTAATGCTTCTTTCACCCAAAAGAAAATGAATGGCACAGTGAAATTGCAAAGGGAAATACAATTACAGAGTAGTGAGTAGATCTACAGAGAAAAAGGTAGAGAAAAGTATTTGACAACACGAAAATCTATAAGGAATCTTATCAAACATCAATAATACTTGGAAATCTAATTGAAGAATCTTCGGCATGATGGAGAGGGAAGACTGAGGTTTTGTTTGATGAGAGTACACAGATTCCCAAGAAGAATGAGATTCCTGAAGATGATAAATCATATTTAGACCCATCTTGTGAATTCAGAGGCAAAATATACTTTTGAGAGTATAAGTCATTATAACAAAAATGATTTTATTTGTGTGTTTGTAGGTGAGGATTCTCATAATCAACCAATAACTCATTCTGATTCATAATCCGCATCTCTGTTATCATTTTTCGGACAAAAAATTTCAAAAACAGACAAAGTAGATCTAGAGAGAGATGTGGAGAGAATGAGAAAGAGATTCTCAAGCAACTCAATTTATTTGTGTGTTTGTAGGTCATCTTCCTAAACCCTAACGGCTAACCTGATTAAGCCCATAAGGAGGCGAGCCCAGGCCCGGACCCAAGGCAAGTGGTAGATAGCAATAAGATAGCAAACGCAATTAAAATGAAGGAAACCTCAGGTCTTCAAAAGAACGATCACCACCGGGTGAACCGAGTTCATGGCATTAGCGGACCTTTTGGCATCACTAACCAATAGGATATTTATAAAAATTGTGAATGTTTGCTAGTATTACTGTGGTAAAGTCATTGGGTGATGATACCAGTGACCTGAGTTCGAAATTCACCGATACCAAAATTCTTTACCGATCAAAAAAGAAAAAAATGGTTGTGAATGTTCGTCGGGTTTTTTCCCTAGATCTCCAGCAAATCCGAATACAATTCTAGAACTGATTTTTGGGTAGATTTGGATGAAGAAAGAAGATGGTGGACTCGCCCTATTTGCATTGCAGAGGATATGAATGCGGTTCGTTCTAGTGATGAGAGGAATCGTGGAGAAGGGGACAGACGGAATACGGCTTTTTTGAATAATTACATTCAGGAGCACGAACTAATTGATCAACCTTTAATAGGAGGAGCTTTTACGTGGTCGAATAATCATGTTAATCCACTTCTATGCAGGTTAGATCGTTTCATTTTCAGTCACGATTTTGAGGTGGTTTTTCCTAATGCCTTACAAGTTGTGCTGACGAGAACGATTTCAGATCATAATCCTCTTCTGATGATTTCAGAACCGGCAATGTCTTCTAAGCCTAATTTTAAGTTTGATAGGGTGTGGGTGGAGCATAAGGATTTTGTGAAGAACGTCAAACAGTGGTTGGGAGTTGTGAGTTATAATGGGAGTGCGAGTTTCAGTTTTTTTCTAAAGCTCCAGAATTCGAAGCATCTTATAAAGCCGTGGAGAATAAAGGAGTTTGGTAATATTTCTAGGGATAAAGCTGAACTCACTGGAAGAATACATGAGTTAAATATTTCAGAGGAAACCGGTGCATTCCAACACCATCAGTTGGAGGAAAGAACTCAATGTAAGTTAAAAGTTGAAGAACATAGAAGCAATGGAGGCAAGAAAACGGCAGTTGAGAGCAAAGCAGAATGATTTCCGTTGGGGGGATTCGAATACTCGTTACTTCCATAGTATTGCAAGTGCGAGAAAGAAGCGTAACATAATTGTAAAGATGCAAGTTGGAGGGATAGATTGTTTTGAGCCAATCACTATCAGGGAAGAGTTAAGAAGATTCTATATTAATTCTCAACGAGACGAGGTGCATTCGAGTATGGAGAATTTATATTTTTCAACAATTGGAGAGACAAATAAGATATGGCTTGAACGTGAGTTTACGGATGAGGAAGTTTGGGAGATAATTAAGAAGATGGGAAGTAATAAGGCCCCGGGTCCGGATGGTTTTACGGCTGAATTTTTCAAGAGTTGTTGGAGTGTTATAAAAGACGATTTCATGAAACTTGTTAAAGACTTCCACAGGTACGGTTCCATTGATTGGCGTTTCAATTGCTCTTTTATTACTCTAATTCCGAAGAAGGAAGACTCTTGTACTCCGAAAGACTTCAGGCCTTTAAGTCTTATTAGCAGTGTATACAAGATTTGTCCAAACTGCTAGCGGTAAGTTTGAAGAAAGTGATGTCGGATCTTATTTCTGACTTTCAAGGAGCGTTTATACATGCTAGCGACAATTGGCGTTTCAATTGCTCTTTTATTACTCTAATTCCATAGAAGGAAGACTCTTGTACTCCGAAAGACTTCAGGCCTTTAAGTCTTATTGGCAGTGTATACAAGATTTTTCTAAACTGCTAGCGGTAAGGTTGAAGAAAGTGATACCGAATCTTATTTCTGACTTTCAAGGAGCGTTTATTCATGACAAGCAAATTTTAGATGGAGTTCTCATTGCTAATGAATCCGTGGATAGTAGATTAAAGGATAAGAAGCTCGATATTCTTTGTAAGATTGATATAGAGAAAGCTTTTGACAATGTCAATTGGAAATCTTTATTTACAATTTTGCAAAAGCATGATTTTGTTTCTAAATGGATACAATGGATCAGTTAGTGTGTTTCCTCATCTCACTTGTCTGTTTTGGTTAATGGTAGTTCGACGGAGAAGTTTAAACCTAGCAAGGGCTTACGACAAGGTGACACTTTATCTCCATATTTATTTCTCCTAGTGGTAGAGATTCTTTCTAAGCTAATAAATGAGGCAGTGGAGAGGGGTCAGCTTTCTGGGTTTCAGGTCGCTGAAAATGGTATAATTATATCTCATCTTCAATTCGCTGATGATACGTTTATCTTTATTGATGCTATCGTGGAAGAAGTGAGAAGACTTTTGATCATCCTGGATGTGTTTGAAACCATTATTGGGTTGAAACTGAATTTAGATAAAAGTACAATGATTAGTGTTAGAGCTAACGAGGTGATTGATGCATTATCTAGGGAGCTTGGGTGTAAGACGGAGAATTTGCCTTTCACTTATCTAGGTATGCCCATCGGTGAACATTGGCGTAGTACTACGGTGTGGGACTATGTTTTGATCAGAATGGAGCAAAAGTTGGCGACATGGAAGAAGAGCAAATTGAATAAAGCAGGTAGACTTATTCTCATTAAGAGTTGTCTTGCGAGTTTACCAATTTACTACTTGTCTTTATTTCATCTTCCAATTAGTGTGGAGAAAAAGATGGTACAGATTATGCGTAACTTTTTGTGGGGTGCTGGACAAAAATTTGGGTTGGTTGGACAAAAATTTGCATGCCTAAAGACAACGGAGGATTAGGGGTTAAAGTTTTGAGAACTACTAATCAATCTTTATTGGTAAAGTGGATTTAGAGATACATAAAGAACAAAAATAGCCTTTGGAGGAAGATAGTTAATCAGAAATTCAAGAGGAACACGAATTTGTTAATGCCGGATGTTGACAACAAACCACAGTGCAGAAGTCTATGGAAGAATATAGTGAATATGGTTCCCACTGTCCAAGATATGTCACAGTTTACGGTGAGAAACGGTAAAGGGATCAGGTTCAGGAAGGATAAATGGTTGGATAGAGGGACATTACAAGAACTATTCTCGGTTGTTTATAAATATGCTAAAAGGAAGGATGCGACAATCGTTGATATGATTATCAACAACAATTGGAGTTGTGAATTCGGGGAGGGCTATGAATGCGAACGAGCAGCATTTGAATGGGATTTTCTTCGATGTGATATCTCTCATATCCCGGTGTTGTTGGTGGCAGAGGAGGATGAATTGGTTATTATGGAGGACTTTAGTGCACGGAAGTGCTATGAAGCTTTGCCAGGTAACTATGATTCATGTAACTTCGACAAACACCTTTGGAAATGATATATACCTAACAAGGTAAGCTTCATTCTTTGGGCTTGTTTTCATGACTCGCTACCAACTAGGGATATGTTAGCTCATCGTGGCATAGAGACATTGAAAGTGATTTATGTGTTCTTTGCAATGTCGAAGGAGACGCCGAACCATATGTTTATGCACTGCTCCTATTCTTTTTAAAATCTGGGATTATTTTATTAAGGCTTTCAAGATATCGTGGCCTATGCCGAGGAATTTACTAAATTTGTTTGAAGCGTGGTCGGTGAATGTGATGCATGGAAGAGGTAAGGAGGTGTGGAAGATTATCCATTATGCTATTTGTTGGATCCCGTGGAAGGAGAGAAACGGGAGAGTGTTTGGTGGTCGTCAGAAAAGTATAACGGAGACTATTGATCTTGTTAAACAGCTTGTAGTCTTATGGTCTTGCAACACCAACACGTTCAAATTTTTTACCCCTAGTCTCATTTAGTGTAATTGGGAGGATCTTATGAGTGAGTGATTTCCTTTGTACTATATAACGGCGTTTTCTTTTCAATATAACATTTTCTTGAGAAAAAAATATTGCAGTGGGCACGAGCCACATGGGGAGATTAGCCCCCCCTTAGGGTTTGTTTAGGAGCTGACCAGTGACTACTATATATAAACTAAGAAATCTCTCTTATTCTCTCTTCAAATAAAAACCTTGCCGTCTTCTCAACCTTTTTATCCTTCTTTGTGGATCTATTTCTCTGTAATTGAAATCTCCCAGCAAAATGATCTTAGTTTATTATGAGAATTCATCCTCACAACATCACAATGAAATTTTTTCAGTCATAATAACTTCTCCTCTCGGAAATATTTCATACTTTTTCAGCTCTGCATGTTCTAGCCATTTGATCGCTTTGATGTAAGAAGACATCCGTCTTTCTATTTGGCGAAGCATTATATGTCGCATCCTTTTCGTTCTTATAGATTCCTCTTCACGTAGATCTAGATTTAACATTTTTTGGGGTTTCTAAAGATTGGTGGTAAAACGGAATTGAAGTTATGTAACAATTTTAATAATTTGAATGGATTACTAGGATTAGCATATGGAATTTAGTAGTTTGTCTTGTGTGAAACAGTTCTTCATTTTATATTCTATACTCATGTTATCTAAATGTGCATCATAGGATTTGCTCGTTTTCAATTTGTCGTTGATTTTCTTAATGGTAAATTATCCAAATAACTGAAAATCTGGCGTGACCTTCATAGGTTTAGCAGTAATCCAGTGTCACCGGGGTTTAGCCACCAATCCAAAAAAGTTGTTCTCTGCAAAATAAAATTTCGAAACAAGAAATTCTATACGTACCCTAAAATTAAGTATTTTTTCACCCACAATCCCTATTTCAGCGAGAGTCAACTAGCTTACTCTAGAGTTTGTTTAACAAAACATGGTTATAACTGGGCCTGGGCCTCACGGACTTATGAGGTTAGCTCTTAGGGTTTACCAAAATGGCCGCTGACTATATAATGCTACTTGAGAATCTTTCTCAAGCCACCACCACCACTCTTTCTCATCTAAACAAAACCTAGCCGTCTTCTCCATCTCTCTTTCTTTACAGATCTACTACTTTGTTTTGTGATCTGAAATTTCTCTAATAGAAATAGGGTCTGAGAATGAAATGGTGTTGGTTTTTTATTGGAAGCCTCACATACAAAATCATAGATGAAACAATTTATGTCATAATGACTTATCCTCTCAAATTCCATTTCTTATCTGGAAAACATACCGATTGAAGTGTTCTTTTTGTTCTGGTTCTTCAAGTTAATGTTCTAATCGCTCTTTCAGCTTCACTCTTCTCTTCTGTTTTCTCTGTTAAAGTTTTGTTTGGATCTGTAGGACGTCTGACTTCCCGATGATGATTTCTGCTTATGTGTTTTCGTTTAACTATTTTCTTCTTATTTTCCTCAATATCTATGGCGATGGTTTATACATTCTATATTCTATGGCGATGATTTCTGCTGGCTGGCTGCAGGCACTTTACGGAGAATTCTAAGATTGGTGGTAAAATGGAGTTTATTTTTGAAATAATAATCAATAAAGATTGGTGGTGAATGGGTTGTTAGCTAATGAGATTTGAATGATTAGTCATATTATTTGTAACAATATGTGCGGTGATCTACAAATTTAAAGCCAGCACCCGTAGAATTTTCTGATTCCTATCATTTATTCTTATACAATTTGATCAGCTTAATTCTGTTCTATTTGCAGTCATCAATTCACAATGCAATTCATCCAGGTGATTCTTTTTTCTTGAATTTTGTCATTAATGAAGCCTCACAAAACACAAAGCTTTAGACAAGATCATACGGTAATTGAGATTTTAAGGCTTCACGAGAAGAAAATGCACATGGAGTACTCATGATTAATCTCATCGTCAATTTTTGATAGTGGTGAAAATATAATTCTGGACATGATATTTGAACAAATAGAATGGGGCAGAACATATGGGAGATGTACGTTTCCGTCACAAAATGGATAAAGTAGCACCACTAGCTACAACGAGGTACTTGTACTAATCGATTAAACATGCATGTCTAATTCACAATAATCCTTTCCTTCATTTTTACAAGAATTTTTACTTTGTTGTCAACAATTTAGTGACTTGAGCTAGCTATCCTGCTATTGATGGATTAATTGTACATTTGATATGGCAGCAAAAATGAGAATCAGTACTCTCACAACTCAAATCACTGTAGCACGTCACCAAAGTAATTGAAAAACATCGGTACTGTAATTTTCCTTAAAAATCACAACGCGAGGCAAGGATTTTAATAGTTCACATTATCCATGAGGACTGCATAATTTATTTAAAGGGTCCTGCATTGCTTGTTGCCGAACCAATAACTTGTCAGACAGACTAACCAGAAACTATTTTACATGAACGGATCCTGCATAATCATTATACTAATATGGTTTACGAATGAGAATCCATTCACACATACCACACAATTAAATCATCATCAGCATAATAATTTTTTCTCTCAAAACTATTTCGTGATTTATTAAGGGAACACAGAGATTTTGGTGATCGTCATCTTCTGGATCCTGATGATATATTGATATGTTTATGTAACAGGAACCAGTTCATGTAATATGAATCCATCATTAATTATAACCCATCATTATGAATCCATCAATATATTGAATCCGTTCATCAATATGATTGAATGTTATAGGAATCCAACAGGAATTAGTTCATCTGGAATTTGAATGTGATTTATGTATGTTTTCATTTAATCTGCATATTTTCTCTTAATGTGCATTTATTCTAGCTGAAAACAACTTCAAGAATTGGTGTTTAAGAATTCTTGTAATCATTTTGTAGATCTACTCGGTCTGTAACTGAAAATTTCTTTTTGCAAAATGATACTAGAGATCCTGCTTATTATGAGATATTGATTTATTATGAGAAAAACTATATATATATATATAAGCTTGAGGTTTTCATTTATCTGTTTCTGGATCTTGATATTTATGATGCAATCAGATAATCCTATTAATATGTATACATCAGATTCATACTCTGAAATCACTGAGAAAGAAGAAATCCTTTTGGATCATATTAGAAGTATTAGAATAGTTTTCAAATTTGGTAGATAATTTTCTGAATTGGTCCTAGTAGAATTTCTTGTTTTGAATTTTCTGTTGTAGAGAATTTTTAAGTTTTGTGATAAACTTGAATACAAATTTAAGAATCATGTGTTCATTTTTTGATGGTAGTCCATTAAGGTTGAAAACAAAACTAGAATATATGGCAATAAAAATGAATGGTCTTAGAGGTGCTGCAATTGCAAGAGTGACAAGAGTACTTGTTGAGGATGTGAATGATCCGGGCCATTGCTGGTCTTTCAGCTAAATCTTCTTGAACACAGAAGTGACAGAACAATGCACTTTCGATGAATCTCATAACTTCATTTGTGAATAGTGTTCTCTAAATGTTGGATCTTGTAATTCTAGATTTGTTCCGGAGCTTCCATGCCTACAAAATTTAGTGTGTATGGTAAATAAATTTACCACTGTAAAGTGAGAAGTTAAATGTCTACAAACTAAGGAAATTGTAGTTTATAGTTTACACTCCCTCCCATAGGTGAGGATACCTGAAATAGAACCAGGAACATATTGATATTTGTAATTGCGTGGTAATTTCAATTGAATGCAACTCATCGATCACTTTGTTTTGGTTATCAACCATATACTAGTGCAGTTAGCTTCTGTCACCGATTCCTCCAATTATCTGCCTAAAGCTCAATTACAATTATCCTATATGTAAAAAAAAAAAAACAATCAACAATCCAATTATCTGCCTAAAGCTCAAAAAAACCAATCAACAATGGATGGAGAGGCCTTTTTTTTTTTTTGTTTTTTTAATAATAATTTAAAATTTTGTTGCTGATAGCCCATATGGAGCTATTGGGTGGGCATCCAAACCATCGTTGACTGGCAATCAACATAGCAATTCCTATCCCATATATGGAATATCGTTGGAATACCCTTCGCCGATGTGGGACTATCTTTAATCTTTAGGTTCCTATGAAACCTTATAAGGATTTGATTTGAAAGTATGTAACAACCAAAAATAACTACCGTTTTGTATGAGCAGATTGGTCATAAGCCTCTTATGACATATGTCCTGCATTTTCAACGCTTGTTCTTTAAATGATTCCAACCATCTGTTTGTAAGCTTCTTCGGAATCCTCAACTCCAACTTCACCCTCACTCTTTCTAAACCTGATAAAGAATTTACAAACAAAGAAAAAAGAAGTTTTATGCATTTTAAATGTAGTAAAATACATAAGAATTGGTTGAGGCTTCACGAGCAGCTTTTCATTTCCATGTAAACGAAAACCTAATATACTTTTTCCTAAATATATCACATTTCCGCCTTCAGTTAAATGAAAGTCATCAATTACTTTCTTCTTGTCATGCAAGACTAATATACCGCCTAGTGCAATGTAGTTGGCTTTTTCCAAGACTTCTACCCATTCTCCATTTTGTACGTTGGTATTTGATTTTGCCATTGCACTTGCACGAGACTACTAAGACTAATAAGTTTGTTTTGATAAAAATGACTCCAATCGAGAATGGATCTGGGCCTGATGGAGTAGATCAGGTTAGGTCTTCTTAGGGTTTAGTATGACGGTGATGTCAAGTGGCCAAGTGATGATGCGCAACTATGGCGCATTACCAGTGGCTTGGCCAAAGTGTCAGAGATGCAAGTACGCCGCCGTAATGGTGCAATGCAAAGCTATAATAGTGCAATGAGGCCATAATAGCGCAACGTATGCAAAGCTACTTGTTGGGGATCTCTTTATCTGCTCTCCTCATTCTCATCATCAAACAAAACCTTGCCGTCTCCTCCACTTCTATCTCTTTAGATCTACTCCTACTGCTCTGTAACTGCAATTCCCTTTGCAAAATGATACGGGTTACGAAGAGATGTTGGTTTTGTCATATACAACAACATCACAAATGAATTGTTTACGTCATAATGATTTTTCCTCTCAAATTGCTATCTCATGTCATGAATTACATGAATTTAGTCCACTTGCTACCTCTTCTTCTTGATGTTGCATTCAGATAATCTTGTTTTAAATGTTCCTAGAATTACTGTAGGAATTATCTTGTTGTCAAAAAACAGATTCTCTTCTTTAAAGATCGGTGGTGGTAAAATAGATTCCAGCTATATATTCCTGGATGGATGCTGTTTGAATAATATAGGAATCAATTTATGTAATAATAATTATAATCGATGTAAAGTTGAATGAATGGGTTGTTAGCATCTGGAATTAAAATGATTGTCACTTGTATAACAATCTGATATTAATTTTCTCTGGTTGAAAACAATTTCAAGAATTGGTATCTCTGTGTTCATTACAGAGTACTAATGTTTTTACAATGTGGTGGGATCTAGCAATTCTAGATGAGTTGAATTCAAATTTCAGAGTACTTGAAGCAAAATTAGCAGACCAAATAGGTATTTCACATAAACTTCTTATGCAAATAGGTATTTCACATAAACTTCTGAGAGACTCAGGTGACCGATCTCTACTTAGTAGGGAATTGAATTCTTTAATGCTATTTTGGATGGCATAAGTTTTGGGGCGATGGAATCTAATCAGTAATCACAGTATGGATAGAAATACCAAACATATACTCCCTCCATCCCACTATTAAGTGACCTAGTTCAAGTTTGCACAATTTTTAAGGCAAGCAAGGGGAAAAGTATTTTTAAGCACTTTTTACAATTATACCCTTATAGATAATAAATAGTGAAATTTTGAAATGATTTATCTCTCAAACTACATCACGGATGTTCGCAAACTTCGTACCATTGAAAAGCATTTTAAAACACCTACGTAACGAATATAAACATGACTAACAAATTATGCATATTTCTTATATTTCTTATAATCAATTAAAAGGATAATTTTAGAAATATATCCTTGTTTAGTGATATAGGTCACTTAATGATGGGACAAAATCTAAAAGTAACTAGGTCACTTATTAGTGGGACGGAGGTAGTATTATAGTACTCCCCCCGTTCCGATTTACTTGACGTTGTAGAGCTTTTCACGGAGATTAAGAAATATCAGAGAGAGTAAAATCTTTCCAATAATACCCATATTAATTCCCACTTAAAGAGTTAAATAGCCTAGTTTTGTGTTTCTAGATTCTAGGAAAGTTATCAATCCCATAACAATTTACTTGGGATGTACTACCAAATATTCCAAGATTGAGTATATATCCTCCATGGGGTATATTTTAAAATTAAAGTAATTTTTGTGTTGATTACGATGAGTATTAATTCTCACGGTGTGATTCCAAAGCAAGGGTAAATTAGTGAAAATTTGGGAAAAATATCAAAACTATCATCTAATTTGGAACACAAAAGAAACCCTAAAAAAGCAACTAAATTGGAACGGAGGGAGTAGTAATTAATCCTGTTTAAGAAGATAAAGACATGACTAGTTTGCGGTACTACTGGGTGGGGGGGCCTAATGACCATTAAAGTCTTATTACAGATATCAGTTGTGTGTGTTTTGCAAGTTTTGAGTTCAGATGCTAAGTATTCCAGATATTTTGATTTCACAATAAGATTAAGAAGTCAATACACGAGGAGAGTAGGTGAAAAATAGTTGAGAGGACCTCAATTAATGGAAACTTTTGCATAAATATTCTTTGATCTGATTGTTTGCATCCTTGCAACAATGAAGATTCTGTTTGCTGATAGCAAATTTGCAACACGGGCACGATATTTGCCTTTAGGTCCTTGACGGTACATGGGGAATCATAGGCTCTGGTTTTTCGAGTGGGTTTGGGAATCTTTTTGCTTCGTGTTGGTTGGATGTATCGTGAAATGGCTTTGGAGGTTTTAAATGTTTGCTTAATCATGTGCCTCATTCCCTCACTCTATCCTCTCTGATTTTCTCCTCAAACAAAACCTAGCCATCTCTATTTCTGTAGATCTACCACTCTCTGATCTGAAATTTTGGATTTGCAAAATGATAATTGAAAGAACACGGATTTGTTAATGCCGGATGTTGACAACAAACCACAGTGCAGAAGTCTATGGAAGAATGTAGTGAATATGGTTCCCACTGTCCAAGATAAATGGTTGGATAAACGGTAAAGGGATCAGGTTATGGAAGGATAAATGGTTGGATAGAGGGACATTGCAAGAACTATTCTCGGTTGTTTATAAACCTCGCTAAAAGGAAGGATGCGACAATCTGATATGATTATCATCAACAATTGGAGTTGTGAATTCAGGAGGGCTTTGAATGCGAACGAGTAGCTGGAATGGGATTTTCTTCGACGTGATATCTCTCATATCCCGGTGTTGGTGGCAGAGGAGGATGAATTGGTTATTATGGAGGACTTAAGTGCACAAAAGTGCTATGAAGCTTTGTCAGGTAACTAGGATTCATGTAACTTCGACAAACACCTTTGGAAAGGACATATACCTAACAAGGTAAGCTTCATTCTTTTGGCTTGTTTTCATGACTCGCTACGAACTAGGGATATGTTAGCTCATCGTGGCATAGACATGTGTTCTTTGCAATGTCGAGAAGGAGACGTCAGACCATATGTTTATGCCTTTGCTCCTATTCTTTTAAAATCTGGGATTATTTTATTAAGGCTTTCAAGATATCGTGGCATATGCCGAGGACTTTACTAAATTTGTTTTGAAGCGTGGTCGGTGAATGTGATGCATGGAAGAGGTAAGGAGTTGTGGAAAATTATCCATTATGCTATTTGTTGGACCCTGTGGAATGAGAGAAATGGGAGAGTGTTTGGTGGTCGTCAGAAAAGTATAACGGAGACTATTGATCTTGTTAAACAGCTTGTAGTCTTATGGTCTTGCAACACCAACACGTTCAAATTTTTTACCCCTAGTCTCATTTAGTGTAATTGGGAGGATCTTATGAGTGAGTGATTTCCTTTGTACTATATAACGGCGTTTTCTTTTCAATATAACATTTTCTTCGAAAAAAAAAATATTGCCAGAGTGGGCCTGAGCCACATGGGGAGATTAGCCCCTTAGGGTTTGTTTAGGAGCTGACCAGTGACTACTATATATAAACTAAGAAATCTCTCTTATTCTCTCTTCAAATAAAAACCTTGCCGTCTTCTCAACCTTTTTATCCTTCTCTGTGGATCTATATTTTCTCTGTAATTGAAATCTCCCAACAAAATGATGTTGGTTTATTATGAGAATTCATCCTCACAACATCACACTGAATTTTTTTAAGTCATAATGACTTCTCCTCTCAGAAGTATTTCATACTTTTCAGCTCTGCATGTTCTAGCCATTTGAGACGCCTGATGTAAGAAGACATCCGGCTTTCTATTTGGCGAAGCATTATATGTCGCATCCTTTTCGTTCTTATAGATTCCTCTTCACGTAGATCTGGATTTAACATTTTTTGGGGTTTCTAAAGATTGGTGGTAAAACGGAATTGAAGTTATGTAACAATAATAATAATCTGAATGGATTATTAGGATTAGCATATTGAATTTAGTAGTTTGTCTTGTGTGTAACAGTTCTTCATTTTATACTCTAGACTCCTGTTATCTGAATGTGCATCATAGCATTTGCTCGTTTTCAATTTGTCGTTGATTTTCTTAATGGTAAATTATCCAAATAGCTGAAAATCTGGCGTGACCTTCATAGGTTTAGCAGACACGCGCATATTGTTACCATGTTGCGAAGGGATATTGGGTTCTGTTTTAGTGTTAATGCGCAATGAAAATGCAGATGGTGTTAGAGGTGATGCACGGGTGACCGAGTAGTTATTGTGAATGTGAACGGTCCATGCCATTTTTGGTCTCTCAGCAAACAAAGAGATATTTTCCTTAAATCCAAATGCTTCCATTCTTAAAGAAATGTAACGCAAACTCACATAGGTAACGTCACATCTGATTTTGTAAACAAACTCACATAAGAAATGACCGCATCTCAGTAACTCGGCGTGACATTGAAACGTTACTATCACATTTCGATTAGAAAGACGATAGATGTTTAGCCAGCAATCCAAAAAAGTTGTTCTCTGCAAAATAAAATTTCTAAACAAGAAATTCTTTTTTTTTTTTTTTTTCATAAAAGAGGATAGAACCCTCATAGCATATATTGATAGAAATGATTCTCAGAAATCTGAAAATCATTAACTATTACAATATTTCGACAATCTGCAATGTAAAGGTTATGCAAAATAACTAAAAGGCTTTCTCCCGTCCAATTATGTTGGATGGCATTAAGATTACAAAAAGTTGCTATACTTGCTGCCTATCTAATACTAAATCTTGAAATTAAGATAAATGCAGTAGCTTTGAAGTTAATACAAATATTTATGTTATCTTCAAAGTCTTCACTAATGCTGTAACGTTCTTTTCTAGCCTTTACGTATCTTCCCATCAACAGCTTTAGAGTGGGTTTCGAGTCACTTTGAAAGGTAATGTTGTAGCCACTCCATTCAGTTGCCCATCGGAAGGCAGCTTCAGCACCCTTTTCTTCTAATTGCTCCATGTTTATGCAATCAGCAAAAGACCCACGTGCCTCAATAGTTTTCCCTGTAAAATCCATCAAAGTTAAACCAATTCCAGAGGTATTAATTGGCAAATGCATTGTTAGGGCTATGGACATTCTCATGCTTAGGTATGTAATATGTTTTTCTGGTTCCCTGTCCAAAATCTGTAGAGATTCATCATGCATAGGATCATAAAAAAGTGTCTGCATTATGTTGTAGTCTGGTCTGTTAACCATCAATAGATCATTTATAAATCTAACTATCTGTTTCGCTGTGTAGGCACTGTTTTGTTTCTTTTTTTCAAATGTGATTTCACATCTCGCTTTCCATATATGCCATATAACAATACTACAAAATTCTGGCCATTCTAGCATGCTTTCCCCTCTGTTTTTATCATGAAACCAATCATTTAGCCATTCATGGAAACAAGTTTTTCCATCTGTTACATAGTTAATGTCAAAATTTAGGTGCATCCATACCTGAATTGCAAAATTGCATTTGAGAAAAAGATGAGATAAGGATTCTTCACTTTCATTACAAAGATTGCATTTAGTATTGATGTTAGGAAGAATCGCAGCTACTCTCGTACCTGTTGGTAAAATTGAATTTGCTGCTTTCCATATGAAAAGCTTTATGGATGGAATTACCTTTAATCTCCATATCTTGCCCCAGTCACTTCCAATTCCATAGTTGTTCCTATTACTATTTATTGAATTGTACAATGATTTTACTGTGAAATTACCTTTTCCCTCTAGATTCCAATGAACACTGTCATCTAAATCATTTATAGGTATAGGCATATCTAGAATTATACTTACTGTGTTGTTATTGAAGCAATTTTTTAGCTTTTCATCCCATTTTTTGTTTATTGTGAAAAGATGACATACTTTTTTCAAGTTTGTAGTATCTGTATTTGGTTTAGGCAGAGGAGCAATGGTATTTGGGATCCATTGGTCTTCCCAAATGTCAATAAGTTTCCCATTTCCTATTTCCCAAGTACAATGTTTTTTAACTTGTTCAACGCCCGCAAGAATCCCTTTCCATACCCAACTATCTCCATTTTTTGGCTTAGGATTGATATGTAGTATATCACAATGCGGATAATACTTTGCCTTTAATATTTTAGCCCCTAATGAGTTTGGTTTTTCATTTAGTCCCCACCCCATCTTTGAGATCATTGCTAGATTAAAGTTCTCTATATTTTGTATGCCTAATCCACCTTCCTCTAAAGATTTATACATTGAGTCCCATGCTTTTAGGTAAACTCCTTTTTTACTGTTAGTATTCTTCCCATTTTCATCCTTTCCCCACCAATAATCTCTTTGAAGATTCGAAAGAGTTTTGCATATTTTCTTTGGAATTTTAAAACAGTTCATTTGGTAAACGGCAAGAGAGGAAGTTACACTCTTAACCATAACTGTTCTACCAACACTATTTACATTACTAAGTTCCACCTTTCAATCGTTTGGTCATGTTTTTGATTAGGGGTTCAAAGCTTTTAACTTTCGATCCGTTAGTAAATAGCGGTGATCCTAAATATCTATCATTTAGAGGGATTGAATTTACTCCTAGTATTTGTTTGACTATGCTCATTTTATCTGGATCAGTTTTGGGGTAAAGAAAACCCCCGATTTACTAAGATTTATTAGTTGGCCGGAATTAATTCCAAAATCTTTAAACAATGATACCAGTTTGTGACAAGTTTCTATTTCAGCTTTACAAAATATGATACAGTCATCTGCGAAAAGAAGATGACTCACAGATGGCGCATATCTGGAATCCTGGATATTTTGATGCCTTTTAAATCTCCGTTCACTTCAGCATTTAGAATAGTCCTAGACAAAGCTTCCATACAAAACAGAAAAAGATAGGGAGATATAGGATCTCCCTGTCTTAATCCTCTCGATGGCTTAAAGAAATCAGTTGGAGACCCATTTAGAAGGACAGACAGAGAAATCAGTTGGAAACAAGAAATTCTACACGTACCCTAAAATTAAGTATTTTTTCACCCACAATCCCTCTTCAGCGAGAGTCAACTAGCTTACTCTAGAGTTTGTTTAACAAAACTTGGTTATAACTGGGCCTGGACCTCACGGACTTATGAGGTTAGCCCTTATGGTTTACCAAAATGGCCGCTAACTATATAATTCTACTTGAGACTCTTTCTCTAGCCACCACCACTCTTTCTCATCTAAACAAAACCTAGCCGTCTTCTCCATCTCTCTTTCTTTACAGATCTACTACTTTGTTTTGTGATCTGAAATTTCTCTAATAGAAATAGGGTCTGAGAATGAAATGGTGTTAGTTTTGTAATGGAAGCCTCACATACAACATCATAGATGAAACAATTTATGTCATAATGACTTATCCTCTCAAATTTCATTTCTTTTCCGGAAAACATACCGATTGGAGTGTTCTTTTTGTTCTGGTTCTTCAAGTTAATGTTCTAATCGCTCTTTCAGCTTCACTCTTTTCTTCTGTTTTCTCTGTTGAAGTTTTGTTTGGATCTGGAGGACGTCTGACTTCCCGATGATGATTTCTGCTTATGTGTTTTCGTTTAACTATTTTCTTCTTATTTTCCTCAATATCTATGGCGATGGTTTATACATTCTATATTCTATGGCGATGATTTATGCTGGCTGGCTGCAGGCACTTTACGGAGAATTCTAAGATTGGTGGTAAAATGGAGTTTATTTTTTGAAATAATAATCAATAAAGATTGGTGGTCAATGGGTTGTTAGCTAATGAGATTTGAATGATTAGTCATATTATTTGTAACAATATGTGCGGTGATCTACAAATTTAAAGCCAGCACCCCGTAGAATTTTTCTGATTCCTATCATTTATTCTTATACAATTTGATCAGCTTAATTCTGTTCTATTTGCAGTCATCAATTCACAATGCAATTCATCCAGGTGATTCTTTTTTCTTGAATTTTGTCATTAAGAAAGCCTCACAAAACACAAAGCTTTAGACAAGATCATACGGTAATTGAGATTTTAAGGCTTCATGAGAAGAAAATGCACAATTAACCATATGAAAATTGTACTAATCGATTAAACATGCATGTCTAATTCACAATAATCCTTTCCTTCATTTTTACAAGAATTTTTACTTTGTTGTTAACAATTTAGTGACTTGAGCTAGCTATCCTCCTATTGATGGATTAATTGTACATTTGATATGGCAGCACAAATGAGAATCAGTACTCTCACAACTCAAATCACTGTAGCACGCCACCAAAGTAATTGAAAAACAACATCGGTACTGTAATTTTCTTGAAAAATCACAACACGAGAAGGATTTTAATAGTTCACATTATCCATGAGGACTGCATAATTTATTTAAAGCGTACGTCCTGCATTGCTTGTTGCCGAACCAATAACTTGTCACACAGACTAACCTTCTGCCTTGAGGATTGTTTAAAATCACGACTACATATTGTTTGCACCTTGCCAATAGTATCAATTTCACTTGTTTACTTCATTTTTAAATTCTCCGTAGAATAAAGGGAGGATATTGAAAGATGACTTTTGTTTGTACAATTGTGGTGGAAAATGAAATGGGAGGCCAAATGCCCCAATCATCCCTGTCGTGAAATTCTACCAAGCATTTGCTACGGTGTAAAAATGATTCTGCCTAGAATTTTTGTTTTTGTCTAAATTGGCCCAAGTAAGCAAGGCTATACAACTATTTTTTTTTTCTTCTTGAAACGAGTCGTACATTCAGTTCAGTAAGACTAATCCGTTCATGTAATATGAATCCATCATTATAATCCATCATTATGAATCCATCAATATATTGAATCCGTTCATCAATATAATTGAATGTAACAGGAAATAGGAATCCGTTCATGTATGTAACAGGAATTAGTTCATCTGGAATTTGAATGTGATTTATGTATGTTCTCATTTAATCTGCATATTTTCTCCTAATGTGCATTTATTCTAGCTGAAAACAATTTCAAGAATTGGTGTTTATGAATTCTTGTAATCATTTTGTAGATCTACTCAGTCTGTAACTGAAAATTTCTTTTTTGCAAAATGATACTAGAGATCCTGCTTATTATGAGATATTGATTTATTATGAGAAAAACTATATATATATATATATAAGCTTGAGGTTTTCATTTATCTGTTTCTGGATCTTGATATTTATGAAGCAATCAGATAATCCTATTAATATGTATACATCAGATTCATACTTTGAAATCACTGTGAAAGAAGAAATCCTTTTGGATCATATTAGAAGTATTAGAATAGTTTTCAAATTTGGTAGATAATTTTCTGAATTGGTCCTAGTATAATTTCTTGTTTTGAATTTTCTGTTGTAGAGAATTTTTAAGTTTTGTGATAAACTTGAATACAAATTTAAGAATCATGTGTTCATTTTTTGATGGTAGTCCATTAAGGTTGAAAACAAAACTAGAATATATGGCAATAAAAATGAATGGTGTTAGAGGTGCTGCAATTGCAAGAGTGACAAGAGTACTTGTTGAGGATGTGAATGATCCGGGCCATTGCTGGTCTTTCAGCTAAATCTTCTTGAACACAGAAGTGACAGAACAATGCACTTTCGAAGAATCTCATAACTTTATTTGTGAATAGTGTTCTCTAAATGTTGGATCTTGTAATTCTAGATGTTTTACTTTGTTACAGAGCTTCCATGCCTACAAAATTGAGAAGTTTAATGTCTACAAACTAAGGAAATTGTAGTTTATAGTTTACACTCCCTCCCATAGGTGAGGATACCTGAAATAGAACCAGGAACATATTGATATTTGTAATTGCGTGGTAATTTCAATTGAATGTAACTCATCGATCACTTTGTTTTGGTTATCAAACATATACTAGTGCAGTTAGCTTCTGTCACCGATTCCTCCAATTATCTGCCTAAAGCTCAATTACAATTATCCTATATGTAAAAAAAAAAAAAAATCAACAATCCAAGTATCTGCCTAAAGCTCAAAAAAACCAATCAACAATGGATGGAGAGGCCCGGGAATTGTCTGGTTATGATTACGGCTCCGCCTTTTTTTTTTTTTTTTTTTTTTTAATAATAATTTAAAATTTTGTTGCTGATAGCCCATATGGAGCTATTGGGTGGGCATCCAAACCATCATTGACTGGCAGTCAACATAGCAGTTCCTATCCCATATATGGAATATCGTTGGAATACCCTTCGCCGATGTGGGACTATCTTTAATCTTTAGGTTCCTATGAAACCTTATAAGGATTTGATTTGAAAGTATGTAACAACCAAAATAACTACCGTTTTTGTATGAGCAGATTGGTCATAAGCCTCTTATGACATATGTCCTGCATTTTCAACTCTTGTTCTTTAAATGATTCCAACCATCTGTTTGTAAGCTTCTTCGGAATCCTCAACTCCAACTTCACCCTCACTCTTTCTAAACCTGATAATGAATTTACAAACAAAGAAAAAACAAGTTTTATGCATTTTGAATGTAGTAAGGGAAGAACCAAATCAAATAAGAATTGGTTGAGGCTTCACGAGTAGCTTTTCATTTCCATGTAAACGAAAACCTAATATACTTTTTCCTAAATATATCACATTTCCGCCTTCAGTTAAATGAAAGTCATCAATTACTTTGTTCTTGTCATGCAAGACTAATATACCGCCTAGTGCAATGTAGTTGGCTTTTTCCAAGACTTCTACCCATTCTCCATTTTGTACGTTGGTATTTGATTTTGCCATTGCACTTGCACGAGACTACTAAGACTAATAAGTTTGTTTTGATAAAAATGACTCCAATGGAGAATGGATCTGGGCCTGATGGAGTAGATCAGGTTAGGTCTTCTTAGGGTTTAGTATGACGGTGCTGTCAAGTGGCCAAGTGATGATGCGCAACTGTGGCGCATTACTAGTGGCTTGGCCAAAGTGTCAGAGATGCAAGTACGTCGACGTAATGGTGCAATGAGGCCAAGTGAGTACATGCTTCAGATGAGGATGGGACCCTTTTCTTTATTTTTTAGTTGGGCTATTTAGATTTTTGGTCCCAATTTTGTGATCAGCTTTGAGTTTGGGTCTTAGGAAAATTTCAATTTTTTTTTTTTAAGGAAAGACGGGTTTAACAACCCGAAATTTATTAAATTACCTTATTAAAATTGAGGTTTGAAGGACACATAATGGTGGAGAATAACCATTCCAACCATTGGAATCAGTAACATCAATATCAATTACATCATTAGAAAACAGAAAGAATAACCTAGTACTAAATTTCCGGATTTCGAAACTTAAATAAACGAAAAACCGAAATTGTATTGATTTACATTCCGTCGACGAAATTGACATACTTCTAATGGTCATTAATTCAAACAATTTTGATTCCTGATCTTTTGATTCTTGATCATTAACATCATATATGTTAGATGCTTCCATGTAAAGGGAGTAATATGCCCAAAATAAAATCATCAATGCCAATCTTGGTCTTGTTTGCTGAAGAAGATCATCGTCCATAATGTGATTGGTAACAATGAAGCAACATCACCACACAAAAACACCAAGTTGGCTAATATATAACAAATCTAGAGGACATGGAGAAGTCATTAGATCAATCAAAGAAAAATATTAAAAAAACTAAATAGAAAAATTGTTGGATCAACAATTTGTTTTATTGAATAAAATTATAAAATTATAAAAACTAATAGTACTAACCTTGATTTGCCCGGCAGATCTGAAAAATCAAATCAAATCCGGACATATCAAGGATTCTAAACAAAGAAATAAGTAGGTTTTACTGGTTTTTCCTATGTGTTTTGGAGAGAAGAGAGGAAAGAAAAGAGAGCGGTTGTCAGGAAAATTTTAATTAGAGTTCGGGTCTTATGACCCAAGTTGATCGTCTTAATTTTAATCTGATATTGGAAGTAAATTGAAAAAGTTAGTTGTGGAATCAGTTACGGATGTTTCCTTTCGGTTTTCTATAGCTTCTTTTTGAGCAGTAAGGGTTTGTTGGTTTAAGATCTTCTCGTCCTGTTTGGGTTATAAGCTCTGCCGAGCGTTTTTGCTTTACCTTGGTAGGTGTTTTTTTTTGTGAAGATTTTACATTTGCTGATCAAAAAGAAAATAAAAATAAATAATTGCAATGAATCATGACCAAAAGAATTCTAGTTTGTTCTACTCATTTGTGGACCTGCGGTACAATGAATTGTATTGACAGTATGATTTTTCTTTTAATATGATTTTGCTTTCGATGTTGTTTAATTATTTAACCTAACTTGATCCATCCAAGTCCGACAGGATCGCCAATCCATTATAGTTCTTAAGTTAGAGATTAGCCTTCTAGGAAATCCTACGTCCCAAGATATATTCCCTGCGGCAATAGTCATGCAATCCGACAGTAAACAAGTTTTCATCCTAGAAGAGCTATACAAGTTGGGAAACACCGTGATCGGCCGGTAAGAAGGCAAAAGCCAATTATCCAGCCAGAACTGTACTTTAGTGCCTTTACTCACCTTGAAGCGGACATTTCTCTTCAAAATAAGGCGACACTTCATAATTCCTTTCCAGACAGCCCTGTCAAAAGAAGAATTAGCTCTCAGATTTCTTTGGAGTACACCATTCCTTGATATTTAGCCAAAAACCATTAAATCCAAATGTAACGGGAAATAATTATTTCAAAGAGTGTCAAGAAATTGTTCTCCAGCGGATACGAATACATTTTTAAAACCGGTCATTTGGATCGATTGTGTTGGAAGTTTTGGGCTAAAAAAGAGCGGATGAAACAAAATGAGAAATGTTGTACTTCCGGCTTCAAGGCTCGATTAAGATTCTTTTAGACAATTATTTCTACCCTCCCAATATCAATTGACAACAGGTATGTGAAATATTGCCGTCAGAATACAATGAAGCCCTATAACAACGTAATTGGATTCAAGGTTTGTACCCCTTGACCCAACCAAGAACACACAAGAATAGGATTCTGATGATGCTTAGAAGAGAGAAAATAGAAAGTATTTTATGTTTTTTCATTGTATGAATGAAAACAAATCATCACTACTTATAGGAAACTCATGCCTATTGGAGATGCCTCTTCACTACCAAAAGACATCAATAGTGCCTTATGGAATGGATGTGTCTTTTGTGAACCATCACACCCTTTGGAGATGCCTTTTCATCTTCAACAAAAATCCATTGCATCTATTCGGCACCGGACGCTCCCCGTGATAGTGGCAAACCAAAAACGAAAAACGTTTTGTTTTCCATGTTATTGAAAATATCCAACAATCTCCCCCTATTTTCAAAAACTAAAATAGAAAATAAAGTAAAACTTACAAAAACCGGAGTGACTGCCTACGTACCCGAGTGGGATCAAGCCAGCGTAGTTCAAGCTAAGTTGGGAAATAAGCATCATCGTTGAAAACAAGACATAAATGATAGGTATCTTTTGATTTGAACCTTCACTTAGTGCAAGAAATTCAAAGCCTTATCGAGGTTCTAGTGGTGAAACTAGTCTTGAACCAAGTACCCCATGTGATAAAACGGAATCTCCACATACCGATTTGGAGATTGTGTGTTTGTAGCTCGGCACGTTAATGGCCATGTGTTATATCCTGGATTCATGAGTGCGCTTTAGAGAACGGTCTTATTCTCTTAGGAAACGGCCTGATTTCCATACTCATATAGGTAAGTCTCGAAGGTGTTTCATGAGACACCTTGTGATAAAAGTTAGACTTATTAAGGATTTTCATCCATCCCTTTTTCTTGCAGAATCCCTGCACTAAAACGAAATGAGAAGTTTTATACTTAGTGCACCATAATCACTTCCATAACTTGTTGGTACCACATTAAACCTTGTTTATCCTTTTCAAAACATAGGTTGGGTTTCTGCTATGGGTGATCAACCTTCCTTCACAGACCTTAGTCCCATTTTCGTATAATTCATTGAAAACATTTCCTTTGGGAGACTTTCCATAAATAGGTCTGCCAAGTTTTCTCGTTTCAATGGTTAACTACAATTACTCCTTTCTTGAGTAATTGACTTACCGTTCAATGTACAAGACTTGTATGTCTTGACCTTTCATTATAAGTCTTTGTTAGAGACGTTATAGATCATAGCCTGATTCATAATTAATCAAGACCGCTTGAGATAGCTTCTTCCAAAAATGGGATCTCTACAAGTTAGGTTCTAAGCCATTCCTCCTCATTAATTGCATTCATTTATGCAATCAATTTTGACAACATTATTAAAAATGTTCCTATTTAATTTTACAAAATAATTGTAACTTCTCTAGTGATCCTAATTAACATTTACGGTTAATTCACAAGAAAGTAATTATAGACTTACATACACTAGAGGCATATAAAATTTGTAGGCAACTTGCTTGCTATTTTAACAAGCACATTATTACGATGAGTAACTCCTTTACTCATGCCCAATCTTCTACAAATTTATACCCAAAAACATAGACAATGTCTATTTAACATTTTACATTATGTAATGCAAATGTTCATTATTTATGCATCGGTAATATCGTAACACCTCATCGTTGGATATTTGGTCGGCCGCCCAATCTTCCAATACATTACATATTAACCGATATTTCACTTTTCGATGTCATTTAAGACATGCCAACTTCCAAATTTTGGAACCTATAATTCTTATGTAGTAAGAATTATATTCACGTCATACAATTGTTATGTCAACAACTATGACGATTTCAGATATTAAAAATAACTTAACAATTTGGAAATTTATATGACATTTTCATATAATCTCCCCCAATTTCATGACTCTTCTCAAATGTTAAAATTGTCATGAACAGAATTAATATGGACTTGCATATCAAAACTAGTTTCTACCAAAACATGGAACACATAATTTCTCAATAGAAATTAAAACTTCAAATCCAACATGCTGGTACGGGTACCATCCATTTGGATTCGGCTCACTTTGAGCACTATAATGGTGGCCACAGAATTTTGCCTTCCACTGTGCTCAACAATTATCGACGAATTCGTCATACTAGGAAAATTTGTAATATAAATTCTCCCCCATAGCATTACACTATTCAATGTAACGAAGTACTGCTGATTCCGATAATTTAATACGCATCATTTGATTTGAATCAAATGGATCATATTGCAACTCCTTGTACGATTCAAGTCTGTGTATAAAAAGTACTGGCTAATTCATCGCCACACAATTCTTAAAAAGATATCTTCAAATCCAAAAATGAATTCATATTATTATGGATTTGGATGTGGCGTCTTTTGAATTAAACGTGAACACACACGACATTGCACTTGATAAGTACAGATAAAAGGTTATGCAACCGTCTCGCAAGAATTACACAAGTACCAGCCATACCGAAAAACAATGTTGCTACTACCACTTATCACTAGATATACAAAAGTCAATATACATCAAACAGTCTTACTAATTTATCACAACTCAAACAGATAAATGTGTTTCTCTACATGTGACAATGAGGCTTGATCATCCAACTTTCGAATTAGTCAAATCACAATCTAATAATTGACTTAAACTAGTTTAGTGGTATCAAGGTATCATGCACTAATTCAAGTCCCTATGAACAATCAAAGGAAGTATCACTAACTGTTATCATGTCTTTCACAGGGCAAAGGTGTTCTACCAATTATGTTTATGGGGTCTGCAAATTCCCATCTTTATTAGAAGAATTGTACCAACCATCGAGTAAAATTTCTAACATGTATATGCATTTTATAATTCCACAGCACAAGTCTTATGTTGAAAGACGTTTCCAACATCTTCTCCTTAATCGACAATTTTTAATTTGGTCATGACCAAAACAGGGGAAGGATAACTGTGATTCCAAGGAATTTAAATTATTATCATATATTTATGTGATAATGTAAATTTAAGTGATTGTACTAACCGTTCCTTTTAGTTAAATTCCCACAACTTGGCTGAGAGTTTGAGAGACGCTGATTCATAAACTAACACCCAAGTTTATAAACTGTTCCCATCTCCATGTAGTAATAACCGTTTCCTTTTGGTGTATGTCATGGAGGATTCACAATAGTAGTCTCCATGTTCTCCCTTTCTTGTCCTTTTCAAACACCCTCAGAGTGTTGCTGCGAAGAAGCAACAACCGAACTTTCATCCTCCGTCGTAGAAAATTAATTGTCTAAAACTGTTGGAAATTTAGGGCTAAAAGAGAGGATGAAACAAAATGAGAAATGTTGTACTTCCGGCTTCAAGGCTCGATTAAGATTCTTTTAGACAATTATTTCTACCCTCCCAATATCAATTGGCGATTACAACAGGTATGCGAAATATTGCCGTCAGGATACAATGAAGCCCTATAACAACGTAATTGGATTCAAGGTTTGTACCACTTGACCCAACCAAGAACACACAAGAATAGGATTCGATGATGCTTAGAAGAGAGAAAATAGAAAGTATTTTATGTTTTTCATTGTAATGAATGAAAACAAATCATCACTACTTATAGGAAACTCATGCCTATTGAGATGCCTCTTCACTACCAAAAGACATCAATAGTGCCTTATGGGAATGGATGTGTCTTTTGTGAACCATCACACCCTTTGGAGATGCCTTTTCATCTCCAACAAAAATCCATTGCATCTATTCGCACCGGACGCCCGTGATAGTGGCAAACCAAAAACGAAAAACGTTTTGTTTTCCATGTTATTGAAAATATCCAACAGATTGGTCGTAGGTGGTACCAAATTTACATCCACCCATCCATTGGTGACAGCTTTTGATATTTAATTGGGGAGAGACTATTAGTCACCACTCGTGCCTGATTCATGAGACGATTAGTCAAAAAAAATTCAACTCAAAGTTCACCACTTCAACCTGGGAATCAGACTCGATCAGTGGCGTGAATACGGAGACACAGACATGATACGATGCCGATAAACTATATGAGAAAAGAAACACAAAAAATACAAACAGACTCTAGATCATTTCCTGTGTAATGAAGGAACATAACTGTGAATGGACCTTGAATTTTTGCGCGGGTGGTTCAACCTGGCTAACACAAAGACGGATACAACTTGCCCCTGTAGGATCAATAACACAGAAGTGATTTTCGTTCAGCTATATCCTACAATGATGCCATAACTCACCCAAACAGATTCTTCTCAATTCAAAACACAACCCTTATATATTCTAGTCATAGAATCTTACGTTGTTACCATACGGTAGCCGTTCAAAGAATTAGTAACACGGTCCCACAAAAATAAATCATCAATTAGGTGATCTTAGCCCTTTAAAGACTAAGAAGAGGAATAAAACATAGTTGTTTTCATTTTATTGGTTAAAATACATATTCTTTTTTATTTCTTTATCAAATTTGATTATTTGTTAATTATTTGATATGATTAAAAAGAAAAAAATGATTGTATTTTTTAATTTTCTTGTGTAAGAAAGACCGAAAGTTAGGAAAGATCTTAAAATCTATAATTTTAATAACAAGTACTACCATTTTCCTATCTCCACCTCCATTTCTTACGGTGACGGAATTGGGGGTGGCTTACCTATGCTGAAGTCCAAAACTTGATTTTCATTGTTCCTAAGATTTAGCCCAGGTGTAAATTTGAGTTAGCCAATTATCAAGACAGGAAATTCGCGCAACTATAATTTGAAACCCTTATTTTTATTTCTGTGATACTACGATGCTACGTTGAAATTCTGCAAGAAGATTGAAACTCGGTCCTATATAGATAATCCTTGATAATATGATCTCAACCGTTAAAGGATTCCAAAGACAAAAGTAAAGAACTAATACTTCAAATTCTCTCTCACACAATGTGTTCGTCTGATACGGTCAAATCTTATTAGGATAGCACCACGTGTGTTAGTTCTTGTTCTCCCATCTTCTTTTTCTTTTAACTCCTCATGTTTCACCATGCTACAAAATAAAAAAGCAAAGGGTGTGAAGAATAACATAACTTCCTCGTGTCTACTTAAGAATAACATAACTTCCTAGATGTATCATTGTTGCATCGGTTCATTTTTGCTTTTCTTCCTCGGCAAATGTAAGTATATTGACGAAGATTACATAGTGTAAGCCCAAAGCAACATTCTAGAAAGACAAAAGAGCCGTGTGATAGCAAAAACCGCAACCACTTCCGAGCATTTTGCTCCGGAAACAACTCTCAAAGATGAAACCCGATATGTTGAAAAGAAAAAATAGCATGTCGCATCAGCTATTAATTATTTAACCTAACTTGATCCATCCAAGTCCGACAGGATCGCCAATCCATTATAGTTCTTAAGTTAGAGATTAGCCCTCTAGGAAATCCTACATCCCAAGATATATTCCCTGCGGCAATAGTCATGCAATCTGACAGTAAACAAGTTTTCATCCTAGAAGAGCTATACAAGTTGGGAAACACCGTGATCGGCCGGTAAGAAGGCAAAAGCCAATTATCCAGCCAGAACTGTACTTTAGTGCCTTTACTCACCTTGAAGCGGACATTTCTCTTCAAAATAAAGCGACACTTCATAATTCCTTTCCAGGTACAGCCCTGTCAAAAGAAGAATTAGCTCTCAGATTTCTCTGGAGTACACCATTCCTTGATATTTAGCCAAAACCCATTAAATCCAAATGTAACGGGAAATAATTATTTCAAAGAGTGTCAAGAAATTGTTCTCCAGCGGATACGAATACATTTTGCGCGGGTGGTTCAACCTGGCTAACACAAAGACGGATACAACTTGCCCCTGTAGGATCAATAACACAGAAGTGATTTTCGTTCAGCTATATCCTACAATGATGCCATAACTCACCCAAACAGATTCTTCTCAATTCAAAACACAACCCTTATATATTCTTTGTTCTTTCTATCAACCACACAAGAGGTAATTTGCTTAGAGACCTAAAAAAAATTAGGCGTAACAACAGGGGCACAGGGGAGAACTCGGAACAGAGGATCCGGAGCAGTGAGCCTCATTAGAAGAAGTGTTTTGCATGTAGTCCAGCGGTTGGCTAAGATAGTTTCAGAGACTCGGGTTCGGCTTTCAGTAGTCGCACTCAAATGTAGATGCTTAAGACCAGGCTTTTATATATGGGACCAGCAAGCGCGTCTAACTACCTGGCATAAAAGGTGAACCTTAATCCAAGACAGAACTCTAGCCGCCGACTTGCTTGTAGAAACCGGCAACTTTTCCAGCGATTCTTGGGAATCAAGTTTCATAAGAAGCGATTCTTGGGAATCAAGTTTCATAAGTTTTATAAGAAAAAGAGTTCTCTTATGAAACCCTAATTCAGTCTGATTCCATCCATAATACTAATATATTAATTTTATATTTTGGTTTCAACTTGCAAATTGATTTGCTGCGCCATGGAGCGATCCAACACTGGTACTGACGGCTCTCCGGAAGCTGCTAATCTCTCCCAGGATATCATATTCAAGAATATTCTCACACGGATTCCTGTTAAGGATTTGTATCGATTTAGGTGCATATGCAAACCGTGGTCTAAGTTACCCCATGATCCTTTATTCCAATCTTCGTATTCACATCATAGAAGTAATCAAATTATTGATGGTACTAGTAGTTTTAGCAGTGCTTATAACGAACGAGGTTTCATCTGTTGCAAAGAGAACTATTTCGTCGGTGGTGATGAGGATGAGGATGAGGATGAGGATGAGGATGAGGATGAGGATGAGGATGAGGATGAGGATGAGGATGAAGATGAAGATGAAGACCAACACAAAGATGAGGAGGAATATGAGGATGAAGATGCAGACCAAGACAAAGATGAACCGACAACCTATTTTTTTTCCTTCCTTGATATGGATAAGAAGGAATGTAAACAAATTCCTTTTCAACTACCAGAAGATTATTATGGTGATAAAATTCGCAAACAAGGTGCTTATGTGAGTATAAAAGACTCTTTTAATGGTGTGTTGCTAATACGTTTCCAGATACGTTACACTTACAGTGGTTACCGATATTATGTATATAACCCGGCTTGTGGTGGCTGGGTGCGTATCTGCACACATAGCGGAGATGGTATGGGTGATTTGGATTACGTCTTCCATGATTATTCTTTGGCTTACGACCCAATCATATCAAGATACAAAGTGGTTGGGCATGATGAAGAAAATTTTTATATCTTCACTGTTGGTGAAGACCATGAATGGAGAAGTGTTTCAAAGCCTGAAGACTACACAGATATACTTGGTAAACCCGTTTACGCAAATGATGCTCTACATTGGATATCCATAAAACAGAATGCAACTTATTATCGAGATATACTTAGATTTGATGCTAGTAAAGAAGAAGTTACTATAATTAAACTACCCGTAAAGGGTTCATCTGCATCCCATCGCCTGCTTGAAACGGGGGATTGTTATGGTTTATTCGTTCTTGGAACAAAAACTATCATCAATTGAAGTTGTGGTATTTAAAGAAGAAGATGAACCACAATGAATGGGTTCCAAAGTGCACTATTAACATGGAGACTGATATTAGCTCCCAACAGCTAATAAGTTGCAGTGGTGGATACTCTTGGAATCGTGAGCCGGTTGTTATTGTCATGGATCCTACATTCAAAATTATATTCACCTTTGTTGACAGAAAAGATGGCAGTAACAGATATACCTACTCTTATGATATGGAGTTAAAACAGTGGGATTTAATTCATGCATGGCCGTCCGTATGTTATGATAAGAAAAGACGATATGCAGACGGTTTTGATGAGCAGGAATTCCACTACTGGTACGACAACAAGAATGCTTTATCGACTTATGATAATGATTCTGATTATTTTGATGAGTAGTAATTACGAGTAGATGTTTAATTGTTCATTGCTCTCGTGTTCTAATAGGACTATGAATTTATTTTATGAATTTATATAGCTGTGTAGTTAATGAATATTATTGCTTATTGCACATTTAGAAATTATCTTTTTGTTCACTGCCTTGAGGTTCTAATGGAAGACAAAACTGCCTTGATCTTACATCTTTTAGTTATATCTAGATGGATTTCTTAAGATTAGAATCTTTGAACTTAGCCTGTGTACGGATGCTTCAGTTAATTCCTTGGATCTGATTTTGCAAGGATGTCTGTTTTCTTTCACTAAACAATCTTTCTTTTGTCTCTTATTTCTTTATAGGTAGGTGTATATTTCTCTATCTCCTCATCTAACTAATATAAAGAAAAGAGGCATTTTCACACGTCCGACAGGAAAGCACTACATTACTCTTCCGTGTTTTCATTTTTATATATACTGTTTCGTAGTTTTCAGTCATATGAGGGGTACATGCGTAATCGTGCCAAATCAAAACAAAATCTTCCCAATTTAATCGTTCTTTTTTCAAGTTTTTCCTCCAAATCTTTCTTCCCTAATCGACTCCACTGATTTTACTGTATATCGATTGGAGTTTCGATTTAGGTAATTCATAGATCAACATACTCTCCGTCGATCTACGGAAGAAGTATCAGTTGTAGATTCACAGATTATGGATTATCAGAAGAGAAGAATTTTTGTAATGGAAGTAGCAGTACAGGAGAAGTATCAGTTTATAAAATTAACACTCCACATCGGTCTACAACTGAACAAATCACCCATTTGTTGAAGAAACCCCATCTCACGATTAGAGTTGGGAACTCAAATTCCAAAATTCCAATCGTCCCCAATTTCAATCTTCATCAACCCTAAAGTATGACAGAGGGACAGAACAAATGTTAATGTTATTGCGCTGGATAGATTAGTTGAGAGGAACAAGTGGAAGACTGAATACTCCAACCTCTATCCACAGATTTCACTTATGGTGTGATTCATTCAGCTGCTCTTATAATGGTGGTAATGAACTGAACTTCCTCTTAAGCAAATTCTTCTCATCTTCTTTTGAGTAATTATGACAATACTTCTGTTTGCTCCTGTGATTTGATTGAAATTAGTAGAGGAATCATTCAGATGCTATTAGTGAGGTGCTACAAATTTTATTTGTATTCTTGCACTCTACCTATTTGTAAATATGCTTGCAGTGAATCAATGTCCAATTTCTATTTTTCTCAATCTTAGATAATCTACTCTTTGGTAGAATTGCGTGTGAACAAAACGCATTGAGGTTTGCTTTGAGTTACATTCTTAAGCTATCTATCATATGTTGATGATACTGAACACTTAATTTTCTTGATTCCATCTCCCCTACATCATATATTTATATTAGTGGACACATATAACTTTCAATTGCAATTAGGTTTACTTCACTGCTATATCTACCCATCTTAAAATTTTCCAATGATTGAGGACTTCCTCCCTGTTGAAAGATTATTTATGGAAACCGTTAGACAATGAGGTTAGCTTTTTGAGCACAAGTTCAGTAGCTGGACAGTTAGGTTCAAAAATCTATGAGTTTATAGTTATTGGATGTTCTTACTTTTCATATGTTTATTTAATAATACAATTCATTAGCCTATCCTCTTTTACATGTTGAGTCAGAAATTGGACTAAGGTTACCGGTACATATGATTCTCTGCTTTTATGAAATTAGCGTCCTTTAATAGTCTAAGAGATTTCCCATTTGGTTTAATATCAGCTTGAGATTATCAGTAGAATAGTAGTATTAAATAAAATATTAAGTTTGTGAACATTAGTTGTTTATGTAAATGCTTAAGAGAATATCCATGTTTAATTTTAGTTATTGGAATAACTTGGTGTTTCTTTAAGTGGCAGAAAGCTAGAGGAACAGGATGGTTAATGTTAGAATAGTAATGGGTTTCTGATGGTAATCGTGATAATGATGCAATCTTGGGTTTTAAGAGTCGTGATTCATTAAGATGCTTACTTGAGTTAACATGGTTCTCTTTGTATCCTGTTGTGAGTTGGTTGCATTTGTAGTAAAATTTATAAAGGGTTCCTACTTCCATGTAGCCCTGACCTCTTGGTTGTGGGTCTAACAAGGAGTCTCTCACAATTCCCACTACAGTTGTCATGCTATGCTAAACAATGTCAATAGAAAGATCTTTCTTTTTCTTATATTGGATTATTTGTTCTCTATCTTTATCATTGAGCTTGCTTTTTGTAATGTAAGTTTCTTGGCCCTGCACCAAAAGGACTTCGGATGTGGAATGCACTGATGAAAAGGATTGTCATTAATGGAACCGATCAATACAATCTTATACTATTGGATTGCGAAGGAATTAACATTAATTTCAATGTTTTTGAAACTTAAGTTGTGTTTCATATAGTTAGTTCAGTAACCATAACTATAGAAGTGTCGGAGACACTGGAATTGGTTGAAATAGAATATTGGAAATGAACTGTGTTCACAAGTTTTGGAATGGGCGATCTTCGGTTCAAGCGGCAGGCGCATCGCGCGTGCGTGTTATACTAGTATAAATTAAGAAAACAGTGGTAAAGTCACTTGGGTGATGATACCAGTGACCTGAGTTCGAAACTCGCTAGCATCAAATTCTTTACATATCAAAAAAGAAAAAAAAAATGTCTAATTCGTAACAACCTTTTCTTTTATACATTTTTATTTTTTTAATCGAGCGACATTTAGTGGAGAAAAGTTTTGCGTAAATGTAATGCAATGTGACTAGAGGAGCCCCTTCCGAGAAACTCTTGGCGGTCCTTGCCGAACGGGGATTTAGAAGAAAAGTTTGACTAGCAATTGGCATGCCTCGGTTATTACATCATTTGCTGCGTCAGTGCCCCCAACCGGAAAGATGCATTTGCCAAAATGACAGTACCGTTGTATTCTATACGATTGCCGGTTTGCTACTTGCGGAAGTACTCTCACTATGGGTGTTGGCCGTTGTAGCTAGCACACCATGCACCAAAATAAAATAACGCAAGGTAAATAGGTTCCTCCTCTTGTCTTGTCCCATGGTGTTAAGATATCCAAAGACATCGGTGAAGAGTCAGTCGTCTGACCTAGTTTTTGCGCGCAGTCTCTAGCCTATGTTTACGTTTTTGATAAGTCTCTTGAGGTTGTTAAAACCGCAAAACAAATCGTAACCATTTGAAATTCTCTAGTATAAATAATACATCGACTTCCTTTATTTGAACTGTGGAAGTATTCACCAATATCTCTTTCTATCTTTTCTAACTTGGTATCAGCCTTGATCCAAGCTACGCTTCCAATACCTTAAAAAAAAAAAAAAAAAAACCCCAGCCAACAAATACCAAAAACAGAGAGATGACAACAACCAATCAACTCAGAAATATCCAGATTCATCATCTGGTAACACTCAAGCTAACAGAAACCAATTACCCACTGTGGAAGACACAGTTTAAACCCATTCTAAAGGGCCATGGATTAACTGGCTTCATTGATGGCACCAAAACAATACCACCTAGAACTTTACCCAATTCTGAAGCTGAAAACCCTGATTTCACAGCTTATGAAGAACAAGACTCCCTACTGGTTGGTTGGCTAAACTCAACCCTCACTCCTGAAGTTTTAGGGGTTGTTCGCGGCTTAGACACAGCAAAGGAAGTATGGGATATGCTGGAAGCTGAGTATGCTCCAAAAACAAAGTTTCATCAAATGCAACTCTATATCGAAGTGTGGTGGGTGCACTTCAGTATTTGCATTTAACAAGGCCTGATATTTCCGTGGCTGTTAATAAGGTCTGTCAGTATATGCATGACCCGTATAATGAGCATTGGGAGCTTGTGAAGAGAATACTTTGCGATATCTCAAAAGTACCATAGACTTTGGTCTCCATCTGCTTGCGTCCTTCCAGTGGATTTTTCTTTGCAAGCATATTCGGATGCGCACCGGGCGGCGAGTTTAGATGATCGCCGTTCGACTAGCGGTTGTGCATCTTTTTGGTGGCAATTTAATATCGTGGAGTGCAAGAAAACAAAAAGACAAATGTCAAAGTCGATCACCCGAGGCGAATAGGTGGGTGTAGCCATCGCTACTTCGGAAATTATCTGGATTCAAATGCTTAAGGAGCTTGGTGTATCTAGTTCTCGCACCTATTTACGTGGTGTGACAACTTGGGTGCAACTTACCGACGGCTAATCCAGTGTTTCATGCTCGCACCAAGCACATAGAAATAGACTATCACTTTGTCCGAGAACGTGTTGCCGATAAGCGGCTACTTGTCAAGTTTATCAGCTCAGAGATCGGTTAGGCCCGACATATTTACTAAGGGTCTTTCAGCGCCAAGATTCCAAATCATTCGTAACAAGTTGCACATTCGCCAGCTCCGGTACAACTTGAGGGGGGATGTTAAGATATCCAAAGATATCGGTGAAGAGTCAGTCGTCTGACCTAGTTTTTAGGCAGAGTCTCTAGCCTATGTTTACGTTTTTGATAAGTCTCTTGAGGTTGTTAAAACTGCAAAACAAATTTGTAACCATTTGAAATTCTCTAGTATAAATAATACATCGACTTCCACTGCTGAACTGTGGAAGTATTCACCAATATCTCTTTCTATCTTTTCTAACT